>OY754982.1:26186212-26258712 GCA_963576475.1 Molanna angustata
GCTTGTATTATAGATAAATTAAAAAAGGTTGAAGTAGGTTTCGTAGTCAATCTGCCACCGACCTGACAAACATAAAGAAAAAAACATTAAAATCGAGTAAATATTTTATGGGTATTTTATTGAACATAACAAAACAGCATCAGTGTACGTAATTAAATATATTTTTTAACGTTCACCTAAAACAGGTATTTTGAGAATAACGTTTTTTCGGAATTTCGCGAATCCTTCGACCAAATCGCAACATCAATCATTCGAAAAATGTTTGCAAAATGAGTATAATTAAAATAATCATTGGCTCGTGTATAACAACATAGACGTAGTTCGACAATGTTTGACGAAGTTAATTTCCGGTGGGAATCTAATTCGCCATTTTCGCGAATTTATTTGTAGCCATGTATATGTGCGAAATGGCAACTAACAAACAAACATTCAAAAGTAGACCACGAGCAGAATCAAATAAGATCATTCATTATATTGTGCATCGATTCTAGGATATCTAACAGATACTATGTCAATAAATTAATATTACCTAATATAAATAAATTTGTATGGTAAAATAAAACTAAGTTTTCAGTTCTAATACTTCATATAATTTGAAATGGAGTTTCTACCAAGAATTGTCCAAAGAAAAGTTAAAAAAATGTAATATTAATATAACACGCAATTTATAAGAATTTACCAAATACTAACTATAGAGACTTCACGTTGCTCGGGTTGGATGGAAGAAATTGCCTGTACATACATTTTATAAATAAATAAATAAATTTACCAATTTTCGAGGAAAATTATTAATTATGTTAAAGTCTCAAAAATCTAGACTTATTACTCAAGGAAAACTGTGTTTCTACTTAGAGTCGAGAAGAGGAACTTTGATTTTCCATATCTAGATTCACATAAAACTTTTTGCATCGAATAATGTTTCTGTTTACTTAAGATGATGTATTTATATTTTAGTACTTTTTGATCAAAAAAAATTCAACAGTAAAAATAAAAAAAAATACATTGAATACTAGTACATACCTTAAATATGTCAAAGAGTCGAGAATAGCATGATCGTTCTATTATCACTAAAAAAAAGAAAAAATATATATTCGCTGAGCGCCTTGGCACATGACGTAAACCGTAATGGAGTTCTATTTGATCCTGAGTTCGATTCGATAAATGCATTTCTAACGCAAATATTGCTTAACTTGGCTGAAAACACTGGTTAGTTAATTGGAAGAAATTTCCATATGGCAATAATTTCGTAGCTTCCGCAGAGTGCGAGGGAGTGTATTATTATAATTTATATGTTTATAATTTTTTTTTTTAGTTATGAAACAGTTTTACATGAGAATTTTTTATAAATTAAATAATTGTAAAGAGTTTTTCGGTAAAGATCTAATATTCTAAAATATTTTAATAAAAATGATTAAATATATTTTTTGGCTAAACTATCGCAAAAATAACATAAATATTGGTTTTAATATATTTTTTAAACCTTTTTTTGTAAACATAAATAAGGATGGAATAGCAGAACACACACAACAACACTAAACCCACATGGTTTATTCCTAAGGTCACATCTAACATCATGGGCACGTACAAAGCGGTTTTTCTTCGATATGCTAAGACGAAATTTATATATTATATTTTTTTCAATACTGAGAATTAGGCCCTTGTTAACAGATAAAATAACATAAAGACAGCCGAAACGATCGTCTTGTAAAAATATTTATGATGCATAAATAGTTAATTAGATAATATTGATGGTTAAAAGCACAAAAGACACGTCCATTTTTACTCTCCACTACCAACTATGGAATAGTAGAGAGTAATGATTTCACATTTTTAAGCATATTTTTTTTTACATCAATTTCTCAATGGGTATCATGTAGAGAGTGTATACTTTGAGTTTCATCGTGATGTTTTTGTGTGTATGCCGTATGCCGTACACAAATTTGAAAATTTGTGTCCTCAGTACAGCCCAAACCAAAAGACTGATGAACTTCATATCGATACCATATGTGTGAAGTACATAAACTTAGAGCTGATTAGTTTTCCATAGACAACGGTTAATTATTTCTCTATGATTTCATCTGTTAAAACTTTAAAAATGCTCTCACGACCTGGAAATTTGAGATATTTTCATTTTGTTTGAATTATTTATGCGAAAAAAAGAATTTTCACAAAACTGCATTCAGAGTTTGCCAACCTTAAAAGAAAAATATAATATCCTTTCAATAATTATGTTTCTATTAATCGATATTTTGTATGAAAAATATAAAGGAGAATTTTTTCTTAATGTTTCTGTAGGATTTCATCTGTTAAAATTGAAAAAATGCTCTCACGACCTGGAAATTGAGATATTTTAATTTTGTTTAAACTCTTTATACAATACCAATAATCTTCAAAAAAACTACATTCAAAGTTGGTCCAACGTTAAAAGAAAAAACATACAACCGTTTGAAAAATTATGTTCATAATAATAGATTTTTGTATGAAAAATATATATATATAACAAGAGAAATTTTTTATGTTTGGCAATGTTTAGTTATTTGATTTCATATTGATATTAGAGTGTAATATTAGCAGGGAAGCTTCATTAGGTGGTGGAGAGTTTAGCGTTGGCCACAACCCATTCGTTTTATAAAATGAGTTAATATGTATATTACATTACATCACAAGTTTAAGCAACAAATTCAATAATAATAATAATAGTTATAACATTAAAAATAAACAAGGAATACAATTTTTAAGATCTTCTGAATTAATTTAATATTATTTAATTAATTGAGAAACTCAAACTTTGCTTTCCCTTAAATGTCAAATGTGGACATGTATCTTCTGTGCATTAAAACATCGATATACCTAATATTCTTAACTTTTTCTTTTGTATGTTTTAAAGTATTTACTTATGTAAAAAAAATTGCAATTGTTAAATATATAACTCAGTTTAAATTAAATTATTTAAAAGAACCTTTAAAAGGTTTTTAACTTGATACATATAATATACCTACTGAAAATTTGTAATGTAAACTGTTGGTTCTGTAAATCAATAAAATAAATAAATAAATGAGTAAATTTGATTTAAAAAAAACATAGATGTAGTGTACCACAATATCAATGCCGACAACATTGACAAAATAAATCGAATATTTTTATAGCTGCATATTGTACCTACGCATTTTTTCTCCTATAATATTTAAACTTTTTTTTTTTTTTTAATAAGGCACAGCCAAAAAAAAATTTAAACTTCGTTTTAATTAATTAAAAAAATTTTATTTTAAAAATATTAATTTTTATTTTAATTTAATTTTTAATTAAAATAAAAATTAATCGTTTAATTTTATTTTAAAAATATTTAAACTTCGTCTCTATTAAGATGTTAAAAAAATTTGACATAAAATATAGTTTTGTGCTATAGGTGAACGAAATCGGTCGTGGCAGGATTTAAACTCGCGACCGCTGGACTCGTCACCACCCACCTAAAAACTTTTTAGACAGATGTTTACCGAATTCATACTCCCTCAAAATTATTGACATAAATCGTAGGGAATGATTTGAAGTATCAAAATACATACGAACCATTACGGCATGTCCTACATGTATAGATTACTCCATAGAATAATAATGTACAGAAGCCGCGTGTAGTACAAATTTCGAATTCAAATGTATGCCAAGTTTTTTTTACATGTGTGTGTGTGGCGGTAGATCGGTTGGTCTAAGTATAATGTAGGTGTGCGTATCGGTAGGTGTACGTCGTCTGTTTCAGCGTATTTTTTGAGTTGACATACATTCATTGCGCTGACTAGGTATCTGTATCATATATAATCTAAGAGATTACCCTAGAAAAGGAAACACGACACATGCGTGTATGCCCACACAATAGTCTCAGAATGGAAGCATCATTGTTTAACTGTATGAGACGTTATTATGATGTTGTATTATCGATTTCGATTTCAAAATAAAATGCAATAATTAAAATTCGATTGGGAATAAATCATCCATCCAAATAATTAACATAACATAGAATTAAACATTAGGGAGGCCCCTAGAGTTACCAATAGATTCCTAAATACGATTGTTTTGAAAATCTTATTATGTTTATTTATTTTTGTTTAATATTGCTTCTCGGGCAACTAACAGATAGGTACTCTGTAAAGTAATTATTTAACACGCACCCAATAACAAGTTGCCACATTCTGGAGACTTGCGATATTTCTCGTCTCACAGATCAAGATTGAAAACACGATTAATAAAAAACTGTGTCTCCACCGGATATCAAACTCGGGGCCTTTGGATCAGCAGTCAG
This sequence comes from Molanna angustata, assembly GCA_963576475.1. Classification (NCBI taxonomy): domain Eukaryota; kingdom Metazoa; phylum Arthropoda; class Insecta; order Trichoptera; family Molannidae; genus Molanna; species Molanna angustata. The sequence continues at coordinate 26,190,507 of OY754982.1, forward strand.
ATACTTAATCAACTGAGCCAAGAAGGCCGAATAGTTATAGTTATTTATTTTACAAGTATAACTACTGTAGCCGATTTTTGCATTCTTATCAATAATTTTGAATGTTATGATTATTGTGAAGCACCGATTAGAATAGTACTTCCACTATTTTCTACTGTCATCATTTTCGTCGGGTGTCCCGAATGTGGCGGGTAATCGTAAACACAACAGGCAAAAAAAGGAGGTTTACCACCCACTCTGAATGTTGCCTTTTTAGGTGAGACGAGACTGACGTGTCTCATCTTGCACACCCGCACACCTGTCGCTGGTTACCCCACATTTTGGGATATGCTGTGATGGTACATATGAATACGCATGTGGTTCCTACATATGAACCTGGTGTGCGGGCATGTGTCGTATTTCCTTTTATTGTGTAATGCACACCCACTCACCTGTCGTTGGTAAAACCGCATTGTGGGATATGCCGCGATGGTGCGTATTTATTCATTCATTTAATATTGCTGCTCGGGCAACTAATAATGTCAAATATTATTTTAACACGCATCCAATAACAAGATGCCAAATTCTGAAGACTTACGGTATTAATCGTCTCACAGATCCAGACTGGAAACACAATTAAAAACTATGTCTCCATCGGGAATCGAACCCGGGATCTTTGGCTCAGCAGTCTGAGCCACGAAGTCCGACAAATATGTATGATTATCGTGCCGTGTATGTATGATTATCGTTTAAATATTATTGTTCAATGTCCCTTTTTTTAAACAAATTATTACGAATTTACCGGTTATTTTACGCTTTCACTTAATCTTTGAACCCATTCACATTTTTTTATTGATATTATTTTTTATACCTGTAGAAAAATTTATTGATTGGCAATTAAGTCAAAAAATATTCTTAATTGCGAATAAAATTTATTTTTCGCAGTAGAATTTAATGTTCAAATTGAATGGGTAAATAAATATTTGACTTATTGATCCTAGCTTATTTTAATGTTGTTATTTTTAATGCTACATACAAAACATAGTTTGTAATTCAAAACGACATACCTAACTATAAAAATTCAATAAAAATATTTTCTTAAGTAATTTCCTGTTTATTTGATTTGTTGAACATACAGCGATACGTACATTTTGGAGTAAAATACAGAACTACCAGTTGTCAAATATTTTCTGCAAACAACGAGAATTATGTATATGGAAAATAACCAATGCTAGAAAAGCACAAGGGCTACAGTGCCACTATTTTTAAAGAGTAAAATACGCATTTGCACCGCAGTTTTATATATTTATTAATATAATAATTTTACTTTTGCACATATTTAAATTTCATTTGAGTTAAATTTGAACAAAAAACAGCGTTAAGACAAACAATACAATAATGACATCAGGGAGGCGAGTCTGGTCCGACCGGCGAAATCAAAACCCACCCATATCATGGATATAATTATCGTATGGAGTTCTATGACATATAAAGATATTATAGAACTCCATATAATAATTATATCCATGATATGGGTAATCGTGAGGGTTTTGATTTCGCCAGTTGGACCAGAATTGCCCCCCAGGTATTAAGGCCTATTACATTTTGTCGTTGTGATTTAGGAAACAAAAATATTACAAGTTTTCAAACAATCTAAAACATAAAACCATCTATACAAAACTATGTTTTGTATAGATGGTTTTATTACACTTATACGTAAGTACAATAAGTAAAACACCGTCATTTTCTCCTATACTAATCGAGCATTGATGCTCGATTAGCGAGCATTGATTTTCTTTTGTATTGAGTATTTAAATAATTTTCCTGGGATAGAGATGTGTACTACTAATGCTTCGTTGAACTATGAATGCATTTCTTATAGTCAATTTCCATACGAGTGCTTAAAACACGTCGTACGGGAACACATCGAAATTATTTCTAAACCATGTGATTGTTCCCGTTCCATACTAAATATGTACACAATCTCAACTTTCTGCACTCACAATCATTACCTCAACAAACATATGGGCTCACACAAAACAGATCACCAGGTCCTAATGTCCGCCATAATACCTGTCATATATCCAATTTCTGACGCGATTTTTATTTCAAAGCCATAGAAAGAAACTAGTTAACTATGTTAGTGTAGTTTATATGAATCACATGGTTCCCAAAATCAAATAAAATATTTTTATGTATTACTCAAAGAGCAACGGAAACGCAATACGGCATAGTTACAAATGTTGTTTATTATTTAATTTTTTATATAACTTTATTATTGTTGTCAAATGTTTAGAACGAGTAGACTATGAGGTATGCATGATGGTGTTTAAGGCTCTAAACGACTTCACACAACATATATTCGGGAACTGTGTCAAAAGAATGTTCCATCAGGAAGACAGCTTACATTGAGATCATCTGGATCACAGAGTATCAACTCTTAAAAAGAATTGACCAGTCAAAAAGGCAGTTTATCATGATCATGAAGAAATTGCAATATATTATACCATTAAAAAAACTTGGGCGTTTTTAATCAAAACAAAAATATAAATGCGAAACCGTTGAAATTATTAAAATAACCGGTTAATAAATACCGTCTGCTTCCACTTAATGTTTGATCTGATAAACCCACAGTGATATATGGGTTAGCAGCCAGTCCCTAGTAAAAGTTATGTGGGCGTGTAGTATAAAAAAAACGGAAGATCTTAATATGATATTTGCCCCACGCTACTTCATCAAAGTTATATGCAACCATCTCCATATTGTATATTATGTATTTTGCATAACTATATATCAGTGTGTTTTGCATATATATTATATGCACCATTTAATAGGTACTGTTACTATGCAAAATATGTAATCATGCTAACGATTTCCATTTTGTTAAATAATGAGGGTATAATTTATATTGTGGGTCTTATAAACACAATCTGTAGATTTTTTTTATCCTTTTTGCGCATGTCCATTTCGAAATATATCTAAGTGCATATAACCCATAATAAATACATACATTTATAAACATTTTTAGTATTTACAAAAAACCAATTCTCTCAATAGATGGCGTTCCAACAAAATAAATAAAAATAATAAGATTGTTGTTCATAATTTCACCCATAGATGGCTGTAGTAAAAATTCCTTATTTTCAAGCGAAAAGAATTTCAGTATTACAATATATAGAACTTTCAAAAATTGAATTGATAGGGATCTCATTAAAAGGCATAATTGGTGAACGTTGCGCAAGCGCATAAAGTGATCACGTAAACCAGCCGATGACAGGTCGTAAGCCCTGTAGGTGCCTTGATTTCCCGGTTCTCCTACAATAAATATTCCAACTTCGTCTCTATTGAGATAATTAAAAATCTGTTAAAAAATATTTTTAGGTTATTTATTTCTCTTCCTATTTCTGAAAGAAATGCAGGTATTTATATTACGGGTTGCTGGTGATCTGTAGATTCAGAAGATTGCTAGAAAAGTGTTTTCTTTACCAAATGAAATTAGTAGACAGTTTGTGTCGCTGATTATTATTCTTTTATTTGTGCATCAAATTCATTGCTTTAAATATAGGCACTATAACGCCATCGTTTTCTTTATAATGCAACGATGGACTGAAGCTATTAGTTAATCGACATTCTTCTGTACGTGTGTAGTGTGTATGTCACTGAACTATTCCTAAACGGCAGAACCGATTTTGATTAAATTTTTCGTCTGTGTTTGTGCGAGTCCCTAAATGGTTTAGATTCACAAAATGGAATTTTAAACATTAATATAATAAAAGGAAAATAAAAAAAATATAGGTACTTAACTATAAATTTAAAAAAATGACGTTTATGTAGAATTAGCAATATTTGTTTTTTTTCCATCTGACAACACTGACAGAAATCTGTCATTTGCGTCGTAGTTTGGCTCTGATGCAAATATATGTAACAAATATTTTTTTGTTTCACAAATAGTTCGGGCAAGACAGCGTCTGTCGGGTCCGCTAGTTTCTTATATTTTGTCAAAGGATGTTGATATTATTAATTAGATTTAAGCAGTCATTTGGGTTGTTTATATATATTATATTAGTGTTATCTTCAATTTCATGAGCAACCCAATTTTTTTTATTTTAAGTGTATTAATGTCTTGTATTTAAGCGCAATTTTAATCATATTGTTTATGGTATTTTGACTATACTGGGTTGATGAAATATATCATGTTATTCGTAAGGAAAATCTTGCTTGTAATATTTTTTTATGTAAGATATTTCATCGAGAACTACTCATACTAAACTAGATTTGGTGATGTTTATGGGATTCGCAAATGTAGTACGTTCAGCAGACAAAAGATTGGTTGGTAAAATAATCATTATAACGAAATAAAACATCAATAAGTAATATGCACAAAAACACTAACATGTGTTTGAAATAAGCAACTAACAATAGCTTAGTCCCACGGACATACAAAAAACGGATGAAGGCGTTTATTTTTTACTTACATACCTCCCATATAAACCACAACTTGAGTAAATATTTATACTTGAGTCGCCTTGAATAAATATGAATAGTATATCTACTCATGAATTAAGTTAAGAAGAAGATACCCACACAGAATATTACCAATTATTATTATGGCAAAATTTATTTCGGCAAAAAGAGTGCATATCTATTGACTGAAAACATGATATAGGCATTAAAACCGCCTAATACACTATGAAGTTACGTATTAGTAAGGGTAACTATCACTTGCATTAAATCCATTTATAATTATATATACGTGATTTAAATTATCGGAAACCCAAAATATGTTGATTTTATTGCATTTTAAGAATACACCTGAGTTGAAATGAAAAAACTTTATAGGTTTCCACTTTGATTTTATTCACTCTTTAAACACACAAAAAAAATATTCCTTTACGATACATAGTTATGCAGTAATTTAAAAAAAAATGCTGCAAAAAGGGATATTTTAAATATAACTTTTAGGGGAGTTTATGATGAATTTTTAATTGTGTGACGAACATTCACTAGAGAAATGTTGAAAATACTTATGGTACCTACTTATCTAGAAATACACTGTTTGCAACATATTTGAGATATTTGACTTCTAATTGGGGTGTTTAAGTTTATATGCCCCCCATAAAAAAACAATTTTCAACACTTTGAAGGTTGCTACCTCCGCAGCCACCACTACTCAGTGCTCATATTATCCTTTAACAGAAAAAAAAATCAGCCTTTATACTATGACGTCAATTTGGCTCTCATTGGCTCAATAAAAAGCCTTACAATAAACCATAATTCTTTTTTTAATATATCTGTTTTGATGACCACATCATAAAACATTAATAATATTTTTTATGTTAAATTTATAAGTGAATTGAATACTTGTATTGAAATACGAAATTTGATAGTCAGATAGACTTAATGAAATATGTGTATGCAACAGTAGGTACATGTCTATAATATAATATTATACAAAGCTATATTATGTCTACCAGTATAAAGATTCAACAATGTAAATATTATGCATATATGCTACCTGATATGATAACCTAAATGTAAATTGACAATACAATAGTTCGTAACAAATAGGTGTGTTGTATTCATAATAAAGATGAGCAAATAGAAGATCAAGACCGATATGGTTATGGTCTTGATAAAAGAGCCTGCATTTTTATCCAAATTTCTTAAGAGATTTGGATTAACAAGGAAAGTCGATAAAAATACATAATTGGTGAAATACATAAACCAGACCAGATGACAGGTCATAAGTCCTGTAGGTAACTGATTTCCCCGTTCTCCTATAAATATATATTCCAACTTCGTCTCTACTGAGATATTAAGTTTGTCGAAATATTAAAACAGACTATATTATTTATTCTGATAAATTACTACAATGATAATGCCTTGGCCAAAATTTAATGCGTTTATAATAAAAATAACTATTTGAACATATGAATTCAATAAAATATCGATTGAACCTTCAGTTTGGACTGCAGAGAGAACATCAACTTTTGATGTTCTCTCTGCTTCAAATAAAAGTTATTATCATTATTAATTGACAAAGATGATTAAACAATTCCATTGTCAAAAATAGTTGATTGCCAAATAGAAATCTCACCCAGTTAACCAGTTCATTTACCAGTTGACAAGTTTGTTTAACCAGCTAATCAATTTATTTAAGCAGCTAATCAGTTGGTCGAACCAGCTTATCAATTCGTCAAATCAGCTTACCAATTCATATAACCAAGTTCTGACAAGTTCCTTTACTTAGTATACCGCTTCGATTAATTAGCTACACAATTCATATAACAAGCTACAAAATTCATATAACCAGCTACACAATTCATATAACCAGCTAAACAATTATTTTAACCAGCTGACAAGTTTCTTTACCCAATTGATCACTTTGTTTAATCAGCTAATCAGTTTGTTGAACCGGGTAATCAGTTTGCTTTCGAACTTAACCATTTCGTTCAATCAGCTAAAAAGTTTGTTTAATCAGCTAATCAGTTTGTTTAAGCACTAAACAGTTCGTTCAATCAGCTAAAAAGTTTGTTTGACCAGCTAAACACTTTGTTTAAGCACTTAACCATTTAGTTAAAACAGCTAAGAAATTTGTTAAACCAGCTCACAAGTTGGTTTAACTAGTTCCATCTAGCCAAATAGTTTTTTTTTACAGACACGCTTGTGACTTTATTAACTGTTATAGCAGGAGACATGTATATGGATGAGTATAGGTGTAGGATAAATTAACAATGAATTATTGTGATGTTTGACTGATTGTAAAGCCAGCCAATACAGTTATTTGAGATTTGTATCAACATTTTGGCCCACGGCCATAGATTTACGCATCTCTGTTCCGCTATAATACCTACAAACAACATGATGGTTACACTACATCACATTTGGCCAAACGAACAATCTTAATTTATAAAGATCTTGTGTCACGATGACTCCGAAACAGCGAAACCGATTTCAATGAAACTTTCTTAATTTGTATGGTTGGTTCCGCATTAAAAGATAAAATAGGGGAGCTGTTATCGAAATCTAAAAAAATATATCTTCAACGATATTTTATTTAGATTTCTCATCCAAAAATATATATAACCACAAATTTTGACGTCTCTACACCCCCTTCCAAGATTTTTTTTTAAAGAAAAATAGGTTGTGATACATTTTTAATTTGTGTAATCTTTCAATAGATGGCGGTGTGAACAAATCTATTGACATCTGTATTACATATCTAGAGAACGAAAAAAAATTTTAACAAATGCGATCTACATAGAAAGCGGCCTATGGCAGAACAATACGGCTAATTGCAGAACAATATGACTAATTGCAGAACAATATGACTAATTGCAGAACAACATGACTAATTGCAAAACAATAGGACTAATTGCAGAACAATATGACTGGTGGAAAAGATAAAGGTATAGGGAGTTACCTTGCCTCGATATTTATTGTGCTGGTTCTGAATAATCTTTTCACCACATTCACAGCGTATGAAAACTTTGACACTTCACTAGTAATTCACAAGTTAATTAATTTCAGCGGATTTTGAAGATATAATTTTAAGAGCGGTGCGGTGCGGTGTGTTAGTCAAGATGACAGTTGATAAAATGAGAAAATTTATATGCAACAATACTTTTTTGCATATAGCTGGCAGGTATGTAGGTAGGTTGTTTTTAGGCCGAGGTAAACTAGGATAGGATAGGAAAGGTGTGTGTGTGTGTGTGTGTGTGTGTGTGTGTGTGTGTGTGTGTGTGTGTGTGTGTGTGTGTGTGTGTGTGTGTGTGTGTGTGTGTGTGTGTGTGTGTGTGTGTGTGTGTGTGTGTATATGCGTGTGTACCCAACTTTGCGTAACCAATGACTAATTGCAGAACAATATGACTAATTGTAGAACAATATGACTAATTGCAGAACAATATGACTAATTGCAGAACAATATGACTAATTGCAGAACAATATGATGATCCAATTTTCACTAATTGCTACTATTTTATAGTGGAGAGTTATGAATTTGCAATATAAACCATCCTTTGAACATCAAATTATCAATACTTAGATATAATTTAGAGAGTGCATAGGTACTATAAGTTTCTTTGTGATGTTTTTGTGTGTATGGCGTAAAAATAAAAAAAATGTCACTCAGTATTGATATCTGATACATAATTTCATAATTACTTGGGGTCGATGGCAGAGCGGTTAGCGCGCTGGGTTAGTAATCCAGTGGTGGCGAGTTCGAATCGTGCCTCGACCGATTTCGTTCACCAATAGCAAAAGAATTTATGCTTGATTAAAGGAATGTTTGACAAGAATATATATTCATTTTTTACAATAAAAAAATTACAACTTAATTGTAAGTACCAAAAGATTTTGAATAATATTGATAGGAAAATTTATTCATCGGGATAAATTCTTATTATAGACTTACATACCATCTCTCCGACGGAGTGGGCAGAGAGCATCGAACGCCACATGTTTCTATCCCGGCACACATCAAGCTTCTTACATTTCCGCTCTTTCAGAATGTCGTTTACCTACACGGTCTAGCTATCCTTTTCTCGGACGGCCCCGACCTCTCATTCCAATCCTGCCCGCATAATATACATAGGTTTATCGTGGTATTATTCATTAGGTATTATACTTACTTATAATGAAAAAAAATCATCTTGTTAAGGTAAGTTATAAATCAACTGTAAACACATCAATATAAGGTATATTTATCTTTATACAAAACATACGAGTTCATGAGTCAAAATTCAAAACCAGTTTTTAGTCTATTTTTTTCATACTAAACGTTTGAATGAATCATACATGTTTTATGTAGCTAGTTACAAACGGTATGTTACATGATATACATTCTGTAATATGAAACTTGTACAAAATAAAATTAAAATACAAATGAAAATTTGATTATAAAAAAAATATTTTTTGTTTTTCAAATACAAAATGACATATAATCGAATATTTTATGACCGCATGTATTAATAAAATTTGTGCCAGCAATTGCGATTATACAAATAATAAAATAAATATTTTATTTAATTAATTAATAATTTATTAATATTAAAAATAATTTTATGCAAGCAATGGATTATTTTCCCTGGAAGAGGCATTATTGGTCAACGTTGCGCAAGGGCTTAAATTGATCACGTAAATCAGCCGATGGCAGATTGTAAGTCATGTATGTGCCTGATTTCCCGGTTTTCCTATAAATATATATTCTAACTTCGTCTCTAATGAGGTATAATGTTTGTCAAAAACAAAATTACATTTGCACTCTTCTTAGACCTATTTGACACATTTGATTTTCTTTTAAAACATGGAGTTTCTATGATTAACAAGATAAAAAAAGGGGAGGACCGGTAGACAAAATTTTAATGAAGCCAATTTTTTTTACTTGTTACTTGCTGAAGCCATAGACAAAGTATTTTACTTACACTCGCTTTATTGTAAATAAACTGATTTTTAGTTATTAAACATATTTTTAACCATTACACTCATTTTGAACTAATATTCCTTTGGTCAATTTTCTTATAGGAACCAACATTTAACCTTTTTCACGGAATAACACACATCCGCAATATCGCAGGAGTATATCGGCAATGACGCAGTGATATGAGGCACAGAATACCTAACTCTTTTATCCCTCCTCACTCCCCCCAATTCCTACATATCCTTGCATCATTTGTATGTTTTTTGTATTTTATATATTTTATTTTCTTATAAGTACCTTAATTTCAAAATAACTGTACTAGGTATACACATTTTTCATTAATTTTATTTTTATATTACGCATAGTGTAATGTATTATGATGAGGGAACTGTTTGGCAAATATTGAACATTCACTGTTGTCTTTTGTAATTTGCAAATCGCTGTATGTTTCCTCTTAAAAAAAAATTCAAAAAATATTCCAATTTGCATAAAAAATATATCGGCCGAGAACGGGTATTTAGTTACATCAAAATAAATTCGTCGTCGAATAATATGGATGTCATTACTGTGATGGCTAAACCAATTTTTATTTTTTCAGTGCGATGTGTTATATAAATTATATCCTCGTTTAATTCTCAACGTATCCACAATATACAATGTTGCCATGTGTAAAATAAACCAGTCAACATGGCGATGTTTTCTCATTTGCCCGCCGTTGACAACCAAATTGACGTGACCTTAAAGATACACGCGCTCTTAATTTTACACTAATTAGTTTAACGTGTCAAAGAATATTGAAGAGTATCTATCTCATTCTTAAATTCTACACACAATCCCACTATTGTTTCACTTGGCGGTGGAAATCGTCTTGAACCCCCTTAATTTGTACCCAAGGCGCTGCCCTTAGGTAATTTATTGTCCTCATAAAAAAAATAAGTATAATATCACCTAAAAAGGCATAGTATTATTCTGTCCTACGATATTATTTTTAAGTAATGAAACTCTAATAAAAAAATTCAAATAACACAAAACCGAGCTATGAGAATTGTTTTAAGATACATAAAATAAAATAAGATACATTAAATGTTAAATAATCTAAACTGTTGTCAGCAAACAAAATATATACTTTTCTTTTAATTTTTATAAATAAAATGCTTCGTGGCATGATACAAAAACAAAATTAGATATAATAAAGAATATCACTAATATGACACAAGAAACAGATAAGATATTAGATTAGACAAACGAAATAAAATTTTAACACAGAATTCTCTAATGTATAATAGGCTTAAATTATATGAAAGTATGCCGAGGGACATTAAAGAGAAAAAATGTTTTAGTCTATAAGAAAAAATGTATTTACTGTATCATGAAAAATTTAAATTATTGTTTTTATAATTTTTGCCAAACATCTTGAACGAGCTTCCGGTTGCGCAGAGCGCAAATTTGTGTATTTTTGTTCATTGGTTTACGTGCAAATCTCCCTCCTTCTTGACTAAAAGTTCAAGATGTTTGGCAACAACTCTATGTAACTATAGATTAGGCTTTGTATTGTAATATAAGTATAGATCTATTTAAATAAATAAATAAATAATATACCTACATATCTTGTCATTGTTTTACAATGTCCTTTCTAACCCAAACTAACCTCAGTATCCCAAAGATAAATTCACTCTATATCAGGTCATGAGCGTCCATTTCGATCTGCTGAACGTACAACACTATCTATTCCAATTCAATGTACTATTTTTTTCGGCTCTTCATTTGAAGTACATTCAGCAAGATTATGGAATAGCCTCAGTGAAATTTAGTCTATTTCACTAAACGCATTACAAAAAACTAAAACCAAAATATCTAACTAATAATATTTGATAGTTCTTCTTCCTCTCCTAATAATTTTGTATTTCTTTAATTACTTTGAACAGACACGTATAGTTTTAAATAAAGGCGTGTAAAAACCCAAACACCAAACATCTTCGCTTATGGGACTCTCCGTCCTATTATTTTTTCCAAGGTTGATCCAGACTTTGGGACTTCCCAATGCATCACAGGACGCGGAGATTTAGAACATTATCTCAACTATTTCTACATTGCTTCCTCTGTCTCAATTTTTTTGTTCAATACAAACTGAGATAGTTGCCAAGTCGGTACTTGCTCCGATCTTTCAGTACTCCACTTACAAAGCGGAGCACTTCACTGAAATATACAAACCAAACTTTCATAATATTTCAATGCAATAGAAAACCAGATATTGAATCTTCAATTATTATAGACATAGGCATATACTTATTTGGTTATTTTAATTTTTTAATAAACATTAAAAGTGAAAAATCGTTTATAACTTAATTCCACTGTTTATACTACAACCTACAACCGGTTTCATTTTCAAATAACCCAAATAACCCTTTCGCACAAATAACCCTTATAAAAATTGAAGACATACTTTAAGTTTTCTTCGCGTTGAAATAAAGAATAAAAAAAATATTTACACGTCAGTCAGTATTATAGATTTTTTACATTCATATGTACTGCCAATGTCAAACTCGTATTTAACGCAGTTTTTACTCCTCACTAACCCTAGGGGATATAGTGGGGAGTTATGAATTGGCAATTTTAAAGGTTATTTTTTTATTGCAGATTATCAACTAGCATCATGTTGAACTTGTATTCTATAAGTTTCATCACAATGTATCTATGTACAATGTGCTATGTACAGCGTGTTTATTCGATTATATACTAAAGTACTCATTCGATTATTTTCTATTTTTGCATATTTGTAAATGTAATACTCGCTTAGACCCCATTCGATTTTAAAAGATTCCTGATCAGTGCTTCTCAATTTTTTTATATGTCAAATATTTCAAAGCGACCCCAAACTCGGGAAACTTAATATTTGATCATTTTACTTTCAAATTGCTAAAAATGGAAAATGCACATCGTTTTCATATAATTGCATTGAAAAATTATCACTTTTCGCAATAAAATATTTATATCAAATTTAATTTAACAAACTCATTTCATGAAAATGCTGAAATTTCTCCATACAAAATTTGAATACTTTGAGGAGAGACTTGGTAGTCAGGTGTATAGCGTTGGTCACAATCCACTCTTTTTATACAACAAACAAATTCAAATACAGAACATAAATAATCTATTGTGAAACGACATATAAGGTACCTACTAAAACAATTACACTAAGTTTGCAAGAAATATAAAATTGTTCAATTTTGTGAAAATAAGTATCACACGAATCCAGCCGGAAACAATATTAACATGTGTATAAAAAATATCGGTCGTTAGTATAAAAAATATCGGTCGTTAGTATAAAAAATATCGGTCGTTAGTATAAAAAATATTGTGGAAAAATACAAAGTTTTTATAATGGATTTCCACTCTGTAAACACAAAAACCCTAGAATCAATATTAACATGCATTGTCATCGGTAATACACAAACTTTGAAACTCTCAAGAGCTCTGACGATGTCAAAAAAAATACTTATAAACGTATAATACTAAGGCTGGGTTGTTTCAACAAAAGTATCAATAAAAGTATTGTTATAACAATTTAATTTCATACAATTGTGTCGCTTGACGGCATTAGATTTCAATGAAACAACCAAAAGTATTGAACAATTTTATGTAATCAAAGTATTTTAACTACAAAAGAAACACATCCTAAGTAAGTCATATATAAGTATACGTTTATAAGTAAGATTTTTTAATAACGACCTTAACTATCGTCATGCTTATCTAGTTGCGCGTTAAGTAAGCTTTTAACGAAATCTAATAAATAAGACCGAAAAATTAGTGCATATTTTAGATAGGTATATTAAGAATGTAGTAGGTACGTCAAAAACATCGCGTAAAATTTTGTAGTTTTTAAACTAAGTATAGTTTTTGCCAAATATAAAAAAAAAACACGTGGGAACGCACAAGGCAGATTTGTTTTTTTTTTGCTTGGTTAGTTTGATCACGTGAAATCGCTCCCTTTTTTGCCGAAAACTTTCAAGATGTTTGGGGAAATTATGACTAAATGGAAACTGATAATTCAACATCAACTTTATTTTATTCTGATGGGCTGACCATTGTACCGGGTCAGATCAGTCACTAATCTCAATTTCTACGAAGTAAGCATAAGGAAAATGATTAGTTTTAGTAATGTGGAAGACGTACTGAAGTGTTTACTTTAAGATCTCTTGAATAATCAAAACACCGACCACGATTGGCCGCCACTTGTGAAGACATACTTGGAATGATATTATACATAAATATATAAACGTATGCGAAATTCGAGACACCCACGAAATATTTGTGAAGAACCTGACAACCAAATATAATATATATCTACCGAGATAATAATAATATATACATTCATACATATTATTACCGAGATAATATATTCTATACATTCAAACATATTTTTGACAAATTTTCAACATCTCAATAGAGACGATCAAGTTGTATTATTGTAGAAGTACCAGGAAGTCAAGGCACCTACAGGGCTGACGACATGTCATCGGCTGATGACATGTCGTCATGATGTTACGTGATTACTTTCAATCCATTTAAAGCAATCCATGGCATGGATCCCATGTATCTTTCAGACTTCTGCATCCCTCTCACCGCAAACGAGCGACAACAAACACTTCGGTCAGCCACCATATCCATGATTGGCAAGTTGACTGAAATAAATAGAGTCACCACTACATCCTTCGGTGATCGTGCTTTTGCTGTGGCCGGACCAGCCTCGTGGAATACTACCACCTAAACTGAGGCAAATCGACAACTTAGCACTATTCAGGAAACACCTAAAAACTCACTTCTTCCGCGAGTCTTAAAAAAACCTGTAATATATTCAAAGCGCCCTTGAGGTGAGGTTATCACAAAAACGGCGCTATAAAAATCATCCTAATTCATTATTATTATTATTACAACTTTATGCGCTTGCGCACCAATTATGCCTTCTTATTGATTTCATTTATTTATTTGTTTTATTTCAGAAAACTAAAACTTTGTAAATTGTGTGGTTATATATGGTGCTATTAATATTAGTACAAGCCAATAATGTTTTCTTCAATTAAAAAAATAATGAATTAAAAATATTTAAACAAGTATTCCTGAGCAGTAGGAAAATGAATAACAATAAATTATAAGAGAAAAAAACGATTGATAAAAAAATACATTACATAATGATAATTAAATGAGGAAAAGGAGGGATTATTGGTGTCAAGTTCCCTTATCAATCTTCTTCTTCTTCTTTTTCTTCTTCTTCTTCAGCCTGTTTTTTTTCATTTCTTGGACATAGGCCTCCCCCTTGATCCTTGACCCTTATCAATGCAATTTTGAAAGTTCTGTATATTTTAATAATGTTTGAATCGAATATTTTTTTAAAAGTGGCCATTCAAAAAGGTTTCTTCGTCGCATATACGCATCGTTACTTCATAGATGGCGATAGTAAAAACGTCTTATTTTCAAAATATCTGTTTCTCATCATTAAAATATATAGAACTTTCAAAAAGTCATTGATAAGGGAACTCAATAAGAAGGCATAATTGGTGAACGTTGTGCAAGCGCATAAAGTCATCACATAAACCAGCCGATGACAGGTCATCAGCCCTGTAGGTGCATTA
The DNA here is from genome assembly GCA_963576475.1 of Molanna angustata. Taxonomy (NCBI): domain Eukaryota; kingdom Metazoa; phylum Arthropoda; class Insecta; order Trichoptera; family Molannidae; genus Molanna; species Molanna angustata. The sequence goes on from OY754982.1 coordinate 26,205,534, forward strand.
AGTTCCTAGTTCTCCTGTAATATTCGAACTTGTTCTATATTGAGATGTTAAAAAAATATGTTAAATATAATAATCTAGTATGTTTTTTGAATATGGTTTTATTGAATCATGGGTGAAAATTATATAAACACAATAGGCATGATGACTAATTTTGAAAAACTATCTCACGATGTTTTTACGCATTCACTGTTTTCAAATATATATACATTTCTACATAAAATAAAGGTTTAGTAGCAAAAATCGCCATTTTAAAATCAAATTTGACATTTACGCCAAAAAACGCTTGTAGTATCATGGCGGCTGCCGACCCTGACGGTGACGTCACGATATTGTAAACTGCATATCACTACTATATGTAATATATGTATTCTAGGACGATTTGTGTATTTATAATCAATTCAAAAGTGCATAAGTGTTGTGCGGTCCCTAAATGTACAAACACGACGAAAAAAACACCTACTGAGGTATATGTTTTCGTCCCACGCGAAAAAAAAGAGAAATAAGTGATTAAATTTTGCACGGCGAGACATAAGTGTATTTTATTAAGTACGCGTTTACAATGAAGTACAGTATTTGTTCCCCCACTTTTAGCTCTCAATAATATAATATTTACCATTATTTAGGCAATAAGCATATAAAGAACTTCATTAATGTCCAAACGTCAAAATAGGCCATCATACGTTTCCCGCGTATGTTTTTAGCTTATGAACACATAATGTAGAGAGAAGAAGGAGCATATTTTATCGATTTTCGAGATGTAAGTTGTATTTAAATTACAGATAAATAAAGTACTTATATGTACTTATTATTAAGTTTTTACGTTTCGAAATTCTGATGTCTTTGTTCGACGCAAAGAAATATCCGACCATCAAAAGTTCCATTCTAGTTAAGAGTAGTTAAGACAGGCAGAAAAATAACTACTATGGCTGCTATTGCTAAAAATAACGATAGCAGATAAATATAGCTTGTTATTAACACAATACAAATAACGAGCGCTATGTAATAATTCGTATGCTGCTAAAATTGTAACGATGTTTTAAAACGCATGCTTCGCGTAATCGCCGTCGTTTCGCGAATCGCTTCATTGCATGAAAAAAATATAGCTTGCTAGTTTAGTTTGGCAGTGACCAGCATCATAACATGTCGAACGTTCGTCAGCTCACCATCGCGTGACAAAATTGTAGAATTCTAAAACTAAATTAGTTTACCATACGTTGCGAGCGTTCATTATTTATTTATTTATTCAATAAGAACTAAGTTACATACAAAATACAATAAACTTAGGCCCGATATTACAGTCGGCCCTCAACTCATTGAGTTTATTAAACTCAAGATTAATGTTAAGGGGAGATTGAATCCATTTCCGTATTACAGTGCAATATAACATGTCAGTTACTAAATCTTCAATTATAGACATATTTCACTTTTTCTGTGGTTATTATCTGTCAAATTTAAATAACCTCAAATAATACGAAATACAAAACGGGACGCTACGACTTTAAATACCATTGTTTTATTATCCAACATGGTAAATTTAATTTTTTTCACCAAAATAATGCTTTTAAATGCCCATGTTCAATACGGCTGTCAGTTTGTTTTGTTGTGTGGCGCCACCGTCGATACAACTAACGCCTTTATTAATACAACACTGAAACTACACACGTTGCCTAACGCCTCTAGTGATAGAAACTGAAACTACACGAGTTGCCTAGCAAATGACAGTTGACTCACAGTTAAGTACTTAATCTGCCAGAAACGTTGAGTTAAATATTTGTCGTTTTAGTGACATATTTGAGGGAAGATTAGGCCTAAACGGACACTGTAATACGCTATATTTTTGTGAAACTTGAGTTTAGCTCTTAAACTGACGCTGTAATACCGGCCCATAGTATCCCCCGATAGGTAGGCGAGTATCTAGGTAAATTGAAACAATTTGCTTTGATGAATCCTTGTTCCATTGCTATTTTATTGTTTTGTTTTAGTTTTAAGTACCTAATTAAAATATTAATATATCAAAAACACCAAAATAAACATTGTCCAGACCGACAATTAATGCGTATATTGTATTGAAGACTATCAGAAGAATTGACGCGACCATACTATGACGTCGTGCGCTCTGATTGTTTTTTCTCATAAAATGGCGGACTAACACATTTTGTATTTTTATATTTATAATATTATTATTCACTCCTTTAAAATGAAAATAAGTACATTTTTTAAATCTTTATAACCTATTTTATTTTTTAAAATCATAATTTCAATGATTTTTTCTTACAGTCATCACACCTATTACATAACATTCTATTTTTTTTTTAATATATTAATCATAATATGTATATGAATCATAACAATTATCCCATATGTATATTAGATTCATCATAATACATTGTGTATTTCCATTTCAACCTCATGTAACACTGTACAGCTCCCACAAACAATATAATAACATCATTTTATTTTATAATCAAGCAATGAAAGCCACCAAGTTATTTATTTCTGAAACGTTAAATATTCTCCACCACGTTACAATACTCGGTGCGTGTTATAACAGATGCGTCAACGATTCAATAGAGCGGATAGCGATATTATTTGGTTTATCGTCCCAAATAAACCAAATAAATCAATAAATAAAAATAGCATGTTAAAAATAAGCAGCATATTCCATATAGCTTGTTATGAAAAAAATAGCCATTTCGAACAACACTACAGTTGACAGTAACAAACACAATTGACAGTAACAATATGGTGACGTCATGCGCTCTGATTGGTGTTTCACATAAAATGGCGGACAAACATATTTTGTATTTTTATTTTAATAATATTAATATTATTCGCTCTTTTAAAATGAAAATAAATATATTTTTTCAAATCTTTATAACATATTTTATTTTATAAAATCATAATTTCAATGATTTTTTCTTACTGTCATCACGCCTATTATTAATTGTGTTTTCTGTCTGGATCTGTGAGATGATGAATATTATAAGTCTCTAGAATGTGGCAACTTGTTATTGAGTGCGTGTTAAATCAATATTTGACATAGTACCATTAAGTAACACAAAAATCAATTAATATAAAAATACTAAAAAATATAAAATAAAGTAATTTCTTATAATATGACTTTTGTTTAATTTTCTTCCGTGAGAATATAATTTTTAATGGCGGCATCTGTATTAACATTTAAATTGAATATAGGTATGTTCATAGGAACTACACATTAAAAGTAACCTCCCATAATATATTATCTCTTACAAGATGCCGACCTGTTACATACTAAACCTTAGAATACACCACAGCTCATTTTTACCAATGTCGGATGAGCTGAAGTTGACATTAAATGCGAAAATTTTCAACATAAAAATTAATAAATATTTCAGTATTACAATATATAGAACTTTCAAAAATTGAATTGATAGGGATCTCATTAAAAAGGCATAATTGATGAACGTTGCGCAAGCGCATAAAGTGATCACGTAAACCAGCCGATGACAGGTCGTAAACCCTGTAGGTGCCTAGATTTCCCGGTTCTCCTACAGTAAATATTCCAACTTCGTCTCTATTAAGATAATTAAAATTCTGTTAAAAAATACCTTTGACTCCCGACAGGGAAAATAATCCAATGTTTGCGAATATGCAATAATAAAAATATTCGGTTAATAAATATTGTTAAAAATCATACAACTATATAAATAATATGTTGATAATAAACTTATTCATAACCTCAAATGACAAAGGTATTGATAACAGTTTTCCTGCAACCAATTTACATTCAATTTATATAGTAACTCGCTCACGCGAGTCGCTATTGTTACTATAAACTAACTAAACCTAACCGAAAATTATACGGGATGCAATAAAATACGACTGCGAAATAAAAGTATGGTGTGTACGTAAATCTCCATTTTCCTTAATTTTTTTTGGTTAGATTCGTCAGTCTTCAATAATAATAGCGACTCGCGTGAGCGAGTTGCTTTATAAATTGAATGAAAATTGGTTGAGGAAAAATGATATCAACACCGTTGTCATTTGAGTTTAGGAATAAGTTTAGTATCTATTCGCATTTGAATTATATTTCTTAACATGTTTTTACGTAATTGTATGATACCTACTATTTTTAATACAACATATTTAGGTTAAGTAAGTAACGCCCCACTAGGCAAGACCTGTTCTGGGGCTCTTACTTTTACACAATAGGGTATATAAATAATTATTTACACATAGAGGATAGGTACATAATAATATATAAGGTGCACAAATGTTACATTCGAGTAGTTTAAAAAAAGATAACAAAAGATTAAGAAGTAATTTTTTAGATTAAATAAAATAAATGAATCAGAAGAAATGAAATATAGAAAATAAAAGTTAAATATTACTATTTTTTGCGTTGAAAATTTTCGCATTTAATGTCAACTTTGAAAGTACATCCAATCTTGGTAAAAATGAGCTGTGGTGTATTCTAAGGTCTAGTCTGTTACATCTAATCTATGTACTATAGAATGTCAACTAGAGAGATATGTAGGTATGTATTATAATGTAGGTACGTACTATTACCAAATGTCTGTCTCCTAATATTTATTTTCTCAAGCACATATGGTAAAACTATCAGGAAATATAAATACTCAGTTGACTACTGTGCAACATGTGTTCAAACAGTACAATCACGACGTTACCCTATATGTGATAGGCAGAGATAACCAAATGTCATGATTTTACAGGTCAAATCTCAGTGTAACGAAGTTCACGTGGCCACAGAAAATGTTTCTTAGTTTTTTATTTTGTTTTTGTCCATTTTCACTCGGTGAAAAATGTTTAAGAAAAAAGTTATAGAAACACCAAAAACTAAATATCGTCTATCTCACTAAACATCTTCAAGAAAAGGCTTAATCAAATATATTTATCTGACAACACCTGATTACATATTCCTCTCCTCTTCCTTTCGTTATCCTCTAGTCTTCCTATCATTGCTATGATTTGTTCTTATATGCTATCTTCTTTGTTTTTGTGTTTTTTTTTCTTTTATTACTTTTGTTATGCTATCTTTATTTATTTTGTAATGTGATTAACTTATTGCCATAGTACACATTGTTTTGTATGTTTAACATTTACTCTGGTTGGTTAGAAGAAATCGCCATTAGGCAATAAGCCCGCCAGTGTACTAATTATATGTACAAGAAGATTAAAATAAATAAATAAATATCTAGAGCCATTTCACCGAGAAGAGGGTCGATTTGCACACATACCAACCAAGCAAAAAGACACAAATTTGCGCTCTACGCACCCGGATGTCTGATTCAAGATATTTGGCGAGAAATATACCAGTAAAAATTATCGCAAAAATATTTATAATACATAATGTCCGAGAGATAGCAACGTTTTTGATGAATCATTTAATAATGGCTGATTTTTTGATATTTTCTTTCTTATTGAATATAGGTATGAACAAGGTAAGTCTAACACCTGGGAGTGGTTGCGTTTACCAGTGCGCATACTTTTTATAGGTGAAAATGGCAGATTTTAACATTATTTCAATATAATTTGTAATTGTATGTCATTTGTACCTAAGTATAAAATACTTCCGTTTGTGAAATATGTAGGTAATAATAATAGAAATAATCAACACTTCCTTGCACCCTGCGCAAGAGGCGAGTATATTGCCGTAGGGCAATTTCTTTCAACTAACCAGTGTTTCCAGCCCAGAGAAACAATATTTGCGTGAGAAATAAATTTAAATAAATTCCTCCTCTGCTGGGAATCGTACCCAGGACGCCCGCACAGAAACCTCACTGTTACTGAAATATGTATAAAAAAATTAATTTGTATGTGCTATCTGTAAATGGACTAATGTATTTATCACATTTGTAATAAAAGTTTGTATATGGTCTGTAGATATGCCAATTGAAATAAAATAAAATAAAAAAAATAATAATTTTAGTAAAGAATAATAATGCCATTCATAACTACTCTATACAAAAGAAGATCAATAACCACTTATTATAGGAAACCTTGACGGCATTTATTCTCTTTTTCCTTTTTTCCTTTTAGTTCAATATTATGTTTTAAATCATTGTTAACTTGAAATGTTGCTCTTACCTACATACCAACCTATGATCATATTTTATTTTTGTTATTTTTTGCAAACTTGTATTATTTTATGTCAATCATAACGACAAAATGTAATAGGCCTTAATACTTGATGTTACTATTGTATTGTACTATGTCTTAACGCTGTTTTTTGTCCAACTTTAACATAAATAAATAAATAAATAACGCCATCGTAGTGCCAACCTTGACGTATGCAATTGAAACCTGTACATGGCAGAAGACGCATGAAAGCAGAATAAATGCAGGTGAAATGAGATCATTAAGAAGAATTTGTAATAGAACGATGTATGACCGGATAAGAAATGAGGACATAAGGAAAGAATGTAAGATGAAGAAATATGTCATTACTAGTATGAAAGTGAACACATTGAGATGGTTTGGTCAAATGGGGAGAATGAATGAGGAGCGCCTGACGAAGAAAATATACAGAGCGGAAAGGAATGGAATGAGAGGTCGGGGACGCCCAAGAAAGGGATGGCATGACCATGTGAACGATATTTTGAAAGACGGAAATGCATGAATGTGGACGAGGCGAGGGATGCGTGCCAGGATAGAAAAATGTGGCGTTCGGTCTCCTTGCCTACCCCGCAAGGGACATGGCGTGATGAAATGTATGTATGTATGTAATAATTTTAAAAATAATTAATTACTGTTAATCACATTTCGTTGTGAGCTACAAAAGTAAATCTTCGCTCAACTTGAAGCTGAGATTTCGAAACCGGATGAGTTGAGGGTTCGTCGTAACACGGGCCTACGTATTCTTAGTTCGATGTGGGTTGATTTATAAATTTGATATTCTGTCCGTACTAAATAATAGAACGTCAAAATAACCTTCCGATAATATATTGAATTTCATAACCCCGCATGTGCATTTAAAACATTAAAAAAACGTCCATCAAGTTTAATTACGCCTCGTAATATTTAATGTTCCATCATGCCAAAAATAATTTGTACAAATATTATAAAGATACATTTACATATTGGTTATTGGTGTTAATATATTTGTTTTCAAGTCTTTATGTCTACAAATAAATAAACACCTATGTCTGAATAAAATAACAATATATTTGAAATTGGAATTGTACAATATATTTTTAACTGTTTTAAATTATAAATATGTAATTTATTAATACATCTATACCTCCATGCTAGAAAATCGTTTGAAATCTGCATTCGATTCCCAATAGAGGAGATATTAGTTTTAATATTATTGAAATAGGGACAATTACATACATTTACAACAACATACAAGAAAGTACATCTTACAATTTTATATGTAAATTTTAATGTTCTTTTAAGAAATGAATACAAAATAAGCAATGTTCAGAAATACACACTATTTTTTTTATACATATAAGAACATCCACATACACACACACGTTATCACACGCACACACGTTATCACACGCACACACGTTATCACACGCACACACATGAGTAAATACAATAAAATACATCATACAAAAAAACATTTGAGATGAAAAATAATAAAAAAAAAATCAATACAAAAGTAAACGCTAAAATATCTTAAAATATTTTTATAGATATAGGTTCATCCAAAAACATACATACAATCTTACGCTCACACACATGTCAGCATGATACATTCTCTCACGTATACAAAAAAAATCATCATACAAACGTATTAAAGCATCCGAGATAAAAACAGTTACAAAATATCTTTAAAAAGAATACAAAACCTATACAAAGTTAACATGTAGAAACATGAATAAAAAAGATGGCATTTGGCAATAATCCCACTGGGTGCACAAAGAAGTGTTTAAGAGCCACTATATCCTATTCTGATTCGTTTCAGAATACGAAAACGTCTAAATCAACGGGCGACAGTGGATAAAATGATTTTATCCGCGCGGTGTGACGTAATGAGACCCGTATAAATTCAGTCAACTTTTTGACATTTCTCATATACTAAAATTCAGACGGAAAAATTTAGACGAATCAGAATAGGACATACTATGTCACTGCGTACTATAAACGTTTTTTTATAATATATAATTTTGTCATACAGTGTATTATGATTGATTGGAAGAAATCAGCTAGTGGCAATTAGCTCCACCACCAGTATATTTGTTTATATTATGTACAAAAATATAAATAAATAAGTAATTAACAAAATTAAAAAATTATATACGCAATGGCTTTGACAAAAGAACCTCAATAAAATTAAAAATTAAACAGTATTAATTTCAATTATTCTTTTTAATGAATTACGGTCGAATTTTGACCATTGGGCTATCACTATTTTTATAATAATATTTGCTTTGTTTGCGCACCTTCCTTATTCTGTGATTTCACACCCTCCCATCTTTCAATACATATGTTTTTTTATTAAAAAAAATGCACGCAGTACACAAATATATTTAATTCATACATACATGCCATCACGCCATGTCCCTCGCTGGGTAAGCAAAGGGAACCGAACGTACAAAAAGATAAATAAATAAGTAATTAAAAATCAAATTCTCCGTCTAGTGTAAGGGAATATAAAGCTAATTTTTACACGAGCATTTTTCTATTGACCTACAGGCTAAAACGACTAGCGCAATATTTTTTTCTCCTGTCAGTTTTTGTCGTAAATTCACTCCTTTCAAAACAACACTTTAGCGTTATGTTATATTCAGAAAATATGACATAGTACCTACGCTGCTGTCGGCTCAGCCCTCGGATATTTTTGAACATTAAAACAATATAATATTGTGAATATATTTACGATATTCATGTTTTTATTAATGAAACAAGGCATTAAAATGGCGCCGGAGTGATAAACAATAAATCTTCTAGTTTTCCACAACGTAGTAAATTTATCTATGATTTTTTCATACTCTTTATACATATATACATATTTATTTATATAATGATTAAAAAACAAACACTTTTTTTTCCTTATATCTAGTAACAAAATATAACATAATACATTATTTACCTTTACTTACCAGATATTATACTATTGTTATTAAAGTGCCTCACTAGGTAAAAATCTGTTCTGAGACAGTACCTATATACATTATACATGTCTTTTTAGTTTTTATTTTTGATTGGTAGTTATGTGGTTAATTTGTTGTTTATGTTATCTCTGCCCTTATGTTTTATCCGAATTTCGATGTCTTGTTTAAATGTTTTCAACTAACTGTTTTGTCTAAGTGTTGTATAATTTTTATTTAATTTATTAAACTTAAATAAAATAAAATAATAAAGATTAAAATTTATTGATAATTTAATATTTATTTTTATATTTTTTATTTGTTGTTCGTTGTATATTTTGACTCCAAAATATAGGAAGTTTCTTTATCCAAATGTTGATATTTTTATTCATAATTATTAATAGAGCCGATTGGCTCATGACAATTCGATATACCTAGTAGTTTTTCATATACAGCAACACTTTACTTCAGTTCTTGATATTCAGTTCTTGTGTTTTGAGAGAGACAAAAATATAAAACTGACGATTGGATTAAAGGAAATTAGTTACAAATATCTATAATGAATAGAAAATATATTATAAAAGATCGATCTTAGTTTACCATTGGGTTCAATTCCGAAAACGAAATTAAATTTAATTAACATTAAAGTCATTAAAAACAAGAAAATGTGTTCACGCTGTCAATTTTAAACTATATCAATTGTATAATATACCTACTAGTGATTAGTTCATTTATTTTATTCAATATTCAGAATAGCAAAAAATACATAAAATAAAAAAACGAAATTGTTTATATTTATATTTATTACGCATTATAAAATAGTGAATATTTTAATAAAGCATCTGCCGTATCCGGAGGTCTAAAAAATATGGTCTGCAAAAATAAACACATGCGTATTGACACCCATGGTCAGAAGTCAGAATATATAAGACATGCATGTGACTGATCATGACGTATGCTGTGGAAACGCGAGCAGACACTGCACGAACCAAAGGGCTCCTATGGACAACGGAAATGAAGGTTCTAAGGTCGATCACTGGAAAAACTCTCCGAGATCGTGTTCGCAATGTTGAAATAAAGAAAACACGTGAAATAGAGGACGTCGTTCGGTGGAGTAGATCCAGAAGAAGACAGTCATAGACTTTCGAATATAGCAGCAAATATAATTTCTTCTGGTCGCCGTCTACCCGGAAGACACCCCAAGGATAGTTGGTCTTCGTCATATTTGGAGGCATAGTTTTTGAATTACAGACCAACAGGTCTACTAAACGAAGAAGAAGAAAGAAGAATTTTTAGATATCGTTCTTTATTATTCTGACACTTCGTAATAGTTAATGCCAAGTGCAATTTGAATGATAAAAAGAATTATGCCATCTTTGTTATTTTATAACATTAAATAAGAATAACTGGCAAAGCTATTTAAATTACAATAGTTTACAATGACAATAGACAAAGATTTACATTCCCACGGAGTTTACAAAGAATACTCGAGTTTTGTTATTTCCTGAATACCTACAAGGTAAATGCACGGTGTTGACTATTAATTGTCAAACATCGCTCGTGTATGAGAGACAAACAAGGACACTTATTATTTTTAATTCCATATTTACACAGATTATTATATTCTTACATTTTTTGAAAATATACATTTGCCAAATAAACGACAAAAAAATATAAACGGGATCCAACAAAAAGGAGTATAGGTTTTTTTATAAAAAAATGAACATGTCCTTGTGAAACAAAAGTACGTATACATCCTCATACATAATCTCAATTGAACCTAAATGTTTGTGTTAAAGGTAAATGAAATCGGTCGAAGAAGGATTTAAAAAAACAATTTAAAAAAATGTATTTAATTAATAGGGATTCGTCTGTTTCTGAAATTCTGAAAGTGGTCCGTCCCTAAAATGTTTAAAAACCACTGCTACAACCTCTGTTTTTTGGCCAGTATTAAAACAAACAAACAAAAAAAGACTCCTTTTAAAAGCAACAAAATTATAAACCTACGAAAATGTTTAAAATATATTAACATTAATTATTTAGGTATCTATAGTTTCCGTCAAAACTAATGAGCTTTTTTGTCGTGGAAACGGACGATTTTATTTTTTATGTAGCTTTTCGGGCAACTAACAGGTGCTTTATCAAATAATTTTTTAACACGCATCCAATAACAAATTGCCACATTCTGGAGACTTACGATATTTATCGTCTCACAGATCCAGACTGAAAACACAATTAAAAACTGTGTCTCCACCGGGAATCGAATTTGCACATAAACTAACTAAGGAAAAAGAATTTGTGTTTTACGATAACAAAGTATACGTAGATTAAAATATAAAATAATTATAAGGATATCTTTCATAATGATATTTCTAGGTACATGGAAAAATAAAGTTCTCACAAGTAGGTGCACATCCATTCATAACAAAACTAATAAATGCATTCTAGAGTCAGTGAAATATAATATATTATAAAAGTAATAAAATGATGTTTATCTCAAGGTTATGTCGATTAACTGAATGATTTTATAATTAACATGAATAATGTTACTGGCCGTATTTATTTATTGAGTAAATATCAATGAAATACATAGTAAATTTATTGAGAATACAACCATAATTAATTATAGCATATGAAAATATAAAATGGAATATAAATAAACTCGGCTAACACTTTTAGCTAGAATAAGTAATAATTGACAAACATGTAAGTTGGAAGAACTTACTATACGTCAAAAAACTCGCCATATGCACAGGGGAAAAAATTCTCATAAATGAACAGTTTGGTCTATTCTATAATATAGTTCAAAGAATTTCTTGACTTCATCTGAGGCAGTAGATCTGAAAAAAAACACCAAAACACTGCTGTTAAGGACGGCAGTTAACAATGTGGAGATATCCTTGGTGATCACCAACATCTGCAAAGGAAACGGCACTGAAGAAGATGAAGAAGTATTATGGCTCGAAAAACTGGACTCTGAAAGTCCAAACTATGAACCAGTCAGAAGCATTGAAGATGTGGTCATACAATAGAATACTTTATATACCGCGAGCAGACTTGGTTGGCAATTCAGAAGTCCTGAGAGGAGCGTGAAATTATTGAATATCATATAGATATGGAATTCCTGGAATTTGGGTCACATATGTATTGCGTTAGATAAACCTGAGATAGATACTCTTATTATTGCTGTCTGAAAAAGTAGATTTAACATCCTAATCCTAGTTAAAGGCAGACATCGTAGCTACGTAATATAAGATGCTGGACTAGAACAAGATTTGATTAAAGAGCTGTTGAAAGAGATTTGATGAGTGGAGAAAGATGGAGAAGCCTTCGCAACAGTCAATGCCATCGTTTGGGAAACCTGATAGAGCACAGAAAGAAGGAGCAATAGATATAGAACACATCCAAGTGTTGTAATGTTTTGTTCATTTAACAAAAAGATTAAAGATCTATTCTTCTGTCATGTACCTACTTATTTTTGTTTTATTTTTTTTTCACGCTGTATTGTCCAGTAGATGATTCAACAATATCTGTTATCTATGCATCTGGTAGATTTATTGCCTTTATAAGCTCATTTGTCAAAGTTTCACGAAAAATCGCTAAATCTCCCGCCGCAACACTTATACCATCACGCTCGTATTTGGATGGGAACAAAGGAGCCATCCGAAAAAGATTAAACCTTGAATATTCGAGGGAATCAAACAGCAATAACAATTGGAGATTTGCATAAATTAACGTTTCCTTAAACAACAACAAGAATTATTATTGCCTCCATGGACAATTTAACACGAGTCTGACTGGCCATTGTCGTGAATGTCCCATCACGACTATTTGATCGTATTTTAGAAGTCTGCACAACTCTTTTTTTCCCTATAAAAACTTGGGCTGAAATTACAAAAGATTTCTTAGAAAATATTTAAAAGATATAAGTAGCTATGGAGTGTTTGGAGCAAATCAATCTTAATATTGTAACCCAGAAGAAGATTTAACACTCCTGGTCCATTATTTCCTTATGTCATATCTTTCAAATGACATTACTTTTATGCATTTTAACAGTAACTAATGACAAAAAGTGAATTATTAAATATAAATTGGAAGGAAGTGACACAAAAACGAAGAATAATTTTCATTTGACAGATAAAAACATGAGGTAAAGGAAGCGTATATGGTAAGGAAATGTTATGTCGATCAAAATATTATTTTGTTAGGGTATAGCGGAGGGCAGAAACTATAGACGTAGTGACAGTTATATGGACCAGGTGATCATTGATGTACGCTGTAGCAGCTACCAAGAGATGAAGAGGCTGGCGGACAACAGAGATATTATGTGAAGTGATGGAGTGCTTGGAGCAAACCAATCCTAGTATTATAACTACGAAGAAAAGAATTATAACTGAATTCCTTATCACTACCAAGTATTCATTTTTTTTGTTAATTTTTTTAACCTTCGTTATATTTACAATAATATAATAAAATTACATAATATAATAAAATTACTAACTGTCAAATTATAAAAATAAAATTATTAGTACTTAACTGTATAAACGATTATTGAGTTGAGCAACTTCAACGATATGGGACAAAGCCCTTAATTAATCAAAAAAATAATTAACAAACCTTGGGTATTTAGGACTGTAAACCAGCATAGTTACGTTGTAGTAATGTGAATGTTTTACCTGAAAAGAAAATTAATTTATTAGAAAAACAATATTTTAAAAACCAATTCATATAAAAAAGGTGCCTATCCCTAAATTATTATAAAGGCAATTAATATATCTTATATGATTTCCGGCAAATAATTTGAGAATCTTCGTCACAGAGGGGGCGGTTTGCACATTTACCAACCAAGCGAAAAACCCAAATTTGTGTTCTGCGCAACCCACGTGATTTTCAAATTATTAGCCGAAAACTGTACACACTATTCATAAAAAATGCACAAAACAGAAAACTTTTATGTGTTCGAAAATTAACAACATCAATGAATGCATTTTAAGGTACCTCTTCTCTATTGTTTATATTATTTAAGGAAAAATCTAAATTTGACATTATCGTAAGAAATCATTAATAAGACATATACCGTAGACAATGGAAAACTATTCTCTATAATACGATATTATGTAAATGATATTACGTCGATTAATTTATTAGATGAGGTATACAAAGGAAATCAATTTTATCATGCAAGACTCTCGTAATAATAAATATGTTACTGCGGAAATCATCGGAAGCAAGTGTGTAAAAAAATTACAAAGATTAGACTATGGGATATTGTTGAAAAAGTTTAGTATTGGCCACCACCCACTTGTTTTAATAATATCGTCATCGTAAGCAAGAGTGTGTAAACAAAATTTAAGCAAGATTGGACTATGGCAAATGGTTTAAAATGTTATTGAATATAAGCTTTGGAAAGACTTGAGTGTTTGACACAATCCACTCGTTTCAATCCAACTGTATCAGAAACTCTTTTTTTATCTCTTTACCGTGGAAAGTTGAATGTGTTAAATAGGCTAAATAATAATGTAAGTATATAAATCTTGACATTAACTTGTAGCAAATTGAGATATAAGATATCGTAAAAGCTACTGGATGAAAATTTTGACGAAACTTTTATGTGTCACAATAAATGCTAATTTTGAAATTATGCTTTGTGTATAAACATATTGATTTAAAAATAGTATTGACAAACAGAAAACCGGATCCACACCTTATAATATAAGATATTTGTATTGAAATGTAGGTATGTATGTAATGGCTTCATTGTTATAAGAAATACAACAGATACATATATGACATTGTGATTCTTACATTCATATACAAATATTATAGCGGACCATCCACTTTCATCATTTCAAGACGTAGTACAAAGAAATAGGTATTTTGAATAATCATTTTGACTTAACTAAATTATTTCATTGTAAATTCTTGATTCAAATCAACAGTAAAAAATAATTGTAATTAAAAACGTCAGTCAAAAAAGAGATGTTTATTCAACTTATTTATTAATATCATTCTGACGATGTGCTTTGCACGAAGTGCGTCGATATCAAGTTAAGTAATATAGAACTAAAGCTAAGAATAATAAATGACATTTCACAACGATTTGTCGATCGAAAAACTAAAATTAGTAGGTATATAGATATAATAGGTACTCCCTATTCAGTAAATATTGTAACTAAAATAGGAACGTTCTAAAATAGATTTACGTTCTTATTTCAGCGTTATTTATTTATTTAGGTTAAAGTTGGACAAAAAACAGCGTTAAGACATAGTACAATACAATAGTAACATCAAGTATTAAGGCCTATTACATTTTGTCGTTATGAATTATAAAATAATACAAGTTTGCAAAAAATAAAAAAAATAAATATGATCATAGGTTGGTATGTAGGTAAGAGCAACATTTCAAGTTAACAATGATTTAAAACATAATATTGAACTAAAAGAAAAAAAAAAAAGACAATTAATGCCGTCAAGGTTTCCTATAATAAGCGGTTATTGATCTTCTTTTGTATGGAGTATTTGAATGTTGTGGAGCTGAGGTGGAAGATGTCAAACTCTTGAAATCTGTTATTGTATGTAACGCACATTCTATGAATTGTCATGTTTTGTGCGTAATTAGTGCGATGAATTGGAAGGTGGAATAAATGTGTATGTCTAGTTCTGCGAGTAGGAATACACATGGTTTTGCCATCCCTTCCTTGGGCGGCCCCGACCTCTCATTCCATTCCTGTCTGCAATGTATATTATCTTCGTCAGGCGTTCCTCATTCATTCTCCCCATGTGGCCCAGCGTATTGAGTATTGAGGGGCAGTCGATATTATTATTTATAACATTGTACAGAAGCATCATATCATTTACTGTGCGTCTATTCTCGAGACTGTCGATTTTATAATAGGTTCTCGCGCAGTCGTAGCTGGGGAACTCGAGGTATGCTTTACGGTTTAAGTATTTAATGAACAATCTTTGTATTCTTTCAATGCGTTGTTTGTATGTTGTGTATCTTGGGGACCAGATTGGGGATGCGTATTCGAGTATTGGTCGAACCATGGTATAGTATATAGATTTTAATGTATTTATGTTCTTGAAAGATTTGCAGGTTCTGAATATGAATCCAAGAGTTCTATAAGCCTTGTCTATCATTTTATCTATATGGTTGCTGAATGTAAGGCTCCCATCCATGATTATACCGAGGTCTTTTACAGTGTCGCAAGGTGTTATGGAAACTTTATTAATGTTATAGGAAAAAGTTATGTGATTGTTTGCGGGTTAAGGTTAGTTTGTAACATTTGTCTGCATTAATAGTCAATTTGTTTGTCAGGCAGTAGTTCGTATAAAATATAAAATATCAAATTGGACTAAATGGAAAGGAACGTACCTATATTGGTCGGAACGTCCTTAAAAAGTTACTGAATCAGACGTATTATGAAAAATATGAAAATTTCATAATTTTCACAATTATTCATAATCGGTGACGTGCGCTGTAGCAGTTACAAAGATATGAAGAGACTGGCGGACGATAGAGATAAGTGGAAAGATCGAGTGTTTGGTGCAGATCAATCCTAGGATTGTGAGCCAGAAGAAGAAGAACAAATGGCAGAGGGCGTCCCCACTGGGAGTATCTAGAACATTCAAATTGAAAACGCTATTCGTTATCGCAAGCGCTATTTCTTTGTATGGTATTTGACGTTTGTCGTCCATTATTGTAGAAAAAATTACTACAACACACGTGTAATCCCATACAAAAAAATAGCGCTTGGCGATAAAAAACAACGTTGTCAATTTGACTCAAGGGCATAGTCAAGTTGAAAACGCTTAAAGATATCGCCAAACGCTATTTTTTTTGTATGGGATTTGACGTTTGTTGTAGAATTTTTTTCTACAATAACAAACAACAAACGTCAAATCCCAGACAAAAAAAAAATAGCGTTTGGCGATATCGCTAAGCGTTTTCGATTTGACTCAGGGGCCAGAAGTGTATCTCCTACACTAAGTTGAAGAGAGTCGCTCAAGATCGAACTGAGTGGAGAAAGAGATGCATCGCTTTGCTGTCAAACAATCCTCAAGATCGAAATCAAAGTAGAAACAATAAAAGGAACAGGAAAGGAAATTGGAATCAGGGGGGGCAAGTCTGGTCCGACCGGCGAAATCAAAACCCTAGTGATTACCCATATCATGGATATAATTATCATATGGAGTTCTATGACATCTAAAGATATTATTTCAGATAAATATTTTTATCTTTTTTTTATTACAGAATTAATGTTTATGAATTATTGACAATTGACAGCGCGGAAAACGAATGTAAACTCAATTTATAATGCAACTCGCTAGCGCGAGTGACTAAATTTTATTTATGACCTAACCTAGATCCGCCAAAAAAGTGGAAAATAATTTATATAATCGACTAATTTTATGTACAATGGAATCATATTTTATTGTTTTATAAAAGTTTCCACTATAATTAACAGGTATACTCAATACGAGAATAATAAAAAAAAATATTATCACATAATTACTGATAGTATGTTTGATATTAAAAAATATAATATTTAAATTATTTTTAATTACATATGTGATAATGTTTTTTTTTCAAAATATGAATATTTTATGATAAATTTATGTTTAGTTTTCTATAGACAAAACATAATGTTTTATGAATAACCACGACCATGTTTAAGTTTAGTAAAACATAAATGTTCATTATAACTATTTTAAACCATAAATTTTTACGACGATTCACAATTATATTAAAGTTCAATATCAAATATTACATATATACATACATATGTCTAAATTTATAGTATATCTCAACAGATGTTATTTGTGTCAAGGCTAGTTAAATAAATATATATAAAAATAAATTGCAGTTTTTTTTTGTTTTTTTTTTAAAGAAATTGCCATTTGTAATAAACTTCCCTCTTGCTACGGGTGATGTTACACGTAGGTACCAATTTTTATTGAAACATATAAAACAGAAAACAATAAAAAAACGTAGGGTGGGGGGAGGAGGGATAAGGATATGATAAGGAGACAAAATTATGTGTTTTGTGTAAGGAAATGATCCCTCAGATTTCTTCCGAAAGCGGAAAGTGTTAATGAAACTCGAAGTTGCGATGGGATGTGATTCCAAAGACGAGCTGCTAGTATGGAGAAAGATGTGGTGAAAAATGAAGTATTGTGTACTGGGATACTGAGCATTCTTTCAGTTTTTGAACGAATAGTCAACCCGTGTTTTGAAAGGAAATGAAATTGATTTCGAAGATAAACTGGAACGTTGGGGTTGTTTAAGACCTTGTAAAAAGTGTGAGGGTATGTACATAGGTTAAAAGGTGTTCTGTATTCCGATGTGTGGTCATATTTTTTAATTTAAAAATATATCGAACGCATGCACTTTGTAATCGCTCCAATTTATCTAAGAGTTCTTGATTCGTGTCTAAAATAACATACATCAGCGTAATCAAGGAAAGATTCTCAAGAATCACACGTATTCATTAGGAAATTCCAATTAAGTTAATGATAAAATTATTTTTCATATATTGATCGAACGATCGTAATAGTTATAATGAAAATAAATACTACTTTATGCAATCGACGAGTTTATTGCCAAATAGCAATCCTTTTCAATCAATCGTTTGTTTTTAATATAAGAAAAGATACCGCAGAAATCGGATTAACAATGTATATAATTATATGTATTTTAGTCACGTTCAAGATAAAGGCGCTACAGAAGATCTAGGCATGTACCGATATAATGTAATATAATACGACACTTGGTATATCCCGGTATGTAGGTACTCACGAGTATTGTTCAACACACCTTATTCTGATAAAAATTCTATTCAGCAAAGCAGTGTCCTCTTTGATTGACAACTGAATGGATCAAAGATCTATAGATCACAACACATGGAAAGTTTTACACGTTGCATTATTTGCATCTCACAGATGTATATTTAATTGATCTACCAACATTATTTTGTTTTATTATATGAAGTATAAAAAATACATAAATAAAAATTAATCATAAGTTTATATGAGATCAGTACGGATGATACAAAATGCTTAAAATCTTTAGATGGGTGGTGGCAGAGAGGTTAGTAATCCAGTGGTCGCGAATACGAATTCTGCCACGACCTATTTCTTTCACCTATAGCACAAGCATTTATGCTTATTTTAGGGAACGTATATGTAGTTGTTTACAAGGACACATTCATTCTTTAAAAAAATATTAATAAATATCGTATCTAGTATATGTTTAAATATCATACATTGCCTAGATAATGACTGTTCTGAGGGTTTATTTTAAGATTTTTGTATATAAAAAGTGGAAATCCACTGTATTACCTATGTACATCTTTTTAATTATTTTCATTTATAGGTATTTGTCTGGAATTTTTTTTCAGTTAGAGCTTTGAAACATTCAGAATTTGTATATTCCTGATGGCAATGTATGTTTTCAGATTGATTCATTCGATATTTTGATAAAATTTGAACAATTTTGTATCATACATTACAAAGTAAACAATAATGATATACTTATTGCATTAAACCAGGAGTGTTTTTATAAAATTTATTTTAAATGAAATGTCCTCAAATTGTTTTCAATACTTGTTTGATAATTTTGTTCTACACACAAATTTGATAAAGATTTGATGTAGGTATATAAAATCAATTATTTCTAATAATTTAATTATATAAATTTATTTAAACCAAGAATAAAATAATATTTTAAAAAATGAGATATTTTATACAACTGGTTTTAAAGCAACTGTTTCTTCCCCAGGGCGAATGACAAGTTCTTACCATCAAATTAAATAATTTAAATTGTTTTAAATATGCCACAAAGTTAATTAAATGCATTAATGTTTTAAATTTTTAACAATATATTAAATATTTTTATACCTACTTTATCTACATACAAGTGAAATGTGCCTAAACACACACATGAATGCATTAACCCCTACATCATCAAGTAGGGGTTTATGCATTCTTCCAATGTGGCTAAAACATCTAAATGTGTCCAATGCTATACAAAATAAAGTGTGTGAAGTATGAACGACATTCTTCTTGAATCGCTACAATGTCGCTCATCTAGACAAATCGATATTGCATACGATTACTCTCAATAATCTGTTTATACTTGGTTTATACCGATTCGCCCAAGGGTCCATATATCCATCGATGGCTTAATTTTTCATAATATTTATGTTAATATTCGCAACGAGCGTTTAAATTTCGACTGATTCAAGTGGCTCAAAAAGGCGCAGCTCGGCGGCCATTTGCAATGTTGTTTCATATTGAATGGATGGTTTGTTTGTTTTCAGGTCACGACAGACGACTAAATCACGACACGACCAATCTCTGGTACCTACTTTAGATCAAGCACGGACAGTTTTAGGTAGTTATATCAATCATGTTCAGTTTCTAATGCGTTTAGTCACAATCCGGATTTGCGCTCACGAAACATACTTTAATATATCGTAGCCGTAGTGATGGACTGAGTCAAGCCACAATTTAGTTTAAAACAAACTAACAATGCCACTTTGATATATCGTTGCCGTAGTGATGAACTGAGTAAAGCCACAATTTAGTTTAAAACAAGCTAACAATGCCACTTCCATAGATGGCGATAATGTTCTCAGCTTATTTTCAAGCACCCAGATATTGATGTAACATATTTTATTTGTTTATTGAACCAGTTTTAGCACAAACGACCATCATTTGACACTGAAAATATCGATCGAAAGAACAATAGAGTACAATAGACTCCTAGTGTTGATTTTTGTCGATTTCCAGAAAGCGTTTGATACTATTGACAAAGATGCTATAATAGCAGACCTACTCCAATGCCGTATAGATCACAGATATACGAAACTGCTTAAATACATATACGATAACACAACAGCCAGGATATACAATATCCCCAAAAATGTTCACCGCTGTTCTGGAATATGCATTTAAAAATTTGAGCTGGGAAGAAAAGGGCATTAAGATAGACGGAATTTGTCAAACTTAAGATGCAAATGACATGGTATTAATATCTGAAGACCTGAATGAAGCGAACGCTAAGCTACAAGAGACAAAAATCACGACAAATCTGGGAGGCAAGTCTGGTTCGACCGGCGAAATCAAAACCCCAGTGATTACCCATATCACGGATATAATTAAAGTATGGAGTTCTATGACATCTAAAGATATTGTAGAACTCCATATAATACATAATTATATCCATGATATGGGTAATCACGGGAGTTTTGATTTCGCCGATTGAACCAGACTTGCCCCCCCGATCCTCGTCAGTACTGTAGACATTGACAAACAGATCATAAAGGAGGTCAATGAATACAAATATCTCGTCCACAACATCTTACTCTCCAGAGATAACTAGACCCCTGAGCTTCAGAGGAAAATTGGTCTTGGGTGGGCAGCGTCAATAACTTAAAGAAGTTCTAATATACAGAACTTTCAAAAAATGTATTGATAAGGGATTAATTAGTGAATCATGCGGCGGGATCTTGGTTTCGATTCTCAGCAGAGGAAAAATTAAAAGAATATTATTTCTCACAAATTCTTGCTTTTCTGAAATGAAAACACTAGTTTTTGTTTACAAAATACAACCAAAATACAATTAATCGTTACAATAAAAATAAGACTATAAAATATTTGGTATATACATTTTTTTGCATTTGTCGTTACTTATATTATTATAGTACCGAGTCAAAGGACTTTTGGCTCCTTCATCTGATTTAACTATTACTGATTTTAGTTATTTGAAATTAATCTGAAGGGGTGGCAGTAGGGGGCATTTTACTGCTACGCTGGAGGGTTTTGCAGGTGGTCTGCTGTTTTTTTAGAAAGAGGAGTTTGTTTGAATTAGGACTTTTGGGTTTTAATTGCATATGTGGATAAGTGTAATGGCATTGAATTATCCTGCTATGGTAGTGGTGGTCTCTTAAAGACGAATTTCGGTATTTTGTACTTGAAGAACTCATTTTCACCATAGTTGGCCAGACTGTTGATGGATGGGTTTTTGTGGGCATAAAAACTTTGCGATAAAAACCTCACAAGGCTGGGCCCGTTCCTAGGCGGTAAGTTAAAAGAATTACAATAAACTCGGCTTTTTACGCAGGATTTAAGAATAAGTATAATGTTTTTTTTTTTAATTTAGACGTTGTGAAAAAAATTATGAATGAAAATGAGACGAACGGATTTGACGATGTTTTGGTATGAATGTCTCCATACAAATTCATGTAAGGTATAATTTGACGATATATATTCCAGTCGCATACAATCTTGCATCTATGTATCTAACTATATGTAAGTTATTTTGATTGTATTGCGTTATACCTAAATAACATCTCTTGTCATACACTTAATGCGAATCATGTTCACGATTTTGTTTCGTAACTTAATAACTATATTATAACAACATATAGGCATAAAAATGTACACGGGATGGTCAAAAAGTATTTGTTTTGATCCTGAACGAAAGAGTGGTTCGAGACCATGGAGTATTATTGTGAGGTGGGACAGTATTGAAAATGCTGTAATCAGAGATTTCGTTTTGCATGGAGCTGAATGCTGATATTTGATATTCGAAAGAAAAATCCTGAGAAAGAATTTTGGCCCATTAAACGATAATGTACTTTGGAGGGTGCGATGTAATCATGAACTGCAGACATTATTTTATGACGAACCCAACAATGTACAAGCCGTAAAAGTACGTAGACGGGCAGTGTTTGGGACATGCCAGCCGGATGAAGGACGATCGTATCCCCTAAAATATTCTTAACACTAATCCAGAGGGCAGAAGAAGTAGAGGAAAGCCCAAGTTAAGATGGCCGGATGACACAAAAGACGACATAAGGGCGATCAGAATTGAAAGACGACAGGATTCAGTACTTATTGAGTTAATGAAATTTCTTTGAATGTTCCTGGTAGGTACTTAATTGTAATTTTGAAAAGAAACTAAATTTTAAGGCTTTACGTTGATAGATCACGGCATATCCCACAATGTGTAGTAAGTGACATGTGTGCGGACGTGCATTACCTTATAAAAGAAAGCACGGCACGTGCGTGGATGCCCAAACACCAGTCTCAAAATAGAAAAGAGTGGAAGCAATATTCGATCCGGTGCTTTTTGTAGATAAATTAATCAAATAGGGAAAGTAATTTTTTTTAGTCCCCTATGTAATACCAATTTGCCAACTGTAATAACTCTTATACGTGCACTATTTATTCTGAATTGTATCGCCTCTTTTGAATTTTTTTTTTGATTTTAGTAAATATTCACCTTTTTTTATTTCATTTACAGTTCATTTTTATTAATAAAATTGATGTTTTTGATCAGACCTCATGTTAGTAAATAGTCAGACAACCTGCTTTTATTTCAAGTGTATGTAAGTACAGTTACATATGTCATATCAAAATATTAATAAACTTGTTTGTATTGTTATGAAATTTCACGTTATTTTTAATGTTCGGTGTTGCCATTCGTGATTTTTTATCACAAGAGATGACACATAACATAACAAAAAATATATGTACAATTTTATTTATAATAAAAATACATATATCTAAATTCAGTAAAATATTGATTATTTTTTGGTGATATTTCATTTTAAATTGATTTGTATAATTAAAAAAACTTTGTTATTATGTTCGTCGATAGCAATTTATTTTTATTATAGGTACTTATTATAATATTATTATGTTATCGACTCAATTGATAAATAAATGTAAGTTCTAAGCATATATAGATTTTTTTACTTAACTATAGTAATCTATATTCAAGCCTGCCTTCGTGTGTCAGTTGGTTGGATATCTAAAACTTGAGCGAACGTTCCCGGATTCGATTCCCGGTGGAGACACACTTTTGAATTTTCAATCAGGATCTGTGAGATTATAAATAACATAAGACTCCAGAATGTGACAACTTGTAATTGGGTGCGTGTTAAATAAATATTTGACATAGCACCTGATAGTTGCCTGAGAAGCAATTATCGTACGCCTCTCGGAAAGCTTATGTTATTAAATTATAATGAGTTCAATTCCAAAGACTAATTAAAATTTGAATGAACATTGAAGTAATTAAAAACAAAAATGATTTCACCAGAATTGTAATTTTAAACTATATTGATATTAAACTATATTTAGATGGGTCGATGGCAGAGCGGTTAGCGCGCTGGGTTAGTAATCCAGTGGTCGCGAGTTCGAATCCTGCCTCGACCGATTTCGTTCACATATAGCACAAGCATTTATTTGATTATTTTAGGGAACGTAGGAAGATGTATATGTACTTGTTTAACAAGGACATTTTAATTTTTTTATATTATTTATTTATTTATTTATCTATATTATATGTGATGTGCCTAATCAATTGCCTTAAAATCTTATTAAATTTCCTTTATTTTATTCAATCTTCAGAATAGCAAAAAAACATGAAATAAATCAATTTTAAATTACATGCTTTATGACGAAATATTAGTGCTTTTTCAGATTAAAATTTTAATGAACATTGAAGTCGTCAAGAAAACAAAAATGTGTTCGCCAGAATTGTCACTTTAAACATATTTTTTATTTATTTTTAAGCAAACATCAGTCAAACAATATACATTATAAAAAAATAGTGTTACTTTATTTATAAACCAAAACAGTTTGCAGTAATTTTACTTATCTTGAAGAAATACTCCATGTGACACCATATATAAAAAAAAGGTTTTTTTACTCCATAAATGTGCTCATGAGGAAGGAAAAGGAATGGAAAGAAGTGGGAAATCAGAATCACTGCAACATTATCAACCCCTCATCAATGACTCGAAAACTTGAAACTGGCTTTTGTGTGTTAATGGATGTCCACCGCACCAAAAAATGAATTATAATTACTGTAAGCTCGCATGTATGAATGTTGGCAGCAGTTTGTTGTACATTGTGAAAGCCTAAATGTATTTATATTAAATGTGGAAGTAGTTAATTCTTGTTCGTCTTAGAGGGCAACCAAAGTTAATCTTTTGGAGAAAATCGTTTGAGTCTATCATATTATTTAAAAGTTTTTTTTTATAAATACATCATGTCAGTTACTATAACTTTATTCAAGCAGAAAACAAAGGTCCACAACTACAACACAAGTACAAAAGTTACTTTGAAACTGAGAAATCTTCAAATAAAATTGTACATGAAAGAAAAATGTGCAAAGGACTGTGTAATTACAATAATTTGCCAGAACAATTGAAAACTATGAACGAAAAGGCAACGGGAATTGAAAACTTGACTTTGTATCTAGTAAAGTGTTACCATACTTCCATATTAAAATGTTAACTAGGTACAAATTATTGTCACGAGCCAATCGGGTTTTTCAATAAATGTGATAAATTAATAAAAAAATATCCATTTTATAATGCACTTGTAATTTTATTTTGTCATTTTTTTTTAATTTTCAGAATAACAAGAAATCTTTAAAATTATAAATTTGAAATTTTACTAAACATTTAGGTCCGAGTCCTACCTAAATACTAAATTCTAAATACTAACCATGTTTTCATTGCACAGTCGCTCACTTAAGTTAGGAGATCACGCGGATTCCTAACTGGAGGATGCTACCAAGTTTTTGTATGAGAATTGCATTGGAGAGACATATCTAAATACTTAGCGCAGGCGCATCAGCGTAATCTAACATTTGCGATTTGTCAAAAAGTAAGGTTGATGGCGAGGAACCTTACGAGTGATTAAATACTAAAATACGAGATTTTTTCAGTGGATGATGATTTTATCGGCTTCGTTGAATATCTATTTGGTATATAATTTTGTCAAATCAAATACCAAACAGAGTATTCACCGATCCATACGAGATGCCGAAAATTCTCTGGAATTTCAGAAAAATCGTTACATCGAGCTGTCAGTGAAGCTTGCCTACATATGTTTGTGTTGTTATACCAAAAAAAATATTTTAAACGTCAGTCTAAACCCATAAAAAGCTATCTATCTCTTTTCATCATACACAATAATGTGAAATTCTACGTCATCGACCTTAAGTTTGGCGTAGTATTTAGTTAGTGATGTCTCTGCAACGCAATTGCTAACTTAAGAATACTAAATACCTCCAGTAAGGTTAGGAGTTAGTATTTAGGTAGGTACCTAGGACTGTGCATTCGGGTCTTAGTGCGTTTTCAGAATTGAACCCAATGATGTTATTATTAAAAGTAAATAAGGGGACATATTGGGTTGAAAATCAGTTAGCGTCCATTAATAATTAGAGGAATAAATTACGAGAGTAAATAATGAATTTGAATAAATAAATATGTAGCTCATATTGTTAACAAATGGTCACGTAGCTAACTAACTACACGAAACAATAAAACACACGATTGCCGTATACAGATTAGCTTTTTAATCTTTACGGATTTGCCCGACATTTAATTGTTATTATTTGTTTAACAAACAAAGCTGTAACAATATTAGCATAGAGAATATAAAGGCGTGAAGGTTCCCTCTTGTACCAACATACATATACCTATGTACATACATAGGTACATATCGTGAGAAACTGCTCTGATAACAAAAACCATCATACCTACTCTCTGTACCTGAACAAAGTTTTATACTTGTTAAGTGTTTTGTAATTTTGAAACAATCAATTCACATTATAATAATCATACTTTCTGTATTAGAGATACACCATAATATGACAGAAAATTCGTATACATATTGTTAGGTTTTCTAAACCAATTTGATGCAATTCTTCAATTTATAGCATCACATTTCTGCAATGAAATATTAATTATGAAAATAAATCCGCCGAGATTTGTTTAATCTTAAATTTGTATCAACATTTTTAACATACAATAATTAGTAATGAAGTAAAAATGACCAATAACACAAAAAAATTATGAAAATTAAAAAAACAAACGATTTACTACACATCGTCGGCCTTCGTGGCCCAGTTGGTGAGGTATCTGACAGCTGATCCAAAGGTCCCGGGTTCGATTCCCGGTGGAGACACAGTTTTTAATTATGTTTTCAGTCTGGATCTGAGAGACGATTATTATTTTTTTTTCTAAAAATGAATATGTATTTGTTAAACAAGTACATATACATCTTCCTACGTTCCCTAAAATACGCAAATAAATGCTTGTGCTGTAGGTGAACGAAATCGGTCGAGGCAGGATTCGCTCTCGCAATCACTGGATTACTAGCCCAGCGCGCTAACCGCTCTGCCATCGACCCATCTAAATTATGTAATTAATATCGTAAGTTTCCAGAATGTGGCAACTTGTTATTGGGAGCGTGTTAAATTAATGTTTGACATAGTGCCTACCTACCTACCTGTTAGTTGCCCGAAAGGCAATATAAAATAAAAAAAATAAGAAGAACAAAAGTACCTACATCTCTATTTTATGCTACAATGTAAGTATTGCTACAGACCTAAAGTATTGGTTTAAAAAAAAGAAAAAGAGACTTCAAAATTGTAAAGCACAAATTCGTTACGTCATACCTACATTAAAAATCTGCGTGATTTCAAAGTATTGCGTGGATTGATTTTCGTTATAAGTATAAATAACATTATAAATATTATCAAAATACGTATATTTATCATAATATATCGATACACCAGATATGACGATATTGTGTAGCACATTAAGTCAGCATTGTAGGCTTAATTCAGGTAATAAGTCAAATTAATTAAACCTGCCATTATCATTCAATTCACAGAATCTAGGGCAGTGATATTGAAAAATTACTGTCATAATAATAAGCAATGTACAAATAACAGCACCTTGCGGTACTCCAGAATGGGAACAATAGGTGTTAATTGAATTCATTAACACCGCAATGATAATCTAAGCCATGCGTTGAGTTATTAATGCAACAATAATTATTGGTTTAAAACAAACAAAGACTACCAGATATTGCCCTACATGGAAAACCAGAGAAAAGGAGGATGCCTATAAGGAGGCACAAAAAGTGGACAAAACAGCTGGAAGTCCACATCCATCAGAAGAGGCAGCTAACTCAGCGCAAATAAGCCGTATGGGCCTCCTACCACTATTAGAAGAAGTATAACAAAACAACTAGGATATTAGAGATTCAGATTTTTCTGGTAAATATATTATTCATCGACATTATTCCATCTTTTACGAGGAATGTTTCAGATCATTAAAATATTTAAAAAAACGAGTGGGTTTGGCCAACGCTAAACTCATCACTAACAAGTCACTTAACAATGTATACAAAAATTTTAGGGAAAATATTCAACATTTTCATAAAATGAGTTTGTTAAATTATTTTTCATTCAAATATTTTATTACGAAAAATTGATAATTATTATTCAATGCCATTTTATGAAAGAGGTGTGCCTTTTTACCAATTTGAAAATAGAAATAACAATTTCGAGTTTCACGAGCTTGGGATCACTTTGACATTTTTTTAAATGAATATGTCCTTGTTAAACAAGTTCATCTACATCTTCTTACGTTCCCTAAAATAAGCAAAAATGCCTGTGTTATAGGTGAACGTAATCAGTAGAGGCAGGATTCGAACTCGCGACCACTGGATTACTAACCCAATGCGCTAACGGCTCTGCCATCGACTCATCTAACATATTTGACAGTTAAAAAAATGAGAAGCACTTTTCAGATATCCTTCAAAATCTAATTAGATAAAATTTATTCGATATACGAATTTGCAAAATTTGAAAAGAATGGAATATTTACTTTAGTCTATAATAGATAATGTAGAATAAACACACCGTACATAGCACACAGTACACAGCATATACACACACACAGATACATTGTGATAAAACTTTCAGAATACAATCTAAGCATGATATTCTGCAATAAAAAATAGCCTTTATAATTGCGAATTCATAACTCCCCACTATGTCCCCTTGGGTTAGTGAGGAGTTAAAATAAAAAATGGCCAAATATCCGTAGAAACACATCGAAGTATATATATTTTTGCCGTCCTATTAGGACTTGACAAACAAAGAGAATGCGGGTGACAGTTTTATAAAGCGTTTATGAAAATCTATGGATGCAAAGTTCAGGGAAAAAGTGACACGTAATTCGCTGCACAACGTCCAAAGCCAACTAATTTTATTGGTTAATACAAATTAGAGTATTTTTCTGCACTAAAATTGGTTTGTGCACAGGTTATGTCAGCCGCATTCTTTCGCTGGGCGAGGTATACTCGTATAACAGAAAAATACATTACGTAGAAGTGTTTATTTGTTTTCCCCCAGTGGAGGCATTTTCAACTGATAACTGAAAACCTAAAGCAGAAAGTAGGAAGAGATGGTATGGTCACGAGATGCGAGATGAAGATTATTCGACAAAGCAAGCGCTCAACATCTCAGCTAGAGTTTCAGGTAGAGGCAGACCCATAGCAACATGGTGGTCCAGTATTGAGTAGGAGCTGACGGCTCAGAGTGTTCCCGTTGTGACAATCCAGGACAGAAGATCCTGTCGCATAAGGAGGTAGAAGGAGGCCCGACCCTGGATATGATGGAATAGAAGGGCAAGAAAAAGAAGGCATTTTTCAATGCATTTGGAATTTATTAGTCTATTGGCTTTAAAGTGTTCAATAGACTGATAAATTCCAAAGAGAGATCTCGACCTAAATAAAATTTATTTATTTATTTATTTGAATCTTTCTCTGCGTATAATTAGTACAATAGCAATTTCTTTCAATCAACCAGAGCTAACGTTAAATATGCAAAACAGTGTGTACAACGGCAATAGGTTAATTACATTACAAAAATAAACAAATATAGCAGAAGACAAGTAAAAAAAAAACAAAGAATATAGCAAACAAGAACAATTCATAGCAATGATTAGCAATGATAGGAAAACCAAAGGATAAGGAAAGGAAGAGGAGAGGAAGATGTAATCAGGTATTTACAGATAAATATTTCTGCTTTAGCCATTTTTAATTAAAAATATTTTTTTGCTTCAAAATTGTTAGTTTCTGAAATTCGATCGAGGTAAAAGATACTAGTAAAATATTAGAAAATACATTCGGATTCCTGTAACTGAATTGTGGTCGATTTGTTAAAGTCAACAATCCAATTCAAACAAACGCCACAGTGGTGTTGTTAAAATTAATAACGCGAAAAATTAAGATTGGATTGCAAACAAAAATAGATTAAACTGTTTACACACACTTCAAAGAATTAACGAAGCAAAAAAATATTCTACATAAAACAAGCCAGATAAAATAACACACCTCATTAGCAGATTTATAAAATCATTATCAATTTGTATATTGAGGTTATAAGTGTACGAAGCATACAAGGTAGGTACATACAAGGTCAAATTGAAGAGAGATGTTATTCAAATGAAGGCGGAAGATATTAACGTCGAAAAAAAATCACTAATGGACATCAGAAAGTACATCACATTTAGGTATACTTAAAAAATACAATTGAATTATTTAATCGTGCTTAGTTATACATCAACGCATTTAACATTAAATAAGCAAAAACAATAAGATTGAAATAAAATATGTAAATAAAACTAAAGGCAAAATAATTGAAGTAATATAATTAATTTAGTTAATAAAAATACATCTGTTATGAAACCCCAAATGTAATGAAGTGAAAAAATCAAATGGTTTAGTCTAAATTTGGCATTTGTGGATCGGCAAGTTAAATATAAAATCTGACTCGTGAATCAAAGGTCCAATTAATGAAATTTATATTTACAAAAATGGAGTTCCACAATTAAGGGGTAGGGTAAGGTAATGTAGGTAGGTCGAATGCAAAACTTGAAACTACCCCCTATTCAATAACTATTGTAACTAAAATTAACATTCTAAAATTGTAGATTTTAGATTTACGGTTTTATTTTAGCGTTATAAAATATCAACTTGGACTAAATGGAATATGAACGTACCTATATTGGCTGGAACATTTTTAATAAGTTACTGAATCAGACGTATTATGAATAATCATGAAAATTATGAAATTTTGTCCTCTTACACATCGGAGCTCCTCGTTGCTGTCCGTGGGCCTTTTCAAGGTCCCATTGGACATGCGGACTTAGTGATCTCGAAGAACAATTACAAAGCCTTCAAACGATTTTGCCATATATACGGTGCCTTATTATCCGAAGATTCTCACTGACTTGTCTGTTCCCTGAAATCTTGGTCACTTCTCTGATGCCCTATATATACGGATCTGAAGTCGCCGACAGTTCGCAAGTGTGAATCTCAATTCGCACTTGTTGATTGTTCTTTTTGCACCATGGTGCCAAGATTGCTAATCTAGAGGGCTCCATGAGCTACACTTCGTGCTATGCTTTGTTTTTTTTTTGTCGTTCATTCTAGCGTTTTGCGATGGGGCCGTTGACAGTCCCCATATGCGGAGTGGGTGATGATGTGAGTAGCGTATTTTTTAGTACGTTCCTATTTTAGTTACAATAATTACTGAATAGGGAGTTCTATCGTATGACAACGAACGTCCTTTTAAAGATTACAATCGTGTGCGCCCGAGTTGGTGTATTTGAATCGAGCGCAACATAAAATACTATGGTTTATTTTTTTTTATATAAAATACATATTCCTACGTTCCTTAAAATAAGCAAATAAATGCTTTTGCTGTAGGTGAACGAAATCGGTCGAGGCAGGATTCGAACTCACGATCACTGGATTACTAGCCCAGCGCGCTAATCGCTCTGCCATCGACCCATCTAAAAATTTAATTTTACAAAAAAGACAGAAACATTGTGTGAAACGTATCGAGCAAATGTTCAGATTTATTAACTGAACTGACTGACTATGACTGACTGACAGTCATTTCTGTGCTGCATATGTAGGTATTTATCTTGTATATGTCTTAGGTATATCGACAGAATTATATTTATATAAAAGGAATAGAATATTTAAAGCAAATCATTCAATATATGATAAGTCTATTTTATTTCTATATTTCTTTTGATATCATTAAATTCGGTACGAAATCTCACTATCCCATTTTACGGCACGTGTGATCTATCTTTCGATGTATCCTAAATATCGTATTGAGTTGTTTGTTTCAACAAAGGTCCATAGGCTCTCTTTTAGCATCCTACATCTGAGAACACAACACAATCAATCAAACATTTTAAAAACGTAGTTCTAGTTTGCATTTATATTATTAATCTTCCCACATTGATATGTCTCTTTATTGTGCTGTCCATTGTCCAAAGAGCGAAGCGTCCTTGACTATGAATTAAGCAACTTTGAAGCAAACATGACCAGCACACGATAGTAAATATCACTCCATCATAAACAAAGCATGTCACGCCTTGTATCCGTATGTACATAAACTATAATTGACCCCTACGGAAAACGAAGAGCAGCTATTGAAGCCTCTAGATTAGTTATTTTATTTTGTGTTGTTTGTCAGGCAATTTAAACGTATATTTATTTTATATTGCTTTTCGGGACTTACAGATCCAGACGGAAAACTGAATTAAATACTGTATCTCAACGGGATTCAGAACCTTACGCTCAGAACTAAAATATCTTACCAACTAAACCACAAAGGCTGACACGGCATTTAAGTAGAAAAACAAAAATCTGCGAGCGTCAAGTCAAGAATTAATCAGTAATAATTGATGAATATTGACCCCTACCAAAAATACAAATCGATGAAAATTGGTAAATCAATGTTTTTCGAGTAGGCCAATTTTTAAATTCATTTATTAGGCAACCCACCCTTAGGAGAGCGGTTTGTGCCAAATGGAATAATAAGTAAAAATTTTACTAGTGAATGTAAAGACTTACAGATTAATATCATTAATTAAGGTACATTAAAGTTGGAATAGTCGCCATATTCGTAGTGCATCGGACATTCAAAGAACACATGATCGAGTGTTTCTAAATCTGCCCCGAATGCAGATGAAGGGTTTTGTTTTATATATTTTTTGTATAAGTGAGTAGCGATTGAACAAAGTCCAAATCTCATTCTAGAGATATTAGAGATCTCTTTTGGACATTTTTTTTTGTGAAACCAAGGAAAAGATGGAATGTTTAATTGGATATTATAGCAAGAATGTTCCTTTGGTTTCAGAAGATAATGAATTAGAATCAGTAGAATTCCATTTTACTATTGTACATCAGTAGAATTCCATTTTACTATTGCACATCAGTAGAATTCCATTTTACTATTGCACATCAGTAGAATTCCATTTTACTATTGCACATTAGTAGAATTCCATTTTACTATTGCACATCAGTAGAATTCCATTTTACCATTGTACACAATTTGTTATCTGAATGGTCGGAAGAAATTGCCTAATGATTCAAATAAAATATTATTTCTTGAATTTCATCTATTTCTTGATAGTTCTATTGCAAAATGAAATTATAATTTTGAAATGACTTCCAAAAACAGAGGAGGCTATCAATTTCACGGGATTTTTTTTGTGTTTTTTTAAGTTCTTCGATAACTTTTTACCACGTCGTCCGATTTTGATGGTCTTATTTCATTAGAAAGTGGGTGTCTTTCGATTGGTCCTATTTCAATATGGTCAAGATCTGATGGTGACATCCATGACGAAATAGTCTAAAACTAAAATTTGCAAATCGAAGAGTTTGGATTTTTTCTCTCGTGATTACCATCATCAGAACTCGATAAAATTCATATTGTGTGGGGTTATCTCTGAGGCATTCCCTTCCTATTGAAAAACAAATCATTAAAATCGGATCATACGTTAAAGAATTACTATCGCTGAAGTGAAAATTGTAGAGTTTGATGAGTTTCTTATGGATCCCATGATCATATCTTGACCAAATTGAAATACCCCCTTTCTATTGGAAAAATTTTTACCTAAATCGATCTACGTGGTAAATATAAATCGCTGAATGTAAGTACATAAAAAAGTTTCACGTCGAATTAATTACCTCCTTCTTTTTGGAAGTCTGTTGACAGTAAATTGTGGCTTCATTGATTTTGCGGCTTATACTTACAAATATAAGGGACCAATTTCCTATAAGATCTACATTTAACATAATTAAAATATTAATATAAATAAATAATTATGAGGCTATAGTATATAAAGTATATTTTGAAAATAATTTCCCCAGTACCTTCAAAATATACGTTTTTGAAATATAGAACAGTTTGTATTTACATTTTTACTCTATTGATTGCATGAAATTTGATTTTGTTTATCACTTTTCTTGTAAAATTAGTTTTAGTAAAATCCTATTTTATTTTTTTATTGTAAGTAACTAAAAAACTACAAGACCTATGAAGTAGATTTTCTTCAATCAAAAGAGTATATGAAAATCTACCGGCTGAGTTTTTTTTTATAATATAATATTTTAATTACGTTTCTTGATATTTAAATAAAACCTCTAAATTTTAACTTCTCTTCACGAAAAAATGTTGTATATCACATATTAGGTGATATAGAATATTTTTTCGTGTTTCATACATTATAGGTAAGGTAATTTAGTGTGCATTTTTGTGTACATCCGTTTACCCAGGGTATACAAGGGCCTTAAGTAGCACTTTGTTTATAGATGGCATCCTGTAGTATTAACACTTAATTTATGTTTATTCTATTTTTTATCATAAGTAAATTTACTGTAAACATATAAGTAAAATATTTGAAAATATTTACAGTAATAAATGTTACACATCCGATACATATTATTACCTTAGTATTGTTTGCAAATTACATAACTATATAAATATCATCACTCCATGTTCTTAACAGGGTAGGCAGAGAGAACCGAGAACCATACACCTCTATCCTTGCAAAAACCAGTAATTCCTTTTTTTTATTTAAAAAAAATATTATATCCTTGTTAAACAAGTACATATACATCTTCCTACATTCCCTAAATCAAGCACAAATGCTTGTGCTATAAGTATACCTGTCTAATAACCCTTAATGAACACTCTTTCTCCACCTACTCTTTCCACCCTCTCTCTCCTCCTATAACATCTATCTCTTTCCTTTGTTTGTTGCTCTAATTTAACATTTAATAATTATACATGTTTGTCTTTCTGTTGTTTTTATTGTTATAAATTTAATGTACCTACTGACCACTACACTATTAATGGCCTCACGTTGCTTTGATTGGTTGGAAGAAATTGCCCTATGGCAATAAACCCGTCTTTGTACACATTAGTGTTCATGAAGTACCTAAAATGAATAAAAAAATCACGCACTTTTAAGCAATGAGGTTCACCACCCATTCTGAATTGTGCCTTTTTTCGTGAGACTAGGCTGGCGTGCGGGTATATAACGTACGCGTCGTGCTTCGTTTTATAAGGTGACACACACCCGCACACCTGTCTCTGGTTACCCCACATTGTGGTAAATACCGTGATGGTGTGTCAGTTAACTTTATTTCTCTGAGGCTTTCCACTAAACATTAGATTATACAGATTTAGTCACAAAAAAAAACAAAATTTAAATACTAGTCATATTCTTTACAATAGATTGAAATATTAAACCATGAACCTGAGCCTAAGTTCAGCCTAAGAAGATAAACCGTGGAAATGGGGTATTGGGGTAAGATCACATTTACAAATTAAGTTTTCATACCTGAAATACTCGTGGGTAACGCATTTTTTTAAGTTATATCTGCGCACCATGTGTAAAATACATACATGGTTTAGCTACTACAAACTTACATGCGCACTTTGGTTAACGAAAAAACATTTTTACAGTCTTAACAATAAACGCAATTAACACTTAACCTTGATGAACTAGACATTAAAACTACTTTTAAATGATGATTTCTTATTTGCAAGATGTTAGTTTTTTTTTCGTTTAAAAATAATATATATAATTCCTACGTGTAGGTAACCTTGACTCATAAGTACTAGACCAGATAATTCATCCTAACTAAGGATATGGTAGGTAGGTACTTTAATCATGTTGTTTATTTATTTAAGATTTATCTCTTAAATTTATTGTTGGAAGCAACCTAGCAAAAAGATTAAAATCAAACAATACAACAGAATTATGATTTAAATTAAAACGTCGAGACGACTTCTAATTTTTGGAATTGCATTATTATTTTAAAAAAATATGAACACATGGCCATAATAAGGGAGATGCACAAAACCCTTTTTAATAACATGTAACTTTTTTATTTATTGTCTTATTCTTTGCTCTCATTATATTATTTTTTTTTTATGTAAATTTTTTCTATTTTTTGTCAGTGTATCTGCATTTGTGTATTTATTTTACTACTTTATTCACCCTCTTAATGTACAACAGAATCCTCACTACTTAAAAGAAGCATCAAAGTAGGTACCCTACAATTAGGTATTTTCCATAACAAAACTTACCGTCCAATATTCAGCTTAGCAACCTCATTACACATTCTCACCCACTTCACATTCGCATCCCAGTACGTTATTGGTTTGCCACAAGTAACTAACACTAGATAGGGATAGTTTAGTTAGTAGAATTTTTTTGCCTAGTGTTGTTTGTGTGCAATTCAAAAAAAAAATAAAGGCATTAATATCGCAGTGAAAAGTCTGCAATAAAAATAAGAATGAGGAAAATTTTATAAAATTAATCTATTGAAGCAAATAAAAATGTCGATTCAACAAAACAAGAGGTGGTTTATCCATCGCATAAATTCTTGCAAATAAATCGTTCAATACGTATTGGCATTCAGGAACGCTTATAAAAATCAATTAAATCGCCACTCTGCATAAACACAAGACACTGAAAAGAAATATGGGCGAATGTATGCGTTGTGTAGCTACTTATCTACGCGTGTCTATGGCAGAAAATTGGCAGTATTTTCACAGCTGGAGATGGGCGCGATTCGAAATTAGAACAAACAACCTGCCGCACTTCCCGCCTTTTTCCGACAACTGACACTTCATGGCCGGGCGCCATTTGCAAACTGAAAAAAAAAACTGCCTCTGTTTTGTGTTTTATTTTATAATCTCCACTGGGTACCTACTGTGCAATAGCGAAGAGTTGTAGTTATACAGTTTTTAGGCGTATTTTAACACGTAACTTTCTCAACAGGCCCCATGTAGTGATGTTTTTGAATTTATGACGTACTATGCTATGATTTTCGGATCTATTAGTTTGATCTTCATATTGTAGTCGTTTTTCCATAGCCATCCGTTCATGTTTTCTTCTCTATGATTTCAAAAGTCGAAACTTTCAAAATGCGTTCTGGGAAATTGAGCCCTTCAACTTAAAAGAAACATACTTCAAAAAATAAATTCATGTATTGTCAACCTTTCAAGAAACTACGCTACATATTTATTTATTTATTTATCTATCTATAAGAACCAAGGACTTAGAGGTCATCCCAACTAACATACATAATTCAGGGATTCAGCGAAGAGACCAAGCTGGAGAAGTACACTATATCAAAATGGTCGCAGTGCAGGGACAGCAAAATTACTATTTATACACAATATAGATATCTTACAATGTTAGATGGGTCGATGGCAGAGCAGTTAGCGCATTAGGTTAGTAATCCAGTGGTCGCGAGTTCGAATGCTGCCTCGACCGATTTCGTTCACCTATAGCACAAGCATTTATGCTTATTTTAGGGAACGTAGGAAAATGTATATGTACTTGTTTAACAAGGATCTATTCATTTTTTTATTAAAAAAAAAATGTTGTGTTTTATTGACAATATTTGTACAAAATGAAATATTTATATAAGTATATAAATTACAATAACAAAAAAATAACTATACTGTATATATATATATATATATATATATATATATATATATATATATATATATATATATATATATATATATATATATATATATATATATATATATATATATATATATATATATATATATATATATATATATATATATATATATATATATATATATATATATATATATATATACATATATATATATATATATATATATATATATATATATATATATATATATATATATATATATATATATATATATATATATATATATATATATATATATATATATATATATATATATATATATATATATATATATATATTTATATATATATACATATATATATATATATATATATATATATATATATATATATATATATATATATATATATATATATATATATATATATATATATGTATAGCTACTTTTCCGGGCTATCCGCTCGTTTTCGTCCTGAAAAGGACGATTTTGCCGACGTTTCAACCGAATATCATCGGTCATTATCGAGGCTGGTCGGTTCGCAAACGTAGACACGGTGCGACTGACACCGCGTTGCATTTCGCGTTCCTATTTATGTATCGTGTTGGTGTATTGGCGTGTGATGCGGCGTGTGGGAGGGGTGGCGGTGTGAGCATGAGTAACCGTCGATTCGCGCTCTGTTGTTAGTGGTGGTATGGTGAGGGTGTCTCCCCTGCAGCTCGGTGACCGTGCTGTATATCGTTCGTCGTATGACGTCACGCTGGTATGTGCGCGTGTCGATCGCCGTACAGCTAGGTGCGGGAGGGCAGAGGGCGGGGGAACGATTGTAGCGGTATGCACTGGCGTCATTGGCGTTGATTCGTTTAACCATGCGCGGTCACTTGAATATGAATTAAGTACTGGTTTCCACGCCACTGGTAGACGACGAGAATCATCTCTTGTGTTCATTGCGAAGGGCCGTTTTTCTATTTCGATGGCTTCTCTATATACTCTATTAATCTCGTTATTTAAACGGACAAGAGTCTTTGCTGCATCAAAGTCTATTTTGTGGCCTTCTGTCATCACATGATTCGCCAGTGTTGACGTCGATTTATTTTGTTTTACGTCTAGGCGGTGTTCGGCTACGCGTGCTGATACTTTTCTGTTTGTGCGACCGATGTAAGTTTTTTCGCACGTACCGCAGGGGATCTCGTATATACCGTGTGACTCTAACGGTATACTGTCTTTGGTCGGTCGTAAAAAAGACGAGATTTTTCTGTCTGTTTTAAAAACAGTTTTAATTTTATACTTTTTTAGTACTCGACATATTTTATCCGTAGACCCACTGACGTATGGAAGTATCGCCAACCCGCGTATTTCTTCTTTATCTTTTTCTGTCTTTTTTACTGTTTGATCCTTTTTAATTGCTCTATTTATAGTATTGTTATGATATCCGTTAGCAAGGAGAGCTTTCTTGAGGCTACTTATTTCTTGGTTAATATTTTCCTCGTCCGATATTCTTTTTGACCGGGTAACTAGAGTATTAACTAATCCTGCTAACTGGGCTGGGTGGTGGTGTGAGTTTGCGTTCAGGTATCGGTCGGTATGTGTTGGTTTCCGGTATACAGTAAAACATAATGAACAATCGGGATTCTTTTTTACCAACACATCGAGGAATGGTAATTGGTCGTTAATTTGCATTTCCATTGTAAACTGGATAGATGTGTGTCTATTGTTTAGGTATATTATAAATTTGCTCAGCTCTTCTTCACCATGGCGCCAGATTATAAAAATGTCATCAATGTATCTGACCCATACAGTTGGTTTATGGGGATAGTCGTTTAAGGCATCTTCTTCAAAAGCCATCATGTATATGTTTGCTGCTACTGGTGATAGTGAAGATCCCATCGGTGCACCTCTTATTTGTTTATACATCTCTCCGTTGTATTGGAAATATGTGCTATTAAGACAGTGTTTCGTAAGTTCAATAATATCTTTTGTAGGTTTTATTTTTTCGTTAATTACGTCCAACACTTCGTCAACTGGTATGTTCGTGAAGAGAGACACTATGTCTAAACTAAGGAGTATGTCCTCTTTTTGTAATTTAACATCTTTTATCCGCTCGATGAAGTGTTCGGCGTTTTTTATGTATGATGACGCAGTCTCTACATGATGTTGCATGCGGCGTGCTAGATATTTAGCTAGTGCTTGTGTTGGTGAGGC
This sequence comes from Molanna angustata, assembly GCA_963576475.1. Taxonomy (NCBI): domain Eukaryota; kingdom Metazoa; phylum Arthropoda; class Insecta; order Trichoptera; family Molannidae; genus Molanna; species Molanna angustata. The sequence goes on from OY754982.1 coordinate 26,245,422, forward strand.
CACGGCGCTGATTATTGGGCGGAGAGGAGTATTTTCTTTATGAATTTTTGGAAGACCATACATCCTTGGTACTCTGGATGATTTTTCCCGAGGGATAATTAGTTTCTTCGTATCTTGGTCAATACTAGACTTCATTATCTTTGTTTTGGTTATTTTTTCAAGGTATGTTGTAGGATCGTTCGGATGACGCTTGTATGTTGTTGAATCTTCTAATAAGGTTTTCATCTTATCTTGGTATTCCTTCGTGTTCATGATGACTGTGGCATTCCCTTTGTCTGCTGGTAAAACAATGATATCCTCGTTCATTTTTAATGAACGCAGAGCCTTTCGTTCGTCTTTTGTTATGTTGGGTTTTGGTGGATGTGATTTTCGTAGGACTTCGCAGGTTAGCTGTCTTATGGTTTCGGCTTCTTTTTCTTGTAGCTTCATTATGGCTGATTCTACACCCGTGATGATGTCTTCCGTTGGAATACGTGTCGGTGCTACAGCATAGTTGAAACCCTTAGCGAGTACTGATATGGTCGGTTCATCCAGCAGGCAGTCTGATTTGTTGATGACAATTTTATTATTGTCCAGAGATAAATGTTCTGTGGTAGGTGGATTAGATTTCAAGTAAAGTGCGTCGAATTTCTTCTTTAACCGGGTGGTGATTAATTCTTTGTTCATAAGGGCTCGTTGTGTTGTTAAAATGTCGACTTCATCCCATAGTACAGAGTGTAGTGTAGCAGTAAGTTGATAGTGAACTTCTTGTAAATTAATTTCTGTTTGGTGGAGAGAGCTTCGAGTATTTCTTATTTCTTCGCGAAGGAGGGCCATGCTTGTGTTGTGTAGTATCTGTGATATCTTGCGAGAACTTGGATGTTTATTTTTTAGCTTGAAAGCAACCGGAACAATTCCATTATCACGGCATCTTTGCAAGAATGTTATATTACATAACAGTTTGGTTTTCTTCGTTCTCAGCTTTTCGAATGTCTTGGTGAGTAGATGAGTGTCCTTCCCGTAGAGGTTATTAATGTTTAAATATAAATTTTCGCGGATTGTAGAGATATATGTATAGCTACTTTTCCGGGCTATCCGCTCGTTTTCGTCCTGAAAAGGACGGTTTTGCCGACGTTTCAACCGAATATCATCGGTCATTATCGAGGCTGGTCGGTTCGCAAACGTAGACACGGTGCGACTGACACCGCGTTGCATTTCGCGTTCCTATTTATGTATCGTGTTGGTGTATTGGCGTGTGATGCGGCGTGTGGGAGGGGTGGCGGTGTGAGCATGAGTAACCGTCGATTCGCGCTCTGTTGTTAGTGGTGGTATGGTGAGGGTGTCTCCCCTGCAGCTCGGTGACCGTGCTGTATATCGTTCGTCGTATGACGTCACGCTGGTATGTGCGCGTGTCGATCGCCGTACAGCTAGGTGCGGGAGGGCAGAGGGCGGGGGAACGATTGTAGCGGTATGCACTGGCGTCATTGGCGTTGATTCGTTTAACCATGCGCGGTCACTTGAATATGAATTAAGTACTGGTTTCCACGCCACTGGTAGACGACGAGAATCATCTCTTGTGTTCATTGCGAAGGGCCGTTTTTCTATTTCGATGGCTTCTCTATATACTCTATTAATCTCGTTATTTAAACGGACAAGAGTCTTTGCTGCATCAAAGTCTATTTTGAGGCCTTCTGTCATCACATGATTCGCCAGTGTTGACGTCGATTTATTTTGTTTTACGTCTAGGCGGTGTTCGGCTACGCGTGCTGATACTTTTCTGTTTGTGCGACCGATGTAAGTTTTTTCGCACGTACCGCAGGGGATCTCGTATATACCGTGTGACTCTAACGGTATACTGTCTTTGGTCGGTCGTAAAAAAGACGAGATTTTTCTGTCTGTTTTAAAAACAGTTTTAATTTTATACTTTTTTAGTACTCGACATATTTTATCCGTAGACCCACTGACGTATGGAAGTATCGCCAACCCGCGTATTTCTTCTTTATCTTTTTCTGTCTTTTCTGTCTTTTTTAAAAAAGGATCAAACAGTAAAAAAGACAGAAAAAGATAAAGAAGAAATACGCGGGTTGGCGATACTTCCATACGTCAGTGGGTCTACGGATAAAATATGTCGAGTACTAAAAAAGTATAAAATTAAAACTGTTTTTAAAACAGACAGAAAAATCTCGTCTTTTTTACGACCGACCAAAGACAGTATACCGTTAGAGTCACACGGTATATACGAGATCCCCTGCGGTACGTGCGAAAAAACTTACATCGGTCGCACAAACAGAAAAGTATCAGCACGCGTAGCCGAACACCGCCTAGACGTAAAACAAAATAAATCGACGTCAACACTGGCGAATCATGTGATGACAGAAGGCCACAAAATAGACTTTGATGCAGCAAAGACTCTTGTCCGTTTAAATAACGAGATTAATAGAGTATATAGAGAAGCCATCGAAATAGAAAAACGGCCCTTCGCAATGAACACAAGAGATGATTCTCGTCGTCTACCAGTGGCGTGGAAACCAGTACTTAATTCATATTCAAGTGACCGCGCATGGTTAAACGAATCAACGCCAATGACGCCAGTGCATACCGCTACAATCGTTCCCCCGCCCTCTGCCCTCCCGCACCTAGCTGTACGGCGATCGACACGCGCACATACCAGCGTGACGTCATACGACGAACGATATACAGCACGGTCACCGAGCTGCAGGGGAGACACCCTCACCATACCACCACTAACAACAGAGCGCGAATCGACGGTTACTCATGCTCACACCGCCACCCCTCCCACACGCCGCATCACACGCCAATACACCAACACGATACATAAATAGGAACGCGAAATGCAACGCGGTGTCAGTCGCACCGTGTCTACGTTTGCGAACCGACCAGCCTCGATAATGACCGATGATATTCGGTTGAAACGTCGGCAAAACCGTCCTTTTCAGGACGAAAACGAGCGGATAGCCCGGAAAAGTAGCTATACATATATCTCTACAATCCGCGAAAATTTATATTTAAACATTAATAACCTCTACGGGAAGGACACTCATCTACTCACCAAGACATTCGAAAAGCTGAGAACGAAGAAAACCAAACTGTTATGTAATATAACATTCTTGCAAAGATGCCGTGATAATGGAATTGTTCCGGTTGCTTTCAAGCTAAAAAATAAACATCCAAGTTCTCGCAAGATATCACAGATACTACACAACACAAGCATGGCCCTCCTTCGCGAAGAAATAAGAAATACTCGAAGCTCTCTCCACCAAACAGAAATTAATTTACAAGAAGTTCACTATCAACTTACTGCTACACTACACTCTGTACTATGGGATGAAGTCGACATTTTAACAACACAACGAGCCCTTATGAACAAAGAATTAATCACCACCCGGTTAAAGAAGAAATTCGACGCACTTTACTTGAAATCTAATCCACCTACCACAGAACATTTATCTCTGGACAATAATAAAATTGTCATCAACAAATCAGACTGCCTGCTGGATGAACCGACCATATCAGTACTCGCTAAGGGTTTCAACTATGCTGTAGCACCGACACGTATTCCAACGGAAGACATCATCACGGGTGTAGAATCAGCCATAATGAAGCTACAAGAAAAAGAAGCCGAAACCATAAGACAGCTAACCTGCGAAGTCCTACGAAAATCACATCCACCAAAACCCAACATAACAAAAGACGAACGAAAGGCTCTGCGTTCATTAAAAATGAACGAGGATATCATTGTTTTACCAGCAGACAAAGGGAATGCCAGTCATCATGAACACGAAGGAATACCAAGATAAGATGAAAACCTTATTAGAAGATTCAACAACATACAAGCGTCATCCGAACGATCCTACAACATACCTTGAAAAAATAACCAAAACAAAGATAATGAAGTCTAGTATTGACCAAGATACGAAGAAACTAATTATCCCTCGGGAAAAATCATCCAGAGTACCAAGGATGTATGGTCTTCCAAAAATTCATAAAGAAAATACTCCTCTCCGCCCAATAATCAGCGCCGTGGCCTCACCAACACAAGCACTAGCTAAATATCTAGCACGCCGCATGCAACATCATGTAGAGACTGCGTCATCATACATAAAAAACGCCGAACACTTCATCGAGCGGATAAAAGATGTTAAATTACAAAAAGAGGACATACTCCTTAGTTTAGACATAGTGTCTCTCTTCACGAACATACCAGTTGACGAAGTGTTGGACGTAATTAACGAAAAAATAAAACCTACAAAAGATATTATTGAACTTACGAAACACTGTCTTAATAGCACATATTTCCAATACAACGGAGAGATGTATAAACAAATAAGAGGTGCACCGATGGGATCTTCACTATCACCAGTAGCAGCAAACATATACATGATGGCTTTTGAAGAAGATGCCTTAAACGACTATCCCCATAAACCAACTGTATGGGTCAGATACATTGATGACATTTTTATAATCTGGCGCCATGGTGAAGAAGAGCTGAGCAAATTTATAATATACCTAAACAATAGACACACATCTATCCAGTTTACAATGGAAATGCAAATTAACGACCAATTACCATTCCTCGATGTGTTGGTAAAAAAGAATCCCGATTGTTCATTATGTTTTACTGTATACCGGAAACCAACACATACCGACCGATACCTGAACGCAAACTCACACCACCACCCAGCCCAGTTAGCAGGATTAGTTAATACTCTAGTTACCCGGTCAAAAAGAATATCGGACGAGGAAAATATTAACCAAGAAATAAGTAGCCTCAAGAAAGCTCTCCTTGCTAACGGATATCATAACAATACTATAAATAGAGCAATTAAAAAGGATCAAACAGTAAAAAAGACAGAAAAAGATAAAGAAGAAATACGCGGGTTGGCGATACTTCCATACGTCAGTGGGTCTACGGATAAAATATGTCGAGTACTAAAAAAGTATAAAATTAAAACTGTTTTTAAAACAGACAGAAAAATCTCGTCTTTTTTACGACCGACCAAAGACAGTATACCGTTAGAGTCACACGGTATATACGAGATCCCCTGCGGTACGTGCGAAAAAACTTACATCGGTCGCACAAACAGAAAAGTATCAGCACGCGTAGCCGAACACCGCCTAGACGTAAAACAAAATAAATCGACGTCAACACTGGCGAATCATGTGATGACAGAAGGCCACAAAATAGACTTTGATGCAGCAAAGACTCTTGTCCGTTTAAATAACGAGATTAATAGAGTATATAGAGAAGCCATCGAAATAGAAAAACGGCCCTTCGCAATGAACACAAGAGATGATTCTCGTCGTCTACCAGTGGCGTGGAAACCAGTACTTAATTCATATTCAAGTGACCGCGCATGGTTAAACGAATCAACGCCAATGACGCCAGTGCATACCGCTACAATCGTTCCCCCGCCCTCTGCCCTCCCGCACCTAGCTGTACGGCGATCGACACGCGCACATACCAGCGTGACGTCATACGACGAACGATATACAGCACGGTCACCGAGCTGCAGGGGAGACACCCTCACCATACCACCACTAACAACAGAGCGCGAATCGACGGTTACTCATGCTCACACCGCCACCCCTCCCACACGCCGCATCACACGCCAATACACCAACACGATACATAAATAGGAACGCGAAATGCAACGCGGTGTCAGTCGCACCGTGTCTACGTTTGCGAACCGACCAGCCTCGATAATGACCGATGATATTCGGTTGAAACGTCGGCAAAACCGTCCTTTTCAGGACGAAAACGAGCGGATAGCCCGGAAAAGTAGCTATACATATATCTCTACAATCCGCGAAAATTTATATTTAAACATATATATATATATATATATATATATATATATATATATATATATATATATATATATATATATATATATATATATATATATATATATATATATATATATATATATATATATATATATATATATATATATATATATATATATATATATATATATATATATATATATATATATATATATATATATATATATATATATATATATATATATATATATATATATATATATATATATATATATATATATATATATATATATATATATATATATATATATATATATATATATATATATATATATATATATATATATATATATATATATATATATATATATATATATATATATATATATATATATATATATATATATATATATATATATATATATATATATATATATATATATATATATATATATATATATATATATATATATACATATATATATATATATATATATATATATATATATATATATATATATATATATATATATATATATATATATATATATATATATATATATATATATATATATATATATATATATATATATATATATATATATATATATATATATATATATATATATATATATATATATATATATATATATATATATATATATATATATATATATATATATATATATATATATGTATGTATGTATGTATATATATATATATATATATATATATATATATATATATATATATATATATATATATATATATATATATATATATATATATATATATATATATATATATATATATATATATATATATATATATATATATATATATATATATATATATATATATATATATAAATTACAATAAAGTAAATATATTACAAAAGTCACTATATTTACAGTGATCACGAGTTCGAATCTTGCCACATTATTGACAATATTTGTACAAAATGAAATATTTATATAAGTATATAAATTACAATAACAAAAAAATAACTATACTGTATATATATATATATATATATATATATATATATATATATATATATATATATATATATATATATATATATATATATATATATATATATATATATATATATATATATATATATATATATATATATATATATATATATATATATATATATATATATATATATATATATATATATATATATATATATATATATATATATATATATATATATATATATATATATATATATATATATATATATATATATAAATTACAATAAAGTAAATATATTACAAAAGTCACTATATTTACAGTGATCACGAGTTCGAATCTTGCCACGACCAATTACGTTCACCTATAGCATAAGCATATGCTTAATTTAGGGAACGTATGAGGATGTATATAATTATGTACTTGTTCAAACAAGGACGTATTCATTATTTAAAAAAGACATACTATGTACAAGTATTCATATTTGGAAATTTACAGCATCACTAGACGAGTCTGTTCTGAGGTAGTACTGTTTCAATTAAACATTAACCTAAAAGAAAAATATACATTGACCTCTCAGTAATTTGAACCCATAAAATTGGTAGAGACATTAGAGATAAATCTATGCAGTGGAGAATTTAGTGTTGGCCACAACAAACTCGTTAGTTTATTCATTACCTATCTATACAAAACAACACTGAGTAAACTGGACAATAATAATATATATAACTACATATATCGCAATGTGAATTTTATACCGTACTAGTGAACACCCGGCAAACTTCGTATTGCCTGTATAATTAAAAATCGTCCTCCATAACCACCCGTCGCTTCAGACTCTTCAATACCTCCCATCCCTTCAGTACCTCCCGTCCCTTCGGTTACTCCCGTCCCTTCGGTTACTCCCGTCCCTTCGGTTACTCCCGTCCCTTCGGTTACTCCCGTCCCTTCGGTTACTCCCGTCCCTTCGGTTACTCCCGTCCCTTCGGTTACTCCCGTCCCTTCGGTTACTCCCGTCCCTTCGGTTACTCCCGTCCCTTCGGTTACTCCCGTCCCTTCGGTTACTCCCGTCCCTTCGGTTACTCCCGTCCCTTCGGTTACTCCCGTCCCTTCGGTTACTCCCGTCCCTTCGGTTACTCCCGTCCCTTCATTACCTCCGTCCCTTCATTACCTCCCGTCCCTTCAGTAGGTCCCGGTCATACGCTCGACAATTCATCAAAGTTTCATTGAAATTGATTGAACGGTTCCAAGGATAGTCCACCTTCATCGGTAAAATGACCTGATACCCGATGAAGAAGAAGAAGAAAAATTTTTTTTTAATCCAGAAACCATCCCGGGCATACACTCGACAATTCATCAAAGTTTCATTGAAATTGAATGAACGGTTCCCAGGATAGTCCACCTTCATAGGTAAAATGACCTGATACCCGATGAAGAAGAAGAAGAAGAAAAATTTTTTAATCCAGAAACTATCCCGGTCATACGCTCGACAATTCACCAAAGTTTCATTGCAATCGGATGAACGGTTCTCAGGTTAGTCCACCTTCATATGTAAAATAACCTGATACCCGATGAAGAAGAAGAAGAAGAAAATATTTTAAATTCAGAAATCATCCCGGGCATACGATCGACAATTCACCAAAGTTTAATTGCAATCGGATGAACGGTTCCCAGGATAGTCCACCTTCATAGGTAAAATGACCTAAAACTCGATGAAGAAGAAGAAGAAGTTAAAATTTTTTGATCCAGAAACCATCCCTGGTATACTCTCGACAGTTCACCAAAGTTTCATCGCAATCGGATGAGCGGTTTAGGAGCGCATTCAACACATACATAGATACATAGATACATACAAACATTCAAATTTATAATACAGATTATTATATTATATCTTAGTTGTATTATTATATTACATATATATTATGTAGGTAGGTATGTAAGTACATAAACACACCCACCCTATTCTGTTCACACCTACATTAGTTTGACCTTAATTTTACGAAATAGAGACTTTATTATTGTAAACATTTCAAACAATAAAAATAGCGTGGACAATGATACCAACCCATGCGATTTTTAACTAAAAATATAATTTCATACACACCATCACGCCATATCACTTACGGGGTAGGCAAAACCGAACGCCATATTTTTCTATCCTGGCACGCATCCATCGCCTCATCAACATTCATACATGTTCGTCTGTTGTTCAATCATTCAAGCTTCTTACATTTCCCTCTTTCAGAATGTCGTTCACATACATGTTCGTCTGTTGTTCAAGCTTCTTACATTTCCCTCTTTCAGAATGTCGTTCACCATTCCTGTCTGCAATGTTTATTTTCTTCGTCAGGCGTTCCTCATTTATTCACCCCGTGTTGCCAAAGCTATCTCAATGTGTTCACTTTCATTCTATTGATGACGTCATTCTCAACCTGATGTCATTCTAATCATTTCTAACCCTGTCATATATTGTCATGATACATATTCTTCTCAGCGATCTTTTTCAACTGTATTAATTTATTCTGCTTTAATGCGTCTTCTGCCATGTCCACGTATCACTTGCAAACGTCAGGGATGGGACTACAAATGCATTGTAAATGACAACTTTGGCTTCCTTCGATAAGAAATAACGTATTCTGCAGCACATGTCTCCGAGCTTATGGAGTGGAAACATCCAAATGACGCGACGCCACTGTCTCATTATCGTGACAGAAGAATAAATATTTTATTTTATCTATATCTTTGTTTCTATATATTTTTAATTAAGTATCTTTTTATACATCAAACACAATTACTGACGGGCCTATTGTCGTTTGACAATGTCTTTCAACCAACCTACTTTTTTATTATTATTTTATATATTTTTTTAATCATAATTAAGTAATTACATTAGTATAACAAATTAACAGTCGTTATCTTTGCCTCATACTTTTTTCTTTCTTTGCTTTCCCGATACAATCAAACTATTGCTAATTATAAATATATATTTTTGTATATGTTTCTAATATGTAGATTACTCCAGAAATATTGATTGATATGTAATAATTAGTAGATTAGAATCATCAATAGACAAATAATGTTAATGGTATATTTGTATTAATTCATAATGTACATTTTTGTTTATGTTATAAGACTGTGTTAATCATCAATAAATAAATTTGTGAAATGTTAGCATTTATACTTAATATGCACGTATTATTTGTGAAATAAGTATTTATACTTATTTTACATTTATTATTTGTGAAATACAAGTATTAATGCTTATATTACATTTATTATTTGTGATATATAAGTATTTATGTTTAATAAACATTTATTACTTATTTGTGAAATATAAGCATACCTATATGCTTGGTTTACTTTTAATATTTGTGAAATGTATGCATATATGCTTAATTTACATTTATTATTTGTGAAATACAAGTATTAATGCTTATATTACATTTATTATTTGTGATATATAAGTATGAATGTTTAATAAACATTTATTACTTATTTGTGAAATATAAGCATACCTATATGCTTGGTTTACTTTTAATATTTGTGAAATGTATGCATATATGCTTAATTTACATTTATTATTTGTGAAATACAAGTATTAATGCTTATATTACATTTATTATTTGTGATACATAAGTTTTTATGTTTAATAAACATTTATTACTTATTTGTGAAATATAAGCATACCTATATGCTTGGTTTACTTTTAATATTTGTGAAATGTATGCATATATGCTTAATTTACATTTATTATTTGTGAAATACAAGTATTAATGCTTATATTACATTTATTATTTGTGATATATAAGTATTAATGTTTAATAAACATTTATTACTTATTTGTGAAATATAAGCATACCTATATGCTTGGTTTACTTTTAATATTTGTGAAATGTATGCATATATGCTTAATTTACATTTATTATTTGTGAAATACAAGTATTAATGCTTATATTACATTTATTATTTGTGATACATAAGTTTTTATGTTTAATAAACATTTATTACTTATTTGTGAAATATAAGCATACCTATATGCTTGGTTTACTTTTAATATTTGTGAAATGTATGCATATATGCTTAATTTACATTTATTATTTGTGAAATACAAGTATTAATGCTTATATTACATTTATTATTTGTGATATATAAGTATTAATGTTTAATAAACATTTATTACTTATTTGTGAAATATAAGCATACCTATATGCTTGGTTTACTTTTAATATTTGTGAAATGTATGCATATATGCTTAATTTACATTTATTATTTGTGAAATACAAGTATTAATGCTTATATTACATTTATTATTTGTGATACATAAGTTTTTATGTTTAATAAACATTTATTACTTATTTGTGAAATATAAGCATACCTATATGCTTGGTTTACTTTTAATATTTGTGAAATGTATGCATATATGCTTAATTTACATTTATTTTTTGTTAAATATAAGCATTTATGTTTACTTTATATCTATTATTTGAGAAATATACCTAAGCATTAATGATATATGTACATTTTTATTTGTGAAATATAAGCCATATATTCTTAATTTACATTTATTTTTTGTTGAATATAAGCCAGTATGCTTAATTTGCATTTATTTATTGTGAAATATAAAGTTTAAAAAAGAGACATTCATATAAAAATAAATAAAAAAATACATATAAATCAGTAATTTAGTACATCACTTTTATGAGAATTTATTCAACATTAAGTCCGTTGTACAATAATAATGCAGAATAGCCCTCAATAAAAAAAATCTATATTTAAGTCAATCTAAAATATAACCTAAAGCTTAATATTATTAAATGCATAAACGCATTATTAATAACCTTCAATATAATATTAAGGAACTTTCAGCAAAAAAATATTTTTACATAATAATAATCAAGATAATACTTGGAAATATGTGAGTTATTAAAAATTACATACAATAGACAATGGTATCAATTTGTAACACCTGTAGGCTATAAAAATGTAGGTAATAATTTTCATATTGGTAATGTGATAATATAGAGTATGTACATTATATGACCAACTATTATAAAGTCCATGATAATATTACGTTATCATATTAATAAAATTGTTTTAGAGTCCGATTAAATATAAATTAATAAAATAAACAATGAATAGTAAACGAAAAATATATTACAAGAAAATAAAAAAAATGAGGACATCTTAGTTTCAAAATCGATCTAATAACCATATAAATAACTATGTTTACCAGTACAATACAAGTTCAGAAATACTAAATTGTTAAATTTTATCAAATTATAAAATTAATCAAGGTGGAATAAACATGCATTATCATCGGTAATACACAAATTCAGTACGGACAGACATGTGAAGTTAAAAAAAAGTGATTACAAATCTATTTCTCAATAGATGGCGTTACAAAGAAGTTTTTTCGACACTTCATAGATACCGATAGTGTTTTCAAACGAACAGATATTCATAATTAAAATAATAAATAAATAAATAAATTGGGATGATTTTCATAGCGCCGTTTTTGTGATAACCTCACCTCAAGGACGCTTTGAATATAAAAAAAATAGATTAAACCTCCAAAAATTGGATCGATAGGGAACTTAATAATAAGGCATAATTGGTAGACGAAGCGCAAAGAGTGATTAAGTAAACCAGCCGATGACAGGTTGTAAGCCCTGTAGGTACCTTGAGTTCCTGATTCTCCTAAAATAGATATTCCAAATTCGTCTCTATTGAGATGTCAAAAATTTGCCATAAAATATCAAATATTAAAATCCCGTGTGTAATACGGGTATTTATGCGGTTGTACAGTCCATTAAAGGCACTCAATTAGGAACACTCAATATGCCCACACCTCCTATATACATAAGAACACATTATCCCGCAGTCCAAGTATTCCTATACATACATACATTACCCATGAAGGTAGGTACTAACTTATCATAACTCGGTGTGGCAAAGAACCTAAATCTAATAAGTAAACCTATAATAAAAGAATCACCATAATAATGATTAGTTACGGCTATAAAATAAAAAGACCGATTTATGCCCCGTGACCGTAACACTGCGGTTTATGCGCGTTAGCACACCAACACCAAGCCAGGGGTGGAAAATTTTTTTGAATTCTTTGACGACTCAATTTGAAACCACAACCATTTTAATAGATTAGGACTTTTACATTACATTTTAGAATGACATTTAGATTTACATTTTAGAATTACATTTACATATTAGAATTAGAATACATATTAGAAACCATCTGACTACCCAACTTTGCAACTTTTTCATGATTTTCAAGTGCCGTCCTTCAAAAATACTCGTATTTATAAAAAAAAAACAGCGCTATTTCAAATACATAAAGACATATTATTGCGCAGTGGGAAGACATCGATACTTCTTTTCAGATAACATAAAATATTTTTGTTTACTGCATATTGTTCGAGTTGCCAGTCATAAAAATGAAAATCAGAATATTGATACAGTAATGGTGGCAAAGCATTGTAGTTCTTAACGTTTTTTTACACATTGG
>OY754982.1:26863712-27133712 GCA_963576475.1 Molanna angustata
CAAATATATAAATGACGAGAACTCCGACAGTCAAGCATCATTCCCTCGTGGTCTTACGCAAGTTGATCTTAAATTACACAACAAAAAGATGTTCAAGTTGATTTGTGTTCAAATGTTGGTTTTGGTGATAATTGCTAACGATGAAAGATTCATGGTACAAAGCCACTTGTCGACGATCCAGTCTTCTTATGATGGAGGTAATCTTCAAAAACGATCCATCTCAGATGCTGATAATGTGATGATTTTTCCGGATATTGTCGCACCTGAAGAAGTCGTGGGAGCTGATGAAGATATCGATGAGTTTGTAAAAGCTGTAATCAATTCAGAAGGAGTTCAAAAAGCAATCAATTCACCAATAGCTCAAGATTTAGTCAATACAGCATTAGGTCAATGTATCAAGAATTCACCAAAAGTTCAAGCAGCATTTAATAAAATAATGTCATAAGCGTATATCATCTACACTAACATATATTGAAGATTTAAATTTCTGTTGATTGAATTGTTATTAATATCACATTACGCGGTGTGTTTTGGTTTTAATTTCAAAATTATAACCTCTTATGTTCCTTACAAAAATGTTCAATAAAAAATTATAATCCAACTGTCAATTTGTTCTCTTATCAACCAATTTTAAAGCCAAAATGTACTTATTTAGAATATGCTGGTAGTGGCAAAATCGTAATGTTTTTCCAACCTCGAAATCAAATTTACAGTGACATATATAAAATTTATACTCATAGCAGATAAGCTAGCCAAAAAAAGGATCAGGGCTACCTTTCATAGGACCTGAACCAGCAGTTGGCCTATCTGTAACTACGATGAAAAGATGGATTAAAGTCTGGAACAGTTCAGCATAGAGAATTCTGGAAAGCCAGTTGTGGACAACGACAGGCGAAAGAATTCATTGATTGGTCCTCTAAAAAAAGGAAAAGAAAGCTGCTAAATCTCAGCAGTGAACGATAGAGAACTGGTTTATTCACTGGTGAATGTCATCTGAAAATACACCATTGCAAAATGGGGATCGCCGATGAACCAAACTATAGGAAGTGTCAACAAGAGGAAGAAACAGCCTCATATGTGATCTGTGAATGCTCAGCTTTATTGGAATCCAGACACAGATACCTGGGAGCTTTTATACTAAGATCCAAGAACGTGGGGGCATCTCAACTTGCAAAATATGGGACTTTATTCAAGAAACCGAACAGCTATTGAAATGACAACCTTAAAGGGAGGTGCACAATAGATCAGTGTTCCGTAAACTTTTTGTGTTCGAGGTGCACCTATCAAATCAAGAAATGTTAGAGGTACACTAAAGAAAAAAGCAATGTTTATTTAATATTTATTTATTACTATATTCAATATACCTATTATGAAAAGATGTTTAATGAGAAATGAAGCCTGTTTAACTGAGCACAGGCGATCAAAATTTGGAGCAATCGTTGATAAGGCTGCTTTCGTATCTTCATTGATCTTCCTCAGGCGTTCTCTTTTTTCGATTTAATAGTAGTGAGAGATGAAAATCCCAATTCGCATAAGTAGGTTGTGGCAAATGGTAATAGAATTGCAACAGCACCCTTTAAAAGCAGTGCATACTCATTTTTTATATGCAGCCAAAAATGTGCTAGCTCTACTTCGGAAAATATCAGTTTTAATATCCGATCAGTTTTAAACTCCATGAATCCTGCTCGATTATCGGTAAGTGTCTAAGATAAATGTTATCTGGAAATGGATTTCGAACCCAGTCCATAAGTTGCATTTTTTTTGCTAATAGCTCCAATGAGCGAATATGTCCGCCAGATATGCAAATTTTTATACCCATTCTTCTTTTTAAACACAGAAGACTTTTTCCGCGGCACACCAACTGATGACCACACCAGTGTGCCACGGCATACGCTTTGCGGAACAATGCAATAGATCAAATATGGTCGCAGAGCGGGGGCGAAAGGTTCCACTCCTATCCTTTATTAATAATAATAATAAAGCGCCGTAAAAAAATAATGCCCTAGAGACAATGCCGGATCTGCAAAATATGGGACTTTATTCAAGGAACCGAATTGCTATTGAAATGACAACCTTAAAGGGAGGTGCAGAATAGATCAAACAGTGTGGGGGCGAAGGATCCCACTACTATTCCAATAATAATAATATTAATTGCCTTAGTATATCTATCTGGGAAGTATGTTCCAATGCAATGGATGGCCTGTTAAGGATATCGAAAGAAGAGTTATGGCAGGAAACAGACTGAATGGAGGACTTAGACCAGTAATAAATGATCGCAACATATCAAAGAATGCCAAAGTTGTCATTCATAACGCAATCGTAGTGTCAAACTTTACGCATCCAAGTGAAATATGGACATGGCAGAAGGCGCACGAAAGCGGAATTAATGCAGTTGAAATAAGATCACTAAGAAGAATTATTTGTAATAGAACGATAAATGACAGGGAACGAAATGAGGACACAAGGAAAGAATGAAATTAAGAGAATGAAAGTAAACACATTAAGATGGTTTGGCTGCTTTAAAAGAATAAATAAGGAACGCTCGACGAAAAAAATATGCAAAGCTGACTGTAACGGAATAAGAGGTCGGGTTCGCCGAAGAAATATTGACGTTATATTTCAGCTCATTGACCAGCTGTGTGTCCATCACGTTATTTATTATTTAAATAGACATGCCACATTCGTCACTCTTTGTCTTAAAAAATAATTAAATAACAATATTAATACAAAGTACTATACAAAAAAATATATACTTGAAGTTATAGGTACTTCTTGAATATATTGCCTCACTAGGTAAAAGCCTGTTCCGAGGCAATATCTATTCAAAATGAGTAGCTGTGCAAGTATTTAGTCAGTCAAAATTTAGTCCGTGCGTATTGTATGTATGTACATGTGTTGGTTGATATTAAGACATGAGTGAGATCCGTCATTTCAAAACATGAGTAAGATACCTCTCACACTCTTCTCTGCCCCTGTCCATTAACTACTTTGTTATTAATTTTAAAACAATATTGCTATTGTTTGGTATGAGTAATTGAAGTAAGTCAGGTATTATTTTATTATACACGGTGTATCATGAGGAGTGTATCAACCGAATCAGGGAGGTAGGAGACCTTAATACCTATTGATTTAACCCCCATGTATGTTCAGTGACATTGGGTGGTTCAGAAGCTATGTACAAATTTGTGAAATTTTAATAAAAATCTGATTTCAGACTTAACTACATCACTGTAGCTAAACTATTAGGTCTACTATCATGATTTTTCTTCTGGGAATAGTTCAATGGTGATGCTTATGGAAAACAATACCGTTGTGAGT
Source organism: Molanna angustata (assembly GCA_963576475.1). Classification (NCBI taxonomy): domain Eukaryota; kingdom Metazoa; phylum Arthropoda; class Insecta; order Trichoptera; family Molannidae; genus Molanna; species Molanna angustata. The sequence goes on from OY754982.1 coordinate 26,867,031, forward strand.
CAGTACCCAATTACTTGCCGGCCTCAATTTCCACTAACTTTTCAAGGGCTCCTGGAACAATAATTTCACACAACTTTTTTTTCTACAAGTTATCTTAAAAACTACTACCATTTATAGAGAGCTAGCCCTGCAAATTTCATTCGCCTTGTATTAGAGGATCATGTTAAAAAGTTGACTGAAATTGTACAAGTACCAAAAATCGATATTTTTTTCCATGAGACAAATACATGAAAGACTACTTAAAATGTAATTTTGTTAAGAGGGTGACTGCTTCCAACGTACCTATTTTTTCAATTTGAATTTGCATCATTACTACAAAACGAATTATTTTGAAAAAAAAATAACCTAATTAGTTTGGATATTAATAAAGAAAAATATACCTTAACTTTTTAATTATGTCCTGTATATATTATATGTATTCTTGTAGGAAAATAACAAGCATACCCCGATTTTCGCAATTATCTTAAATTTCTAAAAAACTATAAGGTATACAGCATTTTTTTATTTATTTATTAAAGAAGATCAAAATATCTGGATAAATACGATGTAACGTAAACTTTTATTTCGCAATGGCGCTTAATGAAAAATGTATGATTTTTAGGTTTATTTACTAAACCTGAAGCATTAATGCAACGTCACATCATATTTTTCTAGATATTTTTGTATTCTTTAATTTAAAAAAAATACGTTGAACTACGCTTTATATTTTATTAAAAATATAAGATAAACGTTGAAAATCCATTATGCATGGGGTATGTCATTATTTTTCTACAAGAATTTATACAGAACATTATCAAAAAGTAAAGATTTATTTTTCTCTATTAAAACCAAAACTATTTAAATTATTTATTAAAAACGATTTGATTAGAAATAATGATGGTACATATATCAAATTGAAAAATAGGTACGTTGGCAGCAGTGCCCCCTTTTAAGCGATTACGTAGTTTACTAAATAAAACGAGCCATAATGCACAAAGTTTTTGGTTTTCTCTTGTTTTTTTTACAAATATGTTTCATATGCATAATTTAACATTCATTTAATATTTCATAATAAATTTTCGAAATGTGCACCAAATCAAAAAATATCATTGATTCCTGATAGGGATAAAAATCCAATGTTTGCGAGTATGCAACTTTTAAGAAATATTCAATTTACATACACATTGGTACAAGTACATAATATGTAGGTAAACAAGCTAAAAATGAAATAATATCTCTAGTGCAATTTAGGAATGACACCTGTGCGAGAGCATATTGTCATCTCATGTATGGACTGTTGCTTTCATTGTTTACAAAAAAAAACACAATTTCTCAATAGATGACGTTACAAAAAGGTTACTTTGTTATATAGATGGCGATGGTGTTTTAGTTTATTTTCAAACGATCATTTTCTCATTATTAAAATATATAGAACTGTCAAAAATTGCAATGATAAGGGAACTCAATAAGAAGGCATAATTTGTGAACGTTGCGCAAGCGCATAAAGTGATCACGTAATCCAGCCGATGACAGGTCGTAAGCTCGTAAGTGCCTTGAGTTCCTGGTTCTCCTATAATATGGGAGATAGTATAGATGGGTCGATGGCAGAGCGGTTAGCACATTAAGTTAGTAACCCAGTGGCCGCGGATTCGAATCCTGCCTCGACCGATTTCGTTCACCTATAGGACAAGCATTTATGCTTATTTTAGGGAATGTAGGAAATAGTATATGTACCTACTTATTTTACAACGACATATTCATTTTATATCTATAAAATAAAAAATATTCCAACTTCGTCTCTATTGAGATGTTAAATATTTGTCGTCTTTGTTTTTGAAGTTTTTATGTATTCGTTGTAGCTGTTTATGGAGTCGATTTTTCGAAGCTGTTTATGAAGTCGATTCGAAGTTCCAACTAAACAGGGTTTGCTAAGGTAGGTACATTAAAAGCATTCCACCACTAATGTATCCTATAGTAGGTACAGTACAATAATATGTAGAATACAGAGAGAAAGGACGAGAAGAGAAGAAATGAGAGATAAAAGAGAATTAAATTAAATTAGTCCATTGTACAAACAGAAGAGATGGTTTTGTGGTGTGGGATACCGAAGCCAAACCAAACAAAGGATACATAAGTAATACAATATGACGTTATTTTTTAAGCAACGTCATATATATAGGAATTGGTTAGAAAAATCTTTGATCGAACGCCGTTATCTTTGCTTTTTTATCGGTATACGCATAGATTTTCATATAACATACAAGATGTCGCAGTAAGCAAATTCTGTATGAATCGAATTGAGGATTTTTTCCGCGGACTTTTGACAAAGTGGGCAGAAAATATTATTTTGTATAGAGAATAACGACTAATGTGAATTGTTTTCGGATTTATTTGTCGAATAAAAACACTTTGTTCATCAAGATTTAGAGAAATTATCAAAACAGGTTTGCGAATACGCATAACCTATTAAAATAAAGCATTACACATGCGTGTATGCCCACACACATTTTTTTTATAATTAACGTAGGTACTTACTGAATGTAAATAAAGTAAACCTCGCTATACCCCACCATGTAGGGTTACCAGCGACAGGTTTGCGGACACGCATAAACTAATAAAATAAAGCATTACACATGCGTGTACGCCCACACACATTTTTTTTATAATTTACGTACTAACTGAATATAAATAAAGTAAACCTCGTTATACCCCACCATGTAGAGTAACCAGCGACACGCATAACCTAATAAAATAAACCATTACACATGCGTGTATGCCCACACACATTTTTTTATAATTTACGTACTAACTGAATATAAATAAAGTAAACCTCGTTATACCCAACCATGTAGGGTAACCAGCGACACGCATAGCCTAATAAAATAAACCATTACACATGCGTGTATGCCCACACACATTTTTTTTATAATTTACGTACTTACTGAATATAAATAAAGTAAACATCGTTATACCCCACCATGTAGGGTAACCAGCGACAGGTTTGCGGATACGCATAACCTAATAAATAGGTTATGCGTAACCGCAAATTTCGAGAAAAGAGTGGAAGAACTATTTCTAAGCCGGTGCCTCAGCTTAATTCGGTTGATTGGAATTCTACTGTACTAAATTATTTAAATACCATTTATATAAGTGACCGATTCCGGAGGCACACATTGTATGTAAGTATGTACCTACGTATTGCTTATAACACATAAGTGGTAATTAATCTAATGATATATAGTACTTCATTTTATAAAGTATCATAACCTAAATACATAAAAAAATTACACAATAATTTTACTAATCATTCAAATGAAACGTATAAATTGTAGAAAATGCATGTAAATACTACAAAAATGAGAACGCTTACGATGTTCAACAAGACGATCTACGTCAGAATAATAACGTTGGGATACAATATAAATCATGTCGCTTCTCTTGTTACAGGCAAAATAATATACACTTAAGATAATTATTGTAAAGTTATAAAGTAATTGTGTTATAAATAAAATATATCTCGTTTCATATAGCAACTCAATTTCGTTCTACTTCCAACATAATAAATAGTCCGAGAGATAGCAACGTTTTCGATGAATCCTTTTTTAATGGCTTTTTTCTTTTTTCGTTCCTTATTGAATATATGTATGAAAAATGTAAGTAAAAAAATGTAATGTATGTAATGCATGTAATGTATGCAATGTATGTAATGTATGTAATGTATGTAATGTATGTAATGTATGTAATGTATGTAATGTATGTAATGTATGTAATGTATGTAATGTATGTAATGTATGTAATGTATGTAATGTATGTAATGTATGTAATGTATGTAATGTATGTAATGTATGTAATGTATGTAATGTATGTAATGTATGTAATGTATGTAATGTATGTAATGTATGTAATGTATGTAATGTATGTAATGTATGTAATGTATGTAATGTATGTAATGTATGTAATGTATGTAATGTATGAAACGTATGTATTAAATGTATATAATGTATGTAAATGTAAGTCAACCTGGGAGTGGTTGCTTTTACCAGTGAGCATACGCTTTATAGATGCAAATTGCAGATTTTTACATTATTTTCATATACATAATCCATCCTCTCCTTTTCTATTCCTATTCGTTCAGTTCCTTCCCCATTTCGGTCATTATATTTGTAACTGTCATCATTTTTATTTTGTTTTACTCATATTTTTATATTTTTTTTCTAGTTTTTATATAAAAACAATAATAAAACCGATATATTAAAAACTTGAAAAAATATATAAAACTAAGTTTAGTTTGTCGATCGACAATTCTTGATAGAATTCCATTGTATGTTGATATGTAATAAAAATACTTAGTAATAGTTCTATTGTATTTATTAGATTATCGTCAGAATAAAAATTATTCTGACGATGTGCCTTGCACGAAACGCGTCGATAATCTAATAAATACAATAGAACTATTACCAAGTATTTTTATATTTTTATAACATATCAAATATATAAAATATAAAAAAAAATAATATTATGTTGGATAGTTATAGACCTACAAAACTTTTATACTCAGAATTATTAATTTTTGTTTCATTCAGGGGTTATCAACTTTTGATTTTTCCATTAATCTCTATAAAAGCTAGAACCCTGAATATTGTTATAAATTTAGACAAGTACAAGATCTCAAATTTATTTTTTCAAAAAAATTCCAGAATTTTTCAAACATTTTTTTTGTAACAAATTAATCTGTTTAACTACCTATATTTCCAAAGTAGGTATTCAAAACTATCGAAAAGGCCATAATACCCCAACTAGATAATTTAATTTGCTATAAAAAAAACATTGTAGTAGTCCTGTATCTCAAACATTCTTTAACAATTTTTATAAAAAAATGTATTTAGTGGCGACATCGCTTCCTATATACAATTAATATATGGCTCTGTAAATTGAGCCGATCAAAAGTTATAAGAGGGGGACGGACACACACACAGACACACTAAATGTTCTACTCTGAATTCTGAGTAAATCCATAAATGGAACATATATGCTGCGAAGCCTCTAAGTTGGTGTTTTTTGACTTCAAAGTTGGAAAAACCGTGAAATATATAGACACTGCATACAAATCTCGTGTATCTTGGTTTGATGCTTTGTTGATATGTTAAGAAAAATAAATTCTCTTGAGCAAATCGACAGTTGGATTATTATATACATACATACATACCATCGTCTTATACATGTTCGTCTGATGTTCACGCTTCTAACATTTCCGTCTTTCAAAATACCGTTCACATGGACGTGCCATCCCTTTCTTGTGCGGCCCCGACCTCTCATTCCATTCTTGTCCGCATTGTATATTTTCTTCGTCAGGCGTTCCTCATTCATTCTCCCCATGTGGCCAAACCATCTCAATGAGTTCACTTTCATTCTATAAATGACATTTTTCTTCATATTACATTAATTCTTTAAATATGTCCTCATTTCTGACCCTGTCATACAATATTAACTCCGATGCAATGTTAACTCGTTTAATAGTATAAAAATTTCCCGAAAGATGTCAATAGTTTATTGGGTTAGGTACTCGATATATATTTTTGAATAGGTAGGTAAACATAAATGAAAAATTATGTAATTTTATTAAGTCTGTATATTTTATTCATGTTCAACAGATTTTTATAATACACATATTAAAACTCTTGTGCATATTACATGCATGTTTTGTACGTTTTGTTATTTAATTTATTTCAAAGGTTTTCTCCATAAGCACCTGAGCATTAGGACCTATGGAATTTCAAACATTGTATGGATAATTCTCAAAACGGCGGCGTTTCAATCGATAATAGATACTTGCTTCATAAATAGGTAAATATTTGGATATTATTATACAAAATAATCGCCATTTTGTTCACTAAAAGTTATACTTGAAAATATATTTTAACTATATAAAAACGTAGTTCTGGCTTTTAAGTACACAAATATATCCTCATTCGAAATGATCTGGATGAAATTTGTAAAAAACTCCTTTTCCTCATTGCTATGATCAGTGTTATTTTTATTATTCTATTTTTTTTAAACTCTCTTTTCATTTTTTTTCTCTTTGTATTTTTTTATATTTCTTACTCTTTTATGTAATTTATTTCTCAGTAAAATATTATTGTACCAATTTATCTTAGAGACTTCACGTTGCTCGGGTTGGTTGGAAGAAATTGCCTTATGGCAATAAACCTGCCTTTGTACACAAATTATATAAATAAATAAATAAGAACACAAAAAATTGAAAAAAAAGTTTATTTTTTGTTTATCCACATCACACACTGATCATAAAGGAGGCGATATGAGGAATATTCAACCTTTCAAATTTTCTCGTTTATGCCGATGATATTACTATCGGAATAGTAGGTATAGTAAAGCCACTTGTTCGCTTTTTTGAACTTCATTTAATATTGTACGTTTACTTAATATTTTTTATTGTCTCTGCAGCATATTACAGGTTTTTATTTTTTTTACTCTATGCGTCAGAGACATCACAGGAACCTCTTATTGGCCGTTTTATATAGTGTACCTTCCTTAATGCAATTTTATTGGCAGTCGCTGACGACTCCACGTTCCGACTTTGCCATATAGTTGTCCCATCGTATTTGTGAACCACCTGGAAAGTTAAAAATATATAAATAATAAATAAGGTAACCTCGAATTTTAAACACAATCACTAAAGAATCTAGTTACCTCTAGAAACCTCGAATTTTAAACACAATCACTAAAGAATCTAGTTACCTCTAGAAACCTCGAATTTTAAACACAATCACTAAAGAATCTAGTTACCTCTAGAAACCTCGAATTTTAAACACAATCATTAAAGAATCTAGTTACCTCTAGAAACCTTGAATTTTAAACACAATCTTTAAAGAATCTAGTTACCTCTAGAAACCTCGAATTTTAAACACAATCATTAAAAAATCTAGTTACCTCTAGAAACCTCGAATTTTAAACACAATCATTAAAGAATCTAGTTACCTCTAGAAACCTCGAATTTTAAACACAATCATTAAAGAATCTAGTTACCTCTAGAAACCTCGAATTTTAAACACAATCACTAAAGAATCTAGTTACCTCTAGAAACCTCGAATTTTAAACACAATCATTAAAGAATCTAGTTACCTCTAGAAACCTCGAATTTTAAACACAATCATTAAAGAATCTAGTTACCTCTAGAAACCTCGAATTTTAAACACAATCATTAAAGAATCTAGTTACCTCTAGAAACCTCGAATTTTAAACACAATCATTAAAGAATCTAGTTACCTCTAGAAACCTCGAATTTTAAACACAATCATTAAAGAATCTAGTTACCTCTAGAAACCTCGAATTTTAAACACATTCACTAAAGAATCTAGTACTAAAATATGTAATATATACTGAAAAAAATATTATGACAACCGAATTGGCTACCTGCATTTTAGTCACACCTCTGTTATCAGTAATAAAGGTTTATCTATTTATACTGTTTGACTGTGTGCACAAAACCATATGTTTTGTAGTCAAATTTGGTTCCCGTGAAGACACACTTATATGGCGTCTTCACATCTTTTGGCGACCCAAAAGATTTCCACTGGAATCTCCGCATCGCTAGTCCATCCCAACATACTCACATTACGAAACCTTCAACAAATCAGAAGACATCAGTTCCAGCAGTACCAAACACATTAAAACACGGGACACAACATTCCTGTCCAGCCGTTTACATAAAACGATTCAAAACACAGTTCGCTCATGGTGTTGTTTTTTCTTATTTTAAGTCTTGTCCTTTTAGAAATGGCCAATTTTTATGTTTTTTTCTGATTTTTTACGCATATCGCTTACGTGATTCGCCCAGGGCTGGTATAGACAACATTATGCAGATGTCATTGAGAATACCTACTTTACACTAGACATCACTTTGTTAAGTATTGGTCCCCGGAATACATCTAATTCGAAAAGTTTTCCCTCGTTTGCAGCTGTCGCGACTTCTTCGGGCGCGTCATGATCCGGCAAAACCATTGCATTGTCAGCATCTGAGATGGATCGTTTTTGAAGATCGCCTCTGTCATAAGAATACTGGACCGTCAACACGTGGCTCTGTACCATGAATCTTTCATCGTTGGCAATTATCACCAAGACCAACATTTGAACACAAATCAACTTAAACATCTTTTTGGTTTGTATTTGGTTAAGATCAACTTGCGAAAGACCTCGATAGAATGATTCTTGACTATCGGATCATTCGCTATTTATATTTGAATTTGTTACAATTGAAACATGCCATTCAAATAGTAAAAAAACGGATATATATACGTATTACTAGCAGGATAATGAATCTAATATATGTATATGTAATAATAAATCTAACATTATGTATGTACTAGTAATAAACCTGTCACAACACTGTTTAACAGCGTTACACGGATAAATAAACACACAGACATGGGAAATTATATAATTTAATAAAAACACGTTTAAGTTGCATCATTGTTAGGTTGTGGAATATGAAGTTTTCTTACTTGCGGATATCCATTAAATTATACATTTTTTGTATGTAAAACACAAATTTGTATTTATCAACTATATTTTAATTTGATAAACTACATAATATATCGGAAACAACTGTAGATATACATACATTCTTACACTGTAGGTTTCCGGAATTGGTCAAATAAAAAAATCATTCGAATATTTATTATTGCATATGCGCAAACATTTGATTTTTTTTAACTGTCGGGAGTCAAAGATATTTTTTAAGAGATTTTTTTAATTATCTCAATAGAGACTAAGTTGGAATATTTACTGTAGGAGAACCGGGAAATCAAGGCACCTACAGGGCTTACGACCTGTCATCGGCTGGTTCACGTGATCATTTTATGCGCTTGCGCAACGTTCACCAATTATGCCTTTTTAATGAGATCCCTATCAAAAATTTAATTGATAGGGATCTCATTAAAAAGGCATGGTTGGTGAACGTTGCGCAAGCGCATAAAGTGATCACGTTAACCAGCCGATGACAGGTCGTAAGCCCTATAGGTGCCTTGATTTCCCGGTTCTCCAACAGTAAATATTCCAAATTCGTCTCTATTGAGATAATTAAAAAAATCTGTTAAAAAAAATCATTTTTTTAAAAGTACAGTATAACTCCATTTATCCGAATTAACAAAAAAACATTAAATATACACCAACGTAATTGGCGGGAATATATGCTCTTTCATTATTTCTGATCTCAAAGCTAACATTAGCATAGCCCATGTTTATCACTATTACTAATTATAACTATTTTTGCAGTTTCTTCTATAAATTGGAGTGAGATGGATTGGACAAAGTCCATAGACCGTTTAAGTTTTGACCGACACAGCAAAATTTTGACAAGTGTCAAAAAGTGAATAGAAACCAATCTGTATTAATAACCATAGAATCTAATGTCACATATTTACACCATAGAACAATAACAAAACAATATTTAACAACTACTTTATTGTTTTTAATTCATAGTAATATTTCATACTTAATAAAATTTAACTGAAGCTCCTGTCTCAGCAATAAATAACAAATAATAATCATTTTTAATGTTGGACTTGGAATTACTTCAAAAGCCTCTGCAGAAAATCCGAAAAGTATATTGGCCACAATTGGAGTTATTATATATAGAACGAAACCCGTTATGTAATAATCCTACGTAGGTCATTCGTTAAATTCAATTCTGTTCGTATATTACAATCATTTGTACAACGTCCAAACAATGAAATGTATATTGATCACAATAGATATTATTATATAAAGAACGAATCCCGTTATGTAATAATCCTATAGCAGTCATTCCTTAAATTCTGTTCGAATAATACAATCGCTTGTACAACGTCCAAATAAAAAATAAACAATGAAAAGTATATTGACCACAAATCGCGTTATGTAATAATCCTATATAAGTTATTTGTTAAATTCATTTCTGCTCATATAATACAATAATTTGTACAACGTCTAAACAAAAAACAAACAATGAAATGTATATTGATCACAATAGATATTATTATATAAAGAACAAATCCCGTTATGTAATAATCCTATAGCAGTCATTCCTTAAATTCTGTTCGAATAATACAATCGTTTGTACAACGTCCCAATAAAATACAAACAATGAAACGTATATTGACTACAATTTACGTAATTATATATAGAACAAATCCCGTTATGTAATAATCCTATATAAGTCATTCGATAAATTCATTTCTGTTAATATAATACAATTATGTAGCCATTATTTTGATTTTAGCCTCGCATTATCTAGCCATTATTCTGATTGTATAAAAGCATTAGGGAACTTTACTGGTTTTGTATATATATTGTTTTTTTTTTGTTTTCCCACAAGCTTTATGTAACTGTCTGTTCCCAAAATTAAATAAAATAAAAATAAATAAAATAACAATCATTTGTACAACGTCCAAACAAAAAACGAATAAAAATTGGACTGACCAGAATTGACGTTATATATTATATGGAACAAAACACGTTTTGTAATAATAAGTCATGTGTTAAATTCATTTCGGTGTTAAATTCAATAGCATGTGTACTAGACAACAAATAAAGGAAAAATTAGTGGATTCGTTTGGTTTTAACTCTGAAATAACACGAACCAATAAGATAATTTTATCTGTCAATTGCATGCAGTCGCTTCAATATGGCGTGTTTAATTATTAAAAGTCTCAAGAAATATGCCATCGTTGGTTTTGTTAAAACTTTGAGGTAAAGAAGTTAGGTATACCTACTCTATACCCGTAAAACTTTAATTAAATAAATATCTTATAATATATATAAGCTTGTCATGTCCAGGCCAGAAAACTGTAATTCTTAACATTTAATAGAGTTTAACACTGATGGATGCCAGTCAGATAAAAATATGAAAAAAGGTACAGGAGCAAATGCGCTTTAGAAATTAAGCTAGTAATGTCTGTCTCATAACAGGAATTTCCATCATAATAATAATAATGACAATTTATAAAGCGCCGTTTAGTGACAACCGTGGTCACCTCAAGGGCGCTTTCAGTTTGCAAAAAAAAATAAGTTAAAATTAGTCCTATAGCTAACACATTGAAAATGGTGAAACATAAAACTTAAAAAAAAAACCTAACCTAACCTAACCGTTGTATTCCTTATTGGCAGTGACCAGCCCCTCTTCCGTCATCATGATGTTTGTATTGTAGTTTTCCATTTCTACTGACATACCGCGACCTCGTTGCTCCAACCACCGATGTACCATCAGACCTTATCTGGCCCGTCCATCTTGTGGGGATCTCTCTTCCTTCTACGTTCAACCGCACCTAACAAAAACAGCTTTTCAAGGCTATAATCATTATGTCTGGTGATGTGTCCAAAAAACTGAAAAATGCGCTTGAGACAAATGATCTGACAAATAATCTATGATCTGAATAATCTAACCTGATTGGCGTGTATTACGGATTTGTTGTGAGCTAGATGATTGTAAAATACGTCTTGGATTGAAAAATCAATTTTATTATTATGGTGTTTAGCAGATTGCCGGTAGTTGTAGAATTTTAATTTGCCGCGATAGTATAAATGTAATTTAATTTATGTAATTGATTAAAGGAGTTAATTTTAGTATATCTCCAAGATTGACGAATTACAAGCTTTCTCGCTTAGTAGCTTATAAAGGAAATTGAAAAAAAAAAACTTTACGGGCAAAAAAACTCAGGTGTATCTGTTTGAATAACTGTCATCTAGTTTAATCTTCCTTAGACTTCCATCAAATCTCCGGCGTCGATCAAAATGCGAATTTGAATAAGCTCGTCCAGTCTTTGCGCCCGAATCTCCGATACAATTCGCAGGCAGGAAACTTTTAAGTAGAAAACTTTTTATTTTCGTTTTGCGTCAGGAATGTAATTACCTTTGGATGGCTAAAAAAATAATCGCTTTTTCGGTGGTAAAGTAACCCATGAAAAAAAAACAATAAAACAAAAAAAAGTTGTAAAAAAATACTAAGCGAAATACAGTCGCAATATTGGAGTAATGAATTAAATGGAGACGCCTATGAGCGAATATTTCGATTTTCGTTGATGAAATGAGTTAGTTAGGTATCTGACTGCTGATCCAAGGGTCCTGGATTCAATTCCCGGTGAAGACACAGTTTTTAATTGTGTTTTCAGTCTGGATCTGTGAGACGACAAATATCGTAGGTCTCCAGAATGTGACAACTTGTTATGATCTTTTTATTTTTATTTTAAGTATTTAAAGATAGCAGACTTCCAGGACGTCCTCCCAAGAGATGGAAGGACACCTGACAGTCCACGTCACAAGAGAGAAGCTAAGGCAGGATATAAACAGATCAACTGGCCTACAAAAGAAAAAGTATTTAATTTTCACAATAAATTCATGACAATTTATCGTGAAGTGCTGCCGTTTCGTGAAATGCAAAGACACATCGTGGTCTCCTAAATTTAAGAAATGGCCTGCGACATCAATGATGATAATACATTGAATGCACAAATCGTTTTCAATCTTTATGACATTTTATGATGAAGTTTCATTCTTTACAATATGCTTGGACAAAACTTCGGACCAAACTTCGGAACATATCCTGTGGGATTTTTGCCACCCAATGGTGTCCTCTTATAAATCGGAGCTCCTCGTTGTTGTCCGTGGGCCTCTTCAAGGTACCATTGGTCATGCGGATTTTGTGATCTCTAAGAACAATTTTAAAGCCTTCAAGAAGTTCTGTCATAGATATGGTACCTACCTTACTATAGGTTGATTCCCATGAAGTATATTTTATTAAAGAGATCCTAGTCACACCTTGCTTTGACACAAATGCTTTACTTGGTCACAAATGCTTTACATTTGAAAAGATCTGAAGTCGATGACAGTCCACGAGTGTGAATCTTTTATTCACATTCGTCGATTGTTCTTTTTGCACATATGGTGCCGAGATTGCTAATCTAGAGGACTCCATGAAATACTTTTCGTGCTATGCATTTTATTTTTGTCGCTCAGTTAGCGTTCTGTGAAGGGGCTGTTTACAGTCCGCACATGCAGATCGGGTGGTAGTGGGAGTAGTGAATATGCTTGGACACATCATGGTCTGCTGAATTTACAAGGTACGTTGAATGCGCGAATCATTGGCGTGAATGTTCGTAATAGTTTATATTGAAGTTGCACTTTTCCGTAATATGCTTAGTTACATCGTGGTCTGCTAAATTAAAGGATCGGCCCGTGACAAATAAAGGTATGTAGGTACACTGAATGCATGAATTAATAAATCTTCCAAAAAGCATGTCACAATTCCCACAGGAGATATGAATAGGGAACAACGTGAATACTGTTCGTTTTATTTGTTAACTTCATCTGCTTATGTTATAATATATATCCCCAGAGATCGATACACGTTGTTGCCAATGCCACTTCCATTCAGCATCAATTTCAAAAATAAAATTGATGTACCGTAAAAGATAATGTCCATTAGTAGAATTGTATAAAAGTTATCTGCAGCCCAATATGTTGTTTTATTAAGAGTATTCAAAAATCTCGTGTCATGATGTCCGTACGCTAAACTCCGAAACCGATTTCAATGAAATTTTGTAAACGTGTATGGTTGGTTCCAACTTGAAAGAAATGATAGTTTTAGAATTGGGATCTAAAAAAGTATTTTTTTTTATTTTTCATAAATTTATTTGTTTTTTCATATTTTTTATCCAAAAATATGTATAAGCACAAACTTTATCTTACCTACTCCCCAAAAAGGATATTTTAATAGAAAAAAAAATGTTCGTAATTATTTCTTTCTATAGATGGTGGTGTGAACAAATATCATCTGTTTTTTTACTCTTCACACTATCGAATATTGGAGATTTATGATTTCACAATTTTTTAGCGTATTTTTTTACATCAATTTCTCAACGGGTATCATGTAGAAAGTGCACACTGTGAGTTTAGTCGTGATGTGTTTGTATGTATGGCGTATTGCGTACGACGTACGGCGTTCGGCGTACGGAATTATCCTTTTTGTGTCCTCTCTACAGCCTTAACTATAATTCCGATCGACTTCATATGTGTAAAGTGCATAGACCTTGACTTGATTAGTTTTCCAAAGACATCATTTCATTTCTTCTCTATGATTTCATCATTTACATTTTTTTTGTCCTCTCTAGAGCCCAAACTAAAAGTCTGATTGACTTCATACTGATATCATATATGTATAGTCCATAAACTTCTAGCTGATTAGTTTTCCATAGATATCCGTTAAATTCTTCTCTATGATTCCATCTGTCCTAATTTTCAAAATGCTCTCACGGTCTGGAAAATCGAGGTATTTTTATACTGTTTAAAATTTTGATACAATAAAAATACACTCATCAAAAATGCATTTAAGGATTGTCAAAATTTTAAGAAAAAAAATCTATGGTCTGCCATTTCAATATAAAATAAATTTCATATTTGTATGAAAAATGTATATAACAAAAATAAAATAGCATCTGTATGGGAAAATTGAATAATCAACTTCATATTTATATTGTATATGTATGTCTCTAGAGACAAGTGTATTTTTTACTCTCAACTTCTATCTTCCTCAAGTGGAAGGCAGTGAGAACCTAACATTCATTCTTCTTGACACATATAAATCGCTTCATCAACATTGATACACTGTCTCTTACGTGCTCATATTGCTAGTAATGCAATTTTACTTAAAATTTCTCAACATGTATCATGTACAAAGCGCACACTATGAGTTTTGTGACAATGTTATTGTGTGTTTGGTGTATTGTGAAAAACTTTTGTCCTCTGGGAATCTTATATTTGTTTGACAATCTAATATAAATTTTCTTCATAAAAATGCATTTAGAGATTGTCAACATTTCAAGAAAAAAATGAACGCTTACTATGGTGTGGAGAGTTTAGTGTTGGCCACAACCCACTCGTTTTTTGTTTATAGTAAATATGATTTTTTTAGAGAAAGATAGATTTGACAACGATAATAAAAGTAAATATTACAATATTTAAAATACTGACAATGGAAGTACATACACAGCACACATCCATACTGTCGACACTATCTTACATTTTGTTTTCAGTTAGTGTTTTTTGTTCTCCTATATAGATTGTACACTTATAGTTTAGCTATAGTGATGTAGTTAAGTTTGAAATCCGATTTTGATTCACAAAATAAAAAAATCACAAAAGTAAATAACTTTTGAACCACCCAATATTGCTGAACATACATGTGGATTAAAACTATTTCCCATTTCTACAGCGCAAAAATCACGACTCCGGGTCACTTGTCGAAAACCTTACAGATATCCATAAAGCCAGCGGTTTTCGGAATTCAAGGTCCTGGATGTTAGACAACTCTATATTAGAACAATAATCATACGACTTCATAAAAACCCAGGAAAATATATGCCACAATATACCCTGACTTTCGATACACGAAATAGACAAACCGAAACACACAGACTACTTTTGCCCAGAGACACAGCACACTTAGAAATCACGTCTTCTACTTACCTACAGGCACTTTGGTTTTGCAAAACCCACCCGAGAGTACTTACATACGTTGTGCGCCATCCACTTGGCGTTCAACTCCTGAGTGAATATACATATATAATATTCAGTACAAATAATATTGCGCAGTTCCACATCAGTAGGTATATTCTTCCGGTCCCGAAGATAGTGAATCTGTGATAACGACATCTGTTTGATTTTATGCGATACTAAATTTCGACCGAGAGAGAGAGAGATTCTTCCAATACGACTTCCTTTAGGTTGAAAACACCGCTAGTGGATCAATAAAGGATATAACCAAACGCCATCTGGCGGGTCATTATCGTAACTATAACAGATCATTTTGGTTTGTACTACTAAATTAATAATGTTCTCGGCGTAAAAGGGTGGTATTACGGGATTTATTTAAGAATAATGTAAAAAAAAGTTGAGGTCCCGTAAGAAGTATTCTCGCAATACGAGACCTAACCTTTTTCTAACATTTTTCTCAAATAACTATTGTAATACGACTCTTTTTTTAAGAGTTGTCCAAGCAAGAGTATTTTTTATAATTTTATTATTCCAAGGTTTTTTTCAATTTTTTCAATTTGATATTGAATCATTACTACAAAATGATTCATTATAAAAAAAATAAACCAAGATAGTTTGGATATTAATAAAGAAAAATATTCTTTTACTTTTTAATTTTGTTTCGTATATATTCTTGTAGAAAAATAATAAGCATACCCCGATTTTTGACATTTATCTTATATTACTACATAAAAGACTTTAGGCGTAAAGCAATATATATTTTATTTGTAAAAGAAGACAAAATATTTGTAAATATGTGTCGTGAATTAATGCTTATCCTTTAATATAAAAAAAAACTAAATTTATGACCTTCAGTATTGACACACGATGATAACCAAATGTTGGTTTAGTAAAGAAACCAAAAAATTCTTTCGCAATGGCGCTGAATGGAAAATTAATGTTTTTTATGTTTATTAACTAAACCTGAAGTATTAATGCAAATGTCACGAAATTTTTCCATATATTTTCCATGTGTAAAGAATAATAAATATTTTTTAACAGATTTTTAATTATCTCAATAGAGACGAAGTTGGAATATTTATTGTAGGAGAACCGGGAAATCAAGGCACCTACAGGGCTTACGACCTGTCATCGGCTGGTTTACGTGATCACTTTATGCGCTTGCGCAACGTTCACCAATTATGCCTTTTTAATGAGATCCCTATCAATTCAATTTTGAAAGTTCTATATATTGTAATACTGAAATTCTTTTCGCTTGAAAATAAGGAATTTTTACTACAGCCATCTATGGGTGAAATTATCAACAACAATCTTATTATTTTTTATTTATTTTGTTGTAACGCAATCTATTGAGAGAATTGGTTTTTTGTAAATAATGAAAGCTACAATTCTTATATCTGAGGTGACAATGCATTTTTCGCATAGAAGTCACCCCTGAATTGCGCCAGACTTATAAGGTCATTTTTGTCTTATTTACCTACTTGTACCAATGTGTAAGTAATCGAATATTTTCATTATTGCATATGCGCAAACATTGGATTTTTTTCCCTGTCGGGAGTCAAAGGTATTTTTTAAAAAATATCTTTGACTCCCGACAGGGAAAAAAATCCAATGTTTGCGCATATGCAATAATGAAAATATTCGAATAAATATTTGTTTTGGAGCATAGGAAGAAGTGTATGTTTGGGCGACACTCTTTGTGTTTTTTTAATGTAATGTTATTTGTTATTGCAGTAGGTACACAATGCAGTTGTGGTGCCTACTTTGACGTATGCTAGTGAAATATGGACCTGGCAAAAGACACATGAAAGTAGAATAAATGCTGTAGAAATGAGATCAACAAGAGTATGTAATAGAACGATATATGAATAAAAAATTATGACATAAGGAGAGAATGCAAGATAAAGAAGGAAATTATATGTAAAATGAAAGTGAATGCCTTGAGGTGGTTTGGACATATTGAAAGAATAAACGATGAACGACTGACCAAAAAAAAAAAATATACGGGTGCAAGAGATGGATTGAATAGCAGAGGTCGCCCCAGAAAGGGATGGCATGACCATGTGTATGATATTTTGAAAGAAGGAAACATAAAAAGTTTGAACAATCGACGAGCATGTATGAGACGATGCATGGATGTAAAGGAAGCCAGAAATGTGTGCAAAAATAGAGAAGTATGGCGCTCGGTTCTCTCTGCTTACCCCATAAGAGACATGGCGTGATGGTATGTATGTATGTATGTTATTTGTTAAATAAGTATAGATATTGTCTTAGAACACGCTGACATGTCTAGAAATTACACTTTGCGTCACTCACAATCAGTGTTTTTTTTTACTGTAATGTTATTTGTTATTATTTAAATATAGATGTATGTATGTTATTTGTTATTATTAAAGTATAGATATTGTCTTGAGAACACGTCGACAAGTCTAAATGTAAGACTTGCCGTAACTCACAATCAGTTTTTTTGTAATCTATTATGCTTTTATTATTGTTTCAATAAAAAAAAAATCGTTGTAAAAAATCAATGTTGTAATGACTAAAAATAAACTGATCGTTTTAGAAATTTTTATCTTTATCCAGAAATCGAAATATGTAGACTCGTAATATCGAATATAATATTTCGAATATCAAATATCTTTTATGTTTAAATTATTACCCAACATCAAAATTGATGATTTTCTGGTAGATTTTGAGACGCAACTCGTCTAAGAGGGATGGGAGAGATGTGTATATCTTTCTTAAATGACACTTGCCAATTTCTAACCGAATTTATCATAACTCAATAAATAAATCTACCTATTACAAATCTCTCCATCTTCTTCCATCGAAATATATCAATCCTTCGCCAACCAATGTAAATATATAATCTCAATTTTGTATAAGACGAAAGATTCATATATAGAAATTTATTTTTTTCATCGTCATAAAAATCAAATCAAATATTTGAATAAATTTTAATGATTTTAAATTGAATTTTGAGTTTTGATATTATAAATTTTTTTACACCGCTTAGTAATATCAGGTTACCGTGTCGTATGCGTCCAATCTTGAAATATAATTTTAATCCACTTCCCACAACCTTGATGAATTTTACATATATATATATATATATATATATATATATATATATATATATATATATATATATATATATATATATATATATATATATATATATATATATATATATATATATATATATATATATATATATATATATATATATATATATATATATATATATATATATATATATATATATATATATATATATATATATATATATATATATATATATATATATATATATATATATATATATATATATATATATATATATATTACCAACACTTATTTCCAATGAGAATACTCGCCAAAAAATAAAAAGATAGAGGCTTATTTTTGTATAAGGCATAGGTTCTCAACGTGTGTGATAACGTGCCCTTGTAGGCGTTTGAGAATTTCAGGGGGGCAGTAGAAGACCCAGAGAAAATTAACGTGCGTTGAGATGGCATAGTGAGCGTGTAGGCAGGTTAAAAAATATCTTCTTCTGGGTCACAATTCTAAGATTGGTCTGCACCAAACACTCGATCTTTCCACTTAACTCTAACGTCCGCCAGTCTCTTCATCTCTTTGTAGCTGCTACAGCCCACGTCACTCTATCGTCCGCCAGTCTCTTCATCTCTTAGTAGCTGCTACAGAGCACGTCACCGATTATCTGGTCTATATAGTTGTTTCTGGGGCGACCCCTACAGTTACCCCCATCAATCATTCCTTCGACGATGGTAAAAACCAGGCCTAGGTGCCGGATGTTGTGGCCTATCCAAGTTGTTCTCTGTTGGGCAATTATTTTCATATACCGCACTTCCCATTTTTATAACTCCAACATTAGTGATGAAGATCTTTTTAACTCCCCATTGACTATGGTAAAGAATATATTATTAAGTACTCTAATATAATCCTAGATTCTTATGCTGATAAATTGGGTTCATCACATAAAGGTTGTCATGAATCGAGCTCTCCATAATATTATACAAATTATTATTTCATAGACGATATATGGAATGGTTTAGGTATTGTAACGAAGCTGTATTTCTGTTAAAGATTTTGAAACACATATGTTTCTCGTAAATATGTCGTAAGGGGTGGAGTTTTTGATATGCATTCCCGAGAGCTTGAAAGGGAATCAAATGCGGTATCGGACAGTCAGCGCGGCGCTATAGGAAAGACGACGGTCGATATAGTCGGTTTGGGCGCGGGCAAAACGAGCGGAATTGTTTTTAAACGCGAATAAATTTTGAATAAGACGAGCTGTGCTGCGGGTTTTGGTGATGAGGGTTTCGAACGAGAGTTGAATCCAGAGACTCGGTGTTGCACTACAGATATCGCGTAGAATAGAGCTATCGTCGCGCGTCGCGATCGCGGGAGTTTACGGATTCGCGAAACTCGAGGACGAGCCTACAACACCGGAAGATCCAGCTGAGTTCATTGATTTATTTTATTTATCTGTTTATTGTTTACTACACAAACATCTTGATCTTATTTTATTTATTTATATATTTCATTTATTTATTTATTTACTTATTTCTAGAACAAGTGGTAGATATAAGTTATAGGATAAGATACATTATTTGTTTATCGTTATGTAGGGGTTGTACGAAATGGATTTGTCAAGATATTAAATTTATTATTTATTGTCCACGTATGCTGTTATACCATACCGAATCTTGAATCTTTCCCAGAATGACAAACCCCTTTCAGACAACCCCATTATATTGTGAGATTTTATGCTAGCGAGATAGAAAATGCACGTTTTCACGGTACGTCTGAATCGAGCGTACACTACAATTTACTCAGTCCAATAAAGTTGGCTGTACATTGATTACAGCGACTAACAAAAGAATTAATGTTGAAATCATGCCTTAGCACGCGAGACGATTACTCGGCAGATCCCCCTCGGCCAGTAGAAGTCGCAAGGCTAGTCAGTGTCAAGGGGCGGGAATCGTACTTGCTCAAGCGGAGGTATCGATGCAAAAGCTGAATGACCTCCTTTTCCTCATACCTAGCGGGAGTATCGTGTGAGGGGAGGGATTGAAGCATTGAACCGGCGCCTCAATGTGGGACCCTCCCTGACGACGGTATTTCTCGCTTCCTTGACTAACAAACTCACTACCACAACACTGGGGAGGTACCCACACAACCACACTACAGTATGAATTATCCAGGACGCGGGATTGGCCTAACCGTGTCCGATAAGTACACATGCACTACACAATGCACTAAATTTTAAATTACCTTACACACTAACATTCCTTTTCCAAAGTGGCCGAACAGCCACAGTGAGGTTATTTGAGAAGGGGAGAGGATACTAAGTTGGAAGAGAGGAATGGATGCACTCTGACCTTCTGTCGTATGAATCGAACATAAAAGGATGGAAGATTTCTTCTGTACACTGAGGTTTGTTTTGCTCACAGGACTACACATGCAGGTGGTCAAGTAGATTTGCACCCTTTCACTAATCGCATGATAGGTAGCTTGTAGTATAGTGGATTATAGTACGTAGTTGTCCTACTTGTGATATGGAGGCTTCATGCATCGCAAGGTAGTCGAAGTAACCATTTCACCAGTATTGTATTATTAAGCCTAGACGCTGTGAAACACTTGGTGTCACACAGCAGGAAAGGCTGACTACTCCGCGAGGTAAATAGTCACGATTGCGAGCGTGGCTTTTGCTAAAAACCCTGGCTATTTGTTCCACGAGGTGGAAGGGCGAGGTCAGGCCGAGAAAGACCTGGGTGTCTCGGATGTGTACACGCGGCGAGGAAAGTGAGCGTGTACCACCGCCCTTCTGGCGGTTTTATCAAATAAAAATTTAGCATAAGAGAGCATGATAGGATTATGTTATATTTAAGTATTATGAATTATGTGTCATACATGTGTTTGTACTTTTGTTTATGTTTAATTGATTCCCCCTGAACTTATTATTACGTGTAGGATGAAATCGGTGGTAATTACGTTCTGCGTTTTATTGGTTAAAACCAAAACTCGCTTTCATTTGCTACTGTAGAGTAGGATTGCATTAGATAATAGAAATGTCTAACTAGGAGAGGTAGCTTGTTCATGGAAGCCGGGGTTCGCGGATCAGGGATATTATGGATCACAGCGTTGGCGTCCTATGCGAAACTAGACGATCTGGCCAAATAGTTATCGCAAAATACTCGCGTATTTGAATTCTTTCAGGTAGTGACGAATAGGGGGCCTAGACATCGCTACGAGAAGGAGAAGAAGACAGGTGAGACAAGCAGTTGGCAGGGGTGAGTAATTTTGTCTCTCGCATTAACTGTAATATTGCGTGGATGCTGAATTATCTCTCGTTTGGGTCCGTACAAATAAGCGTTAGAAATACTTCGATAAATTGTGTGTCATCGATTGACAACCGTCGGTTCGCGCGCGTTCGTACGATAAGCGCATGAATTCCCTCAACGAAGAGGCGATTCGTGTCAAGGTTCACACACATACCCTCACACACACCCACACATACCCACACACACACTCCCCACTCACATATCACATATCTGACTTTTACTGTTTTCTTTTTTCTCCTACACTACATAAATATATGAAATAGTAATAATGTATACATGTAAGTGTTGCTGGGCATGATTATTTTTTATTTTTATTATCACCTGTATATTTTGTCCAGTTATTGTTTGTATACTTTGAATATTTATGGAAAAGTCGCAGTCACCTACCCCACTCCATAGGGAACGTTATAGAACTAAAGTGTTCTGTTCATCCCCGGAGCGGCTGCTCGTCGGACGAAACAAGAACTACCACCATAAATACTTACTTAATAATACTTTGAATAAAATAAAATAAAATAATTTGCCTTGTCTCTCCAACCCTACTTAGTACCTCGTCGTTGCTAATGTGTTCTGACCAGTGAACTTTAGCCATGCGTCTGTAGCACCACATCTCAAACGCAAACGCAAAAAAATATAGTTTACCGATACATACATTACAAGAATGAAAATTTCTCGCTGCGTGGCAATTTTCTTTTAGCATTTGTTGATCTAAACATAAGACTGAAATTTTCTTGTTGCGCGGCAATATTCATTTTCATTTGTTGATCCAAACACCAGACTGAAATTTTCTCGCTGCGCGGCAATATTCCGTTTTAATTTGTTGATACATATATTACAATACTGTAATTCTCTCGTTACGGGCCAATATCTCTTTTTAATTTATTAATACATATTACAAGACTGATATGTTTTGGCTTATTTTAATTTTATACAATCCGGTGCCTCTGAAAATCTTTTTGAAAAGGGAGCGATGGTTATTTTTCTCTTCGAAAAGGTATTGGTAGACCAAAAAAGGTTGGGAACCTCTAATTTAAGGCAATTCACCCTGTAAAGAGTATTTTGTGAAGATAGAGACTTGTATTGACGTAATCTTCGTGGGCGCTCCAATTTTTTATTTATACTCACTAATGTCGCGATTTTATCGAAAGTGATGATTAAAAATATTTCTTTTTATGGATATTAATTTGTGGAAAAGATTTTTCGCGTTACATATAATGTTAAGCTGCAGGTATACTCAGGGGAGGTAGATTTAGAATCCAGAATAATATATTGGTAATCCAACTCACTGCCCGCTCTGCTACCAATCCATATAATTTAAAATTGGCATTTCATTATGAACCTTGCATGAAACTTACTGGTATTAAAACATTTCATTCTTATCCGTGCATATAATCAGCTGGTATTAAGAATTTTCATTCTGGACCATGCATGAAGCTAGCTGCTATTAAGACATTTCATTCTGAACCGTGCATGAAGCTATCTGGAATTAAGACATTTCATTCTAAACCATGCATGGAGCTATCTGGAATTAAGACATTTCATTCTAAACCATCTGGAATTAAGACATTTCATTTAGAACCGTGCATGAGACCAGCTGATCTTAAGATATTATTTCAATCTGAACCGTGCATGAAGCTAGTTGGTATTAAGATATTATTTCATTCTGAACCGTGTATGAAGCTAGCTGGTATTAAGATATTATTTCATTCTGAACCGTGCATGAAGCAAGCTGGTATTACGATATTATTTCATTCTGAACCGTGCATGAAGCTATAGCTGGTATATTTCATTCTGAACCGTGCATGAAGCTAGCTGGTATTAAGATATTGTTTCATTCTGAACCGTGCATGAAGCTAGCTGGTATTACGATATTATTTCATTCTGAACCGTGCATGAAGCTATAGCTGGTATATTTCATTCTGAACCGTGCATGAAGCTAGCTGGTATTAAGATATTGTTTCATTCTGAACCGTGCATGAAGCTAGCTGGTATTAAGATATTGTTTCATTCTGAACCGTGCATGAAGCTAGCTGGTATTGAGATATCATTTCAATCTGAACCGTGCACAAAGTTGCCTTGTACAATACATAGTTGTATTATTGTGTGTACGGAATTTTATATACTTCATTTTATTTTTAAATATTTTATATTTTTTTCTATATACCTACCTGTTTTGTTTCCCTGGCAAAATAAAATAAAATGTGTAGTTTAAAACTGCCTTTACAAACGAGCCAACAAAATGTCCGTGTACGTAGTGTACGTACGTACAAACCAATTTTCAATAAACGTGCAAAAAGCTCCGCCGGTAATAAAGGAATTTTCTCATTCGTTTAGAAGCAATTTAGTCTTGGGTACACCTTTCTTTATTTCTATTATGATAACGAACCAACTTACCGACTCACTTTTTATCTATAGTGCCTACAATACGTCCTCCATTTACGAAATTAATCCGTATAAAAGGCCGACTAAATATTGAATTATTCATATGTAATCGCTGATAATAGACAAATTTTTTTCAAGTGACATTTTTGATAATCGGATATATAGTCAATTTAAATCCCATAATTGTTCATTACGTGAGACGTTCGATCTTTGAATTATTCAAGACACGAAGACCATTGAATTTTTTCGAAAATTCTAATATGAGACGTTTGATAGTCAAATTATTCAAAGTTAAAAAAAATCAAATTTAAATAAATTGAATATCATCCGAAATATTCTTATTTCAAATTTAAGATTCGAGGTGTCTCAAAATGTTCTAAATCCGAATTATTCAAAATGCGATTGTCGCATTATTTAAAACGATTATCGTTTATCGATTAGCGTTCGAAAATCAAATTATTCAAGATACGAAACTACGAAAACTAAACACGAGATGTTCATATTTCAAACTATATTTTGGAAGCATTCGAAATTGAATAAATTCATATTTCAAAATGTTCTAAATCCGAATGATTCAAAACGCGATAGTCACGTTATTTAAAGCGAAAATCGTACAAAAATCAATTTATTCAAGATACTTACGATACTATGGAAACTAAATACGAGATGTTCCTATTTCAAACTTTATTTTCGAAGCTTTAGAAATTGAATAAATTCATATTTCGAAATGTTCAAAATCCGAATTATTCAAAACGCGATATGTTCGAGAAGCGAGATTCAACTGTACTGATATTATGTATATCCCTCTTGTACCTCAGTTGCGGTCTCCATTCTTCGGTCTCGAGCCAATGTATGGGTATCTCCTCATTGTTCCTTGGATTTGTATTGAATTGTGAGGATTCTGATAGGCCTCAGGATATTTTCTGGAATTCAGGGCGATGAAATAAATCTTACCATTTCTTTTGTGAGGGAACTTGTAGGATCTCAATTCTATATATTTTCATTGACCCTTCCATTTATAGGACGATCAATCGTTTCATATTTTTTCAGCGCTTTTTTTCCGTTAACTCAATAGTCCCGATCGTGATTTTTTTATTCAGTTTTAAATTATTCAAGTTATCTTAGGATTTGAGTAACAAAAGAATAACATTCCTGGCAAATCGCTTTGTCAAAATATGGTTTATGGACAATTTTCTCAAACCAGCATGTTTTTTTTGTCTTCATACAAAAAAAAATATTTGAAAACATATCGGTCGAGATGAAATACGTATTTAAATATATCCAAGGTTCACAGAATTGCACTATGTCAAATTTCAATTTATCACGCACCCAATAACAAGTTGTAAATCGTTTTTCATTTCCTGACTAAATACATAGTTAAAAACTATTCAGAAGGAATCTAATACAAAATCCCCAGTAATCATATTTGGATTTTTTGTGTCAGAACTACCTATTGTAAGAATAGTATTCAAATTACTGTTGCAATAAGATAATATGACAATTTTTACAATATGACAAAAAAGGTGAGTCGAGATAGGTACTCGTTTTGGATATTTTATCATTAAATATATTATTGTTCTTTATGTTATGTAGTACCTTTTACAAAAATAAAAAAAAATAAAAATATTGTGAGATTTTTTTAAATTATACACCGCATACATAAATACTAAATAGTTTTATAACCGCATTAAATAATATGATTAAATAGTCCTATATTTGATTTTTTATTTAAATTTAATTTTTAATTTAAATTTCTAAATTTATTTTTATTAGAACTAATATAAAGATCGATAGTCTCATGTCTTGAATACGTACATGTCAATTTATTAACATAGATCGTCTCATGTCTTGAATAATTACGCGTCAATTTATTAACAAAGATCGTCTCACGTCTTGAATAATTACGTGTCAATTTATTAACATAGATCGTCTCACGTCTTGAATAATTACATGTCAATTTATTAACATAGATCGTCTCACGTCTTGAATAATTACGTGTCAATTTATTAACATAGATCGTCTCACATTTTGAGTAATTACATGTCAATTTACTAACATAGATTTCCAAAATAATCTTAATTTTTTTTCTCCCTCCAGCAATTGATTTATATGCCTAATTAATTGTACCTACTAAAAAGATCCTTAAATAATTTATAACATAATTTGTAATTTAATATACCTATGTTATTAATAAAATTAAATAATTAATAATCTTAATAAACTTCATAAGTAAATCTGCGGATTTATATATTATTTAAATTGAGACAAGATAAGAACATATTAAGAGGACATATAACGCTAAATCTAGTGACTGCAAACTTGATACCTAATTAAAAACGCTTAATGCACTATGAGGTTACGTGTTAGTAAGGGTTATTATCGCGTGCGTTAAAAGGGGTTTATGTGATTGAAATTATGAGAAACTCAAAATTTGTTGATTTTTTCGTATTTTAAGAAACAACAAACGCAATTTTATATGAAAAATATATCTTGTATATTCACTTTGATTTTACATATTATGCACTCTATAAAAGATTTTTTTCTCTACGACACATATGTAGATGTGGAGTAATTAAAGCAAATAATAGAGAATATTGCACCTACCTGGTGGTGAACTTCTTCCTTCGTCTGGGAGTTCTTCACGGAAGGCACTCACTATACCTCTTGTATCACAACAAAAAATATTGATGAAAGATACACCACTTCCAAACACGGTTTGGATATATTAAAAGGGCGCTCGTCGTATTTAGTTGATCAACACGAAAGGACACAAAATATGTATATTTCGAGCGTATTGAAACGATTTTACTACATCAACTGTCAGTGATGTCACGACGACGAGTTGAAGACGATTGTATTTACAGCTGACTACTCATGTAGATAGCAATATATTTGGGAGAGGAAAAGGTTGGGAGTGTTGCCACATTTACCGAACAGATATAGTTTAT
Source organism: Molanna angustata (assembly GCA_963576475.1). NCBI lineage: Eukaryota > Metazoa > Arthropoda > Insecta > Trichoptera > Molannidae > Molanna > Molanna angustata. Next base: position 26,894,251 of record OY754982.1, read on the forward strand.
ATTTTTTAGGGGAATTTATGCTGAATTTTAGAATTGTGTGCCAAAGATTCCCTAGAGAAATGTTGAAAATACGTATTTTTTTAAGAAACACACTGTTTAACAAATTTGAAAAACTTGATTGCGAATTGGGATGTTTAGGTTTATGGGTGTTTAGTGTTTAGCCCTGTTTAGAGCGTATGAAGACAACTTTTTTTCTAATTCTATAATATTTTTATTTTTAATCATCAGACCGTATAGGCTGGTGAAGATCTTTTCAAGTACATGATATGCATAGAAAATAAAAAAAAACGAATACAAAACGTGAAACATATCGATCTTCAAAAAATAACGAATAGATTTTTTATCCCGTTTCTTTTGAAAATAAGATTAAATATTCTTCGATACGAATATGTATGATTTTGTGTAGTCTACTAAATAAATTGAATTGACGTCAAAGACAGATTTTCAGACAATTTATTGTTATTTCAGATATGTATCTTTTTTGTGAGAGGATTCTCTCTCGTGTCATTTCCTACTCTTCTTTTCAAACTTCCTCTCGTCCTACCAGGGTCATTACCGAATCGATCGAGCACGGAGCAAAAATGACAGAAATACTTCAAATTGAGCCAATTTTGACTCAGACTGCGAGAATGAGTTCAGAAAAAAAACATTTCGGATTTTGAGACAAGGAATCTTCACGTGGAGAAAAATGAAGCAAAAAGGCAAACGTCCACAGTTCCGAAACGTACGGATCGTATCAAATGGATTTGTCTGTGGCAGTGCGACCACTGTGGCATTCGAATTTTCGTAACGTTCGCATAACTAATGCTTAGTTTACTACTTTTCTTGACATCCTGAGATCGTATAGATAAGACAGAGTATAGGGTGTTCATCCACTGATCGGATATTCGAGGCCATTGCGCGTTACCATATTATGACGTCATCAAAGTAGTGACGTTTAGTAGTGTTACGGCAACCAACAAACTATACTATACTGAAATAAAATGAATGATTTATTTTTAACTATTTTTATATATTACAATAGCAAAAAAGTAACTACTTATATATATAAAAAAAAAACTTATAATAAACATACTACATTGTACAATTGTTCCTATTTGGAAATTTACTGCCTCAATAGACAAGTAGTACTTTTTAACTCTGAGGCAGTACTTTCCAATTTGGTATAAGGTTATATGTTATTCAATTCAAAAGAAACAACAGAAATGAAATAATTGGATGGGTGGGGGAAGAGCGGTTAGTGCACTGGGCTAGGAATCCAGTGGTCGCGAGTTCGAATCCTGCCACGGCCGATTTTGTTCACCTATAGTACAAACATTTATGCTTTTAGGGAATGTATGAGGATGTATATATACTTGTTACAAGAACATATTCATTTTCAAAAAAATAAACACACACAAAAATTAGAAATGTTCAGTGACCTCTCAAATATTAAAACCCATAAAATTCTACTGGAAATGATGAATGGCACCAAGCTATAGTAGAGATTCTCTGGTTATGAAGGTATATGAGCAAATTGTATTCTGCTATTACTTTTCAGCCAGACTGTTACCAGTTTTTTTGAAGTTTTTGCCGTCGCGTGAGATATTGTGTTCTATGACAGGTAGGAAGAAAGGGGTGATGCTGTTGGGCCAAAGTCGTCCTTATTAGTGGGGGGCTTATCTGTTGTCAATTTCGAGTACATTTGGAGAATACGCAGTCAGGTAATAATTCTGTCAAGTTTTTATGAAGGTAGGTCATTATTTTTATCATGTATAACTGTCAAATATCTAAAGGGCCTCTGTCTGTATAAATTTGATCAATGGAGTATCTTTTAGGTTTTTTGTACCTATATAATTTTTATTATTTTTGGTTGTATTTTTTCTAGGGGTTCTAAAGTAGTCTTGATTTGTAATATGGCCTTGGTCACTATTTAGATGACGTCACATGGTACCGCGCCAAGACTTCGGTCACTACTTTGATGACGTCATATGGTTCCGCACCATGGCCTCTGTCACTACTTAGATGACGTCACATGGTACCGTGCCAAGACCTCGGTCACTACTTTGATGATGTCATATGGTACCGCACCATGGCCTCTGTCACTACTTAGATGACGTCACATGATACCGCACCATGACCTGGGTTACTATTTTGATGACTTCACATGTTACCGCACCATGGCCTCTGTCACTACTTATATGACGTCACATGGTACCGCGCCATGGTCTCGGGCAATACGTATGACGTCATCGGCACGTATCGGAATTTTCTCTCTACGGGCAATGACGTCGGCATTACCTATGGACAGATGCGGATCAGTTGAGGCACTTGTATGAATTCTTATACAGAGAACACTAAAATCCATTTGATCCGATGCGTCCGATGAGGAACTGTGGACGCTATCCTTAATATAGTGAACGGAGATGCGGGGCAGGGGAGTGAAATGTTTTTTGGATCTTTCATTCGATTACGTCCCGTTTTTATCACTCAATTCCTCCCCATCTCTTCACTTGACTTCTCCCTCGACGGCTACGCGTTGTGCGCCATATAAGAAATACCTCCAACTCTTTGTCAGGGAACATCAACTTGTAATTGTGTGTGTCGCCTTTTTTGTGTCCGCGAACGACTCGCACTTAACACGTCGACATTAAATTGCAACGTAGCGTTTAACGATAATCCTTTTTTTATATAAAATAAACCTTAAAAGTGCGTATTTATTTACGATACCGACATAAAACTCTCTTAATTCTATGTACCTATGTGCTATGTTTTTACTATTAAATCTTCTTTTTTACTTATTATGTACATTGAGTGTAGACATTAGCAGCCGATCTCGGAAGTGGTCGTTCCCTGAACTGGTTGTGATTTATCCTGATGAAGGAACGATCTGTTTCAAAATTAGTTTCTAAAATTTACAAAAATATTAAGTCCTTACGACTAAACGTTGAATATAAAAATTGATAACCATTTTTAACATGCTTACAAATTGAAAATTGCTATCTACGTTGAATTATTTTTATGTAAAGATTTAAAAAAAAAACATTTTTACACCCCCGTGTATGTTGCGAGTTTCTTTATTATTTTCAAAATTATTTAGTCAAGGGAAATCAGGATGTGTGAATATTGTGATATGAACTATCACAATTAAATGTGAAATCTTACCCTGTGAAAAGTTGTAAGGTATCACATTTTTGTTGTGATAATTCACAATTCGCTCGTGGAAATCGAGAAATAATGCATGAGTTATAATTTTAAAGTAATTTCTTCTCTACTGATAATCGAATCCAGAACTCTGGTATAAAAATCAAACGACTTACCATATTCCACGGCGGTCGTCAATTTACTACATACATATATGTGAAGTGAAACGAAAAAAAATATATTGAAATTATACACGTCGTATAGGTATATATTTATGTATATTTAAATATTTATATGTTTAAGGTTGGTACCATAAACCGCCTGGTATCGTTCGAAATGTGGATTCACCGTAGAATGCTAAGGATATCCTGGACCAACATGGTGACCAATGTTGAAGTCTTGCGTAGAGCTAATACTGACAGATCTTACAGTTTATCATAAAAGGGAAGATTAAGGGCCGTAGAGATGTCAGCAGGAAGCAGCTATCCTGGCTCCGTAACATTCGGGAATGGACCAAATGAGGCGTGTGGAGGACTTGTTCCGCACAGCACAGAACAGGGAAAATTTCTCCCGAGTGATCATCAACGTCGGGAGGATCCGACAGGACACATAGAGAAGAAGAAGATGTTTATATTAAAAAAAAACAATTCAAAATATTTATAAATGTTATTATGTAACATTTTTTTGTTTGGTATAAATCACCTTCCTAGGTTGAGCCTGCTCCGCAGTGGCAGCATTAGAAAATTAATTTGCATTATAGGTATATCACAAAAAATAACATTTCAGACTTGTTTTTCATTTCAATATCTTTTATATTTTGAAGGTTCAATTTTCCTAGAAACAAACCGCATTACTATGGAATGCTCGACTGCTCGACTGGCCCTGCTCAACTCGACTCGCGGGCATGAGCCCGATGGAGCTCATGCACGAACAACATTCTTGTTTTTCCCTGATCTCCCTGAGGAATCTCGTCAACCTTGTCCCAGATTTCTGGACATCCCAGTTCATCACAGGACACGGCAGCTTTAATAGCTATCTTCATAGATTCTCGTCCTCATATCAGGAGCTCCTCGCTTTTGTCCGTGGGCCTTTTCAAGGTCCCATTGGACATACGAATTTAGTGGTCTCAAATAAGAACTTTACAGCCTTCAAATTGTTTTTCCATGGTTATGATGACATTACTGTTCAATTAGAAATCCCAGATTGTCATTACTCTGATGTACAGTTTTACACAGTCACAGGCTTGAAGTAATCTCACGACAATCCATGTATGTGAATATTATTTTCACCGAAGTTGATTTTCATTTTTTGCACTAATGTGCTGAGAACACGAGTCTAGGAGAGTTTCTAGAGGCACTCTTGATGCCATGCATTGTATTTCCTACTAGCATTCTGCGAAGGGGCCCCCATATGCGACCATGTCTCCGCAGTATATTACGCCCTTGTTTCTAAACCATGTATTTTAATATTATAAAATACATCGGTTTAATAACAATATATCGCTTTACAAATTCATATCTAGATCTTGTCGTAAATTAAGTAATGGAAAACGTGTTGGTCAGTGTGTTTCATATTATACTACGTTGACATGCAACATTTTCATGTACCTACATACATAATATTAAAATTATACAGGTAGGGACTTTATATTGAGACAGGTGTTCGTTGTAACGGGTTAAAGAGACGAACATACGCCACGAAAGTAATACGTATATACGCAAAGCGTTATTTATATATGTATTTATTTAATAGAAAAACTATGTTATTTTTTATTTATTTCCATGTCTTCTCGGGTAGGTAATTTTACTTTGTCAAATATCAATTTAACACGCACCAAATAATAACTTGTTGCAAAATTCTGGAGAATTATGATAATTATCGTCTCGCAGATCCAGAATGAAAACCGGCAATCGAACTCGGGTCCATTGTCTCAGCAGTCAGATATTTAAACGCCTGATCCACGAAGGCCGACTGATATTGACTGAACTATACATACAAGCAGATAAGCAACTCAAGATCTTTTTCATTCGTCGAAGAAAAATCTCGTTGCGAACCATGACGCTCCATTTAATTTTTTAAAATTTTCTGTACATGTTTATATCGAATCATTGTTTTATTCTTAAATCAAAGATCCCAAAACAAAAGTATTAAGTAAAAAAGAATAAAGGTATAAAACTATTAAAAGTATCAAAAGTATAAAAATTATAAAAGAACAAAAGTATAAAATTAAAAAAGGATAAAAAGCATAAAAAGTACAAAAATAAAAAAAAATACCTATAAAATTAAAAAAGTATAAAATTAAAAATGTATAAAAATAAAAGCACAAAAGTATCAAAGTATTTTTTTTTTTTTTTTTTATTATTAATACTAAAAATAAAAAAATTACAAAATAAGTACAAGTAAAAATACATAAGTTAAATTACACTTAAAATTATTTCAAATATATGGGTTGGTTTGTACCACCTCACTAGGCCAGGCCTGTTCCGAGGTGGTATACTAGTTACATAATAATTAGTTACATAATATATGTAACTAATTATTATATTTAATACTATGCATTTGAAGTATTCATTATCTTGATCTTTGAACCGGAACTCTGGTTTTTGAATAAAGAGATTTTTTTCTGTTTCAGCTGACTGTTTTTCTTTTTACATTCATACGGCATGAACGAATGAATGAATTATAAGCACGACACATGCGTATTTTCCCACACACCACTCTCGTCTCACCTTATGAGGTACTACATTTAGAAATAGTGGTGAACCTCGTTGCTGAACTATGTGAGATATTATTGTTGCCTTTTGTATTTTCGATTACCCGATTTCGTTATCTTCGAACACACTGTCACCAAAATTTGTTTGTAATCGTATAACGTATTTGAATATTTTCCGAATAGTTTGAAATGAAAATTGAATCAATACTCAACACTAATTTCAAAAAAAGTATTTAAATTTCGAAAAACAAATACTTTTACTGTTATATAAATGTGTTTGGGATATCCCCGTTACACTTAATTTTATTTACCAATCACCAGGGGGGCAAGTCTGGTCCAACCGGCGCGGCGAAATCAAAACCCTCGTGATTACCCATATCATGGATATAATTATCGTATGGAGTTCTATGATATCTAAAGATATTATAGAACTCCATATAATAATTTTATCCATGATATGCGTAATCGTAAGGGTTTTGATTTCGCCGGTTGGACAGACATGCCCCCCTGGCCTAACGTAGTGCATCTCAGCACTGTACTCTTACTCCTTGTTACAATATATTAATTGAGTAATGAAAATATCCACAAACAAATGTGCTGTAAGTTTAATCTAACTGATCTACAAATTCCAACATATATCAAAACAAACTTGTAATTATTCTGTCGAGGAATTTGATTGTAACAAAATATACCTTACGATAATACATTTTGTTTGTATATGAAACCGGTCTATGGAACCCTGCCTTTATCTACATTAAATATTCATTATATTTAGCTTGGCTGCCTTGTTTTTAATCAATAACCCACGGGTCAATCAAACACACGAAATCATGACATTATTAATAATTTACGACACACAAATAAAAACATTTTCTCAAATAAATTCATAAATTCAGTTTTTTTTTTCATTGAATACATTCTGAATTTACGAGTATGTTATAGACATTACAAACTCCACACGTCACATGTAAATGAACATGAATTTCATAAATAATTATTTGTAATCCACAAAATTGGTATACAAGGAAGTCAAACAAATTCTACATAATATATGTAAATCGAATATGTATATATTTTTTTAATTGCATATACGCAAACATTGGATTTATCCCTGTCGGTAGTCAAATGACATTTTTACTGACAATAACATCTCAATAGAGACGAAGTTGGGATATCATAGAAGAACCAGGATCTCAGGCACCTACAAGGTCTTACGACCTATAAGGACTGTTGCTTTCATTGTTTACAAATAAACTAATTTCTCAATAGATGGCGTTACAAAAAGGTTTCTTCGTTACTTCATAGATGGCAATAGTAATAATGTCTTATTTTCAGGTAAATGATATACATTATTCAAATTAATAAAAAGGTGTGATGGTCAGCGTAGAACGAAAAAGGTCTTGTGGTCACTCGCCGACAAGATGCAGTAATCTTGTAAAATCAAGACAGTAGTTCAGTATTTCGGATGCGAAGTCACTAATTAGGTAAGCGCAGGGTCGTGATGAGTTTAGTTTAACCTTCGTTAGGAGCGGCACAACAAGAAGAAGGTTAAACTAAACTCATCACGTAATATTATTTACAAATGGGATATCACAGATAAAAAGTTCGTCGTTATAGTTAGGGCATCCTGGAGTACGTTGCAGGGAATACCGTAAATATGTGAGGACGATGTGTATGATGTTCTCTTCGAAAAAAAAATTGACTGTCATTTGTAGCTTGCCATGTTGCATCCGTGCGTGCGTGCATAAGTGTGCGTATAAATAAATAGCTGAGTAAAACAATTGCAATATCTAAAAATAGTTGTATGTGTTTTGGGAGATGAATTTAGAACACGCAATAAACTCGCAACCTTTTCTGATTTCTTATTAATAATCTTATTAAATATAAAACATCCTCCCAACGCACATACCGCTAAATATTCTTTACAGTTCAAAACGAGCGAGTATCAAAATGACATTTTATAATCAGAATGTAACATCGCAATTGTACCCTAAAAATAACTCATACATTAAGTAATTCCTAATAAATTTCAGGTTGCAAATTAACAACAATAAAATGAAAACACAACACTTGTCACTATGTCACTGACATGTCCATAAAGGCGACAAGTGGCGGGGACATGATAATAAAAAAAACTTTACAGGTTGGCATCACTTCTTATGATAAGATAACGTTCGTTTTACAGCTAGCGGAATCCTCTAGAAAGATCTATTTTTTTATATAAAACTTGAACACTTTACACTTTTTGATGTTCTTTATTTCAGTTGGCAGCATGTTGAATAGTCGAGGTGCCAAGTAGGTACAGGTGACATTTTTGTCCATATGTTGATGACTTTCTGGGAATGAATTTAAAATTTTCTGCAGTCGACCTTGTATTTCTTGGATTATGAATGAGCCAGTCTTCGGAAAAAATGTACGTTAGTAAAGTTCTTGCAAATAGTTGATAAACTATCATTACATTAGTTGATATTGCGTCGGTTTTCTCATTAAACAAATTCAAGAAAAGGCTAAAGCAAAAATATCTGTCTGATAATTCTTTACAATCGAATCCAATTAATAGTAATGAATTTATAGGTCTTCATTTAGAGTACAATCAGCAAGGCAATGGAATAATGGAATAATGGAAGTCCTGATATTGCGTCGGCTTTCTCATTAAACAAATTCAAGTAAAGCAAAAATATCTGTCTGATTATATCTAATTTGTTCTTTCTCTCGTCTTCTTCTCCTTATCCTTTTGTTTTCCTCTCGTTACTTTATCTTTTTCTTTTATACTTTTCTTCTGTTATCTTTATTTTATTTTTACAATTTTTATAGCACAAATTGTATTGTATATTTACATAAAGTCTAGTTAGTTGGAAAATTGCCGCTTGGCAATAAACCCGCCAGTATTAAAATTATATTTAAAAAATTAACAAATAAAAAAAGGTATATTTTAATTCGCGATATTGTTGACATTTTTCGTCAAAAAATAAAGTTTACCTGTAACTTGTCTGTATAGGAATTTGTTGGTTAGGTACCTACTCAATAAAAAGTTGAAACTTTATGCCACAACTATCTAGCCGATATTAAAATGTACATTATTAAAGAGGTTTTTTTACATCTGGCAACCCTGTATTATTTATTTATCATCTTATTCTTGAGATTGAATATTTACTCTAGCAAAAAATAAAAGTACAACCTTCACGATTTGAGGTTAGTTATGTAACTTATCAAAATTTGATAAGTTACTAATACTAATATTTAATATTCTATTTTTTAAGAGGTGTATTCTTAGTTGTTTTATCTTTGTTATTATTACTATCTTCTTTAAATATCTTCTTTTATGGATATATTTTAGCATTCCATACTATAACGCCATTAACCTACATGGACTTGGCAGATGACGCATAAAAGTAAAATGAGATGTGACACAACAATCTATGATAGGATAAGGAATGTGGATATTAGACGAGAATGCAAGATTGAAAGAGATATTGTGAAACGATATATGATAGAATAAAAAATGAGGACATAAGGAGAAAATGCAAGATAAAGAAGGATATTATATCTAAAATGAAAGTGAATGCCTTGAGGTGGTTTGGATAATATATTGAAAGAATGAACGATGAACGACTGACCAAAAAAATAACCATGGGTGTAAGAGATGGAGTGAATAGCAGGAGTCGCCCCAGAAAGGGATGGCACGACCATGTGAATGATATTTTGAAAGAAGGAAACATAAAATTTTTGAATAATCGGCGAGCATGTATGAGACGTTGCATGGATGTAAAGGAAGCCAAAAATGTGTGCAAAAATACAGAAGTATGTCGCTCGGTTCTCTCTGCTTACCCCGTAAGGGACATGGCCTGATGGTATGTATGTATGAAGATAAATGCTCTGCGATGGTTCAGACATGTAGATAGAATGGACGATGAACGCCTGACAAAGAAAGTACACAGATTTTGAAAGATGATAATATACGAGGTCAGAATAATAGAAGAGCATGTATGACGCGATGCATGGATGTAAATGAGGCAAAATATGTATGTCAAGATAGAGGAGTCAGGCGTTCGGTTCTCTCTGCGTGATGGTATGTATGTATGTATGGGTTGGCAGAAAAACCAAACGTCAGACTCTTCTTTCTTGATATACGTTTCTCCCTTCGTATACGTCTATGCATCGTCTTTTAAACGCTCTCCTTTTATGCTAACTTCTCCATCTACCATCTCCATCCCAACTGCCAACTTTACCTTGGCCGGCGACCTCTACTCTTCTAATCTTCTTTTATCTGTGTGTAAGCCTTTGACCGAAATGATGTCGGGCGCACGCAGTGGATTAGTTGTATATCGAATTTTTGTCATTGAACTGGTTCCTATGAAAAGAGCATCGGAAGGGATTTGACAAAGGAGAGGTACTAACCTTAAAGTGTCCCCTCGGTGAATTCTGCGTCTCTAATAAAATATAACAAATACGTAACACAAGTAGACACACAATCTGAAACACGATGGTGAAAACAAGCGATGAACGAGACTAGAAAACGATACTATGTTTTTGAGAGACGTTCCAGGGTTGTGTTCAGATACAAAACTCGACGTCGGGTGTGGGATGTTACCTGAAGTTGCAGTTTATGGCGTTTTTCAAACCAATCACACTGAACGCTTTCGAGCGGCGTTTCACTCTGAACGCTGAATCGAGTGTTTTAAACGTCAAATGTCTTTTATCATACATGTGTCTTTTAAGGTTATATTTTCATCGAAAGACAACAATTGGGCAGTGGAGTAAATAATGATCTCTGACAAGTTGTTGATTATGGCCTTATAAGCCGAAACGGCCGGCGGGAGTAAAATAAATAAATTGTGGAATTATATATGTGTTCATATTCATCATTATCATAATGATCTCTGACATTTTTATGGAAATTTTTGAATGATATTTTTATAAATTAAACTCTTTGTGAATGCATATTATCATCATAAATAATGTCAACTGACATATTAGACACCACAGAAACAAATAGAAGTCATCCTTCCGCAGATAAAATAAATGTCAACAGATACTATCGCTGTCAGAGAGTTTTTCACTCGACAATTTTACAGAGCATTTAGTGCGTACACTCAACGTTCAATCAATCTGAACCCGATAGACTCTAGGCATAGAGTGTCTTTCGAGCGTCTGTTTCCGGTCATTATGAACGGCCTAAAGCGTCACTAAGTGCACTCGGCGTTCATTGTGAACGTACCCCAGATATCGAATAAACACTATATATATTTTTTATGCGAAGTTTCCGGCGGGTTTGCTTTTTTCGGTTTTTACCGCTAGGGGAAAGGAAACAATTAGGAAGGCTTTCAAAGGTATTTTAATTCAACCATCGTTTGATACCAAGCAATCAGCCTCATACACTTTTTGACGATCATCGCTCATTCTTTCTGTGTGACTAAAGCAGCCCATTCACGATGGTGTCATTCGGCGTCGCTCCATATGGACCGGCTCCATTTGAAGCATTGTAAAATTTTCATCACACTCACGGGCGCACCATCGCGCCATCGAGTCATCAAGCCATCAAAATTAGTATAAACAAGCTGTTAGCGCTTTTTTTGAAATTTTTAAGTAAAAATGAGTTATAATTCTGATGACGAGTTTAATACAACTACTATAGCGGTTTTTTTTTATATAGAAAGAAAAAAACCAAAGAGAAAATGTTGTATTTTCGCATTCACGAGAGTGTCAAACAGCTCGGCGCAATAAGATGGCGCAATGTACCGCTGGTTTTCACACTCACGAGCATGCCGTACCGAAAGGATGCGCCGCGCCGTTTGTCGCGGCACTATGGAGTTTCGATTTTGGAATTCCATTTTGGTGTGTCAGGCCAATTGGACTGCGCGGGATTTGAAATTCACGAGCGCATTTTGGAGTGATAGCAAACCATTTAGAAGGATGGCACGATCGTGAATGAGGGCCTTAAACCAACTTAACTTACATTTTATTTTTGAATAAAATTTCCCGCCAATTTGCAAAATACCGTAATTGAATACGTAATGAGACAAAACAATTACATTAGCAAAACGAGTGAGATGTCGGTTGGGGCTAATAATATTATCTTCTATCATAATAGCCACTCAAATATTTCATACTATCTGACTGACTTGGCCCGCTTCGTCGTTCCCATTTCCGATTTCTTTTAATACCCCCTGCTAAGCCCCCTATTCCATCCCCCCACTCCCGCTGAACCTCATTCACGCCCTTTATGTTAATAATTCTTTTTATGTATGCTACTTCAGCCACCGTTCACTCTGCTTGCAAATCGAAATTCACAAACGCGGACTGTCAAAGATTTCAGATCCATGTACTGATATTTTATACTCATCAGATTAGTGATCAAGATCTCTTGAATCAAACAAATCAATGGGAATCCTATTTTTTGTTCATTTATATTACATATATTTAAAATAAACAGAATCAAAAAATGCATAAAAAGATACACATTAAAAAAAACATATTGCCCTTAGCGCTAGCACTCATTATAAAATCTGATCTTATAAGATTTTTTACAATCTGCACATATATTGTTACATATCCTATTCAAACATAATTCACTATACTCTCTGCCTTCATAATCTGAGAATCTCTACCATAGCTTTGGTGCCATTCATCATTTCCATTACAATTTTATGGGTTCAAATAAGTGAGAGGTGACTGTATATTTTTCTGTTTCTTTTTATTTTTTTTATTATGTCTGTTAATTCTTTTGCATTCAATAACATCTAACCTTCATAAGGTCATGTTTTATCGCTTTTTATTGTTATATGCACAATTTTCATTACTTCTTATTGTTGTATATATGCTTCCTTATATTTACTTTGTTCTTTTTATTGTTGTATATATGCTTCCTTATATTTACTTTGTACTTTTTATTGTTGTATATATGCTTCCATATATTTACTTTGTACTTTTTATTGTGGTATATATGCTTCTTTATATTTAATTTGTTCTTTTTATTGTTGTATATATTCTTCTTTATATTTACTTTGTACTTTTTATTGTTATATATATGCTTCTTTATATTTACTTTGTACTTTTTATTGTTGTATATATGCTTCTTTATATTTAATTTGTACTTTTTATTGTTGTATATATTCTTCTTTATATTTACTTTGTACTTTTTATTGTTGTATATATGCTTCTTTATATTTAATTTGTACTTTTTATTGTTGTATATATTCTTCTTTATATTTACTTTGTACTTTTTATTGTTGTATATATGCTTCTTTATATTTACTTTGTACTTTTTATTGTTGTATATATGCTTCTTTATATTTACTTTATACTTTTTATTGTTGTATATATGCTTCTTTATATTTAATTTGTACTTTTTATTGTTGTATATATTCTTCTTTATATTTACTTTGTACTTTTTGTTGTTGTATATATGCTTCTTTATATTTACTTTGTACTTTTTATTGTTGTATATATGCTTCTTTATATTTACTTTATACTTTTTATTCTTGTATATATACTTCTTTATGTTTTTATAGGTTTTGTTTAATTATGTAAGTTTTTTTATTACTGTTCTTATCTCGGATGCTTTAATATGTTTGTGTGAAATATTTATGAACATCGCATGTTGTGTTCACTTCCAATTGGATATTGACATTATATAAAATTATTAAGTTATACTTTCTTGTATGCGATTGTCAATGTCTGTAAGTGTCCCAAATAAAATAAAATAAAAAATAAAACCTTAGACCAAATTGGAAAAGTACTGCCTCAGAACAAACTTGTCTAGTGGGACAGTAAATTAACAAATAGTAACAATTGTACATAGATATCATGTCTTTTAAAATGGTAACTTTTGTACATTTTAATTGTAAAAATAATGGAAAAGAAATTATTTATAAACGAGTGGGTTGTAGCCAATACTAAACTCTCCGCACCATTATTTTCCCAGTTAAGCTTTTAAACAACATATTCCAATGCTAGTGTGAACAATTTACAACAAAAATTAGAACAAAACTAATAAAATAAAGCTAAAATTATTGTATGTTTGCAAGTGACAGGAAAGAAAGGGAAGGAATATACAATGTTATATACGCTATAGGTATACAATGAGTTTTGTCCCTGTTTTTAGACGTAGTCCAATCCTTGGCAAGATTTGGTGCTCAGCTAAAACTACGTAGGTATAGGTATATCTGACGTATCTTGCTACGTCGTAAGTAATATTGGACTTTTGTTTTCTAGTTTATGACAGAATACGAAACGACACTCTACGGTGGTTTGGTAATATGAAAGACATGAATGAAGAACTACTGACATAAAAAAATATAGAGCTAAAAGGGAAAAGAACGAGAGTAAGGGAACTGCCAAGAAAACTGAAACGTTAGAAGTGTAAACTTTTCAGTTTTTTTATCAGTTTATTTACTCTTTTTTTTAGTTACGTATTTTTTTAATTTTGTTTAGATGCACAATACCTATTTGTAAATTCTCATGAATATACTAGAGAATATACTACACTCAAAGTAGGTACGAAAAAAAATGCTAATATACCTACAGGAAAGAAGCTAAGGTGAAACTCGCCTCCAAAAAATTGAGCGTACTATATAGAGCGCGTAGATATTTTACTAAGACCCAGATCTGTATACTCTACAAAGCGCAAATACGTCCAATTATTGAATATGGCAGTCACCTCTGGAGTGGCGCCCCCCAATACCTACTGAATACCCTCGACGCTGTCCAAAGGCGTGCTATACGTCTGATTGATGATCCATCACTGACTGATGGATTGCAATCACTAGAACACAGACGCAGAGTCGGTATTTTAAGTTTATTCTATAGATACTACCACGGGAATTGCTCAGAAGAACTTGCATCTTTGGACCCTCCTCCACCCACTCGCAACAGAGTCACTCGCTTCACTCAATCGCAGCACCCATTCACAGTGGACCTTCAACATATACGAACAGGTCGCTTCTCGAACTCCTTTATTAACACAGCAGCCCGACTGTGGAACGATCTTCCGAATTCTGTGTTTCCGCCTTCGTACAACCCGGGTCTTTTTAGAATCCGAATTAATAAACTCTGTAAGTAAAATGGACCCAAATCCTAATAGCTGGCGTCCCCTACGTGGAAATGTTAAAAAAAAAGGAAATCTGTAATAGAACGATGTGTGACAGGGTCAAATATGATTACATTAGGAAAGAATGTAGGATAAAGAAAGATGTTATTAATAGAATGAAAGTGAACACATTTAGATGGTTTGGCCACATGGGGAGAATGGATGAGGAACGCCTGAAGAAGAAAATATACGTTGCGGACAGGAATGGAATGAGAGGTCGGGGCCGCCCAAGGAAGGGATGGCACGTCCATGCGAACAGTATTTTGAAAGACGGAAATGTTAGAAGCGTGAACAACAGACGAGCATGTATAAGACGATGTATGAATGTTGACGAGGCGATGAATGTATGTCAAGATAGAAGATAGAATTGGCGTTCGGTTCTCTCTGCCTACCCGTGGCGGGGGTACAGGGACATGGCGTGATGGTATGTATGTACGTATGTATATAAAAATGTTTTCAATAATTATTTTTTATAACGAAATTAAAATTGTTGAAAATATTATTGTTCAAATTGATTACGAAATTAAATTCGTATATATGTATACCATTAAATTGAAATGAAATCTTCAAATTGTTATTAAATAAATATTTCTTTGAGACCGTATCATTTTCTTTTGAAAAGCTTTTGAAAATAAATACACTTTGTGTTTATTGGATATTTAAAACTACTGGCTAATGAAAATATTTATTTTTCCAGAGTAAACAAAAAAATCAGAATGGAGACAGATCTTCAAACGTAATTAAGTCTCCCAAGAACTAAGCACATCAAACGGAGAAAGAAAATTAATTTAACTGTCAATCAACATTATCATTGTACTTAAACCGCACTCAAAATTAATCCTTAGTTTAATTAACCATAGCTTTGTGTCATAAAAAAATAAAAGTATTGCATTGAGCTGGTTAATTGTGAAAATAACCGAAAAAATAATTAAAACCTTCCACTCCGTTCCTTTTTACTTTCCCTTTCTTTCAAATCACAGACAAATATATAATAATTTAAACTATATTTTTATCTATTTTTTGTTGTGATGTAGGTTCAATTATGGACAAAATTTATTGGTCTGTCTTTTATTCATTTCATTCTGTATTTTTGTTGTAATGTAGGTAGGTACTAATGTGATTATTTAATGAACATCAATAATTATAGACAAAATTTAATGGTCAGTCTTTTGTTCATTTCATAGTGTATTTTATGTTGTAATTTAGGTACCTATTTATGTGATATATTTAATGAACATCAATTGTGGACAAACGTAATTGGTCAGTCTTTTGTTCATTTCATAGTGTATTTTATGTTGTAATTTAGGTACCTATTTATGTGATATATTTAATGAACATCAATTGTGGACAAACGTAATTGGTCAGTCTTTTGTTCATTTCATAGTGTATTTTATGTTGTAATTTAGGTACCTATTTATGTGATATATTTAATGAACATCAATTGTGGACAAACGTAATTGGTCAGTCTTTTGTTCATTTCATAGTGTATTTTATGTTGTAATTTAGGTACCTATTTATGTGATATATTTAATGAACATCAATTGTGGACAAACGTAATTGGTCAGTCTTTTGTTCATTTCATAGTGTATTTTATGTTGTAATTTAGGTACCTATTTATGTGATATATTTAATGAACATCAATTGTGGACAAACGTAATTGGTCAGTCTTTTGTTCATTTCATAGTGTATTTTTCTTTTGTAATGTAGGTACTTATGTGATCATTTAATGAACATCAATTGTGTTGAACAAATATTGGTCTGTCTTTTATTCATTTCATAGTGTATTTATTGTTGTAATGTAGGTACTTATGTAATTATTTAATGAATTGTGGACAAAATTTATTGGTCTGCCTTTGTTAATTTTACAGTGTATTTTTTATGTGTATCTAATGTAGGTACTTATGCGATTATATAATGAACATCAATTATGGACAAAATTTATTGGTCTGTCTTTTATTCACTTCATAGTATATTTTTGTTGTAATTTAGGTACTGTGTGCGAGTGTGCAATATCTAATAAAAGGAGGCACGGCGCATGTATGTGTGCCCAAACACCAGTCTCGCCTTATCCAAAAAGGCACTACATTCAAAATGGGCATTGAACCACCTCATTGTTGAACTGTGTGAGGTGTTATTTGACTGTTATATTCTCGATTCAAATTGAATCAATAATTAAGAGAATATTGGCCAAAACTATTAATCATGCATGGGGATCAAAATGGTACAGTCATATTCATAAAAGTTAAATCACAGAACCCTTTTCAAGAAATACTCAATAAGCAAAGACTAAACTAAACATACATACAACCTAACTATAATATAAAACTATACATCACAACTTTGTACATTGAATATATTAACTTATATTTACTATGAAAATAATAATAATAAACCATATTATGAATAGGTATGATCTGATTTCATTTTTAAAAATAATAATATTTCGCTTTATTACGATAAAACAATATTAACTGACCGGTCAATTCAACATAACAGACCCGATATAATAAAATAAAAAAAAATAACATATTTGCGACGTGGCTATTCCAAATTCTAGTAATATTATAAAAACTTTGATGAAAAAATTAGAAAATACACCGCTTTAGGTAACGAGATTAAAAGACTTTGGCATTCTCGTAAAATAATATTATTACCGTTCATTATTTCAGCCACTGGCATTATTCCAAAGTCGTTAATTCGTAATTTAGAAATAATAGATTTATCAAAAAACTTAATACTAAAAATGCAATAAACGGTCTTAATGAATACATGTAGAATCATTTAAGATTTTTAAACGTTAATATTCGGGAATCAGTAGGGTTGTTAGGTAGTATAGAGACCTCCTCAGAGCCTAATCCTTTGATATGTTAAGTATCTGGATGGGTGAACTATTCCCAATTGAAAGCTCGATGATGCGTTTGTTGTATTTTATTTTGCTCTTTTAAATAACTTACAATTTACGCATTGATCTGCTAATTCTTTTGAGGAAGTGTATAATGGTAATAATAATAATTGAGTGTTATTATTTGTAGTGCTTAATTGTTATTAATATCATTAGTAAATCAGCCAGTGCCGTAAAAATATATTTTATTTTAGTTCATGAGCAGGGCATGCAATGCAACATAAACCATATCATATATAGGTACCTACATAATTTAATAATCAGGTATACATACAAATAAAAAAATAACAGAGAGAAAAGTAAGCATAAAGAACAAACAAAAGATAAACAAAATAAAGAAGAGAATAACACATCAATTTGTAAATACAAAAATTGGTAAATAAATAAATATAAACATATATAACCGTATTAATTTATGTAACTGTGTAAAAATATCTATTGACATCACTAAGAAAACGAGTGGGTTGTGGCCAACGCTAAACTCCTCACTAACAAGTCATTCTATAAAGTTATCAAATTTTGTATGGAAAATATTCAGCATTTTCATGAAATGAGTTTGTTAAATTATTTTTTATTTAAATATTTTATTATGAAAACTTGATAATTCTTCAATGCCATTTTATGAAAGTGATGTGCCTTTTTACCAATTTGAAATTAATAATTTCAAATTTTAAGTTTCCTTAGTTTGGGGTCACTTTGAAATATTTGACAGTTTAAAAAATTGAGAAGCACTATTCATATATTGTTCAAAATCTAATGAAGTCTAAGCGAGTATTAGATATACATATTTGCAAAATTTGTAAAAGAATTGAATGAGTACTTTAGTATATAATCGATAAAGTAAAATAAACACGCCGTACATAGCATACACACACACAGATACATTGTGATGAAACTTTCAGAATACAATCTCAGCATGATACTAGTTGATAATCTGCAATAAAAAAAATAGCCTTAAAAATTGCGAAATCATAACTCCCCACTATATCCCCTTGGGTTTGTGAGGAGTAAAAATAAGAAGTTATGGTAATTACTGTACTGTTTATAGAATTGAAATTTTGAATAAATAAATAAATAAATTGTTTTGCTATTGGCAAACATTTTCACACATAAATTCGGCGAGTTGAGATTATTTTGTCTCAATTCTTGAAATCCACAGTATATAGACGTTTTGTAAAGTGATATAACAAAAAAATGTGTGAAGCATAGAGCTCTTTCACTAAGTCCTAATCTCACCCAGGAGAGAAGGCAATGTTCAGACGGGAACGAAGTCGAATTTATCGGCAGGAAGAACTTTGGAAAAGGGCTATTATTATCTACTAACTATTTAGGGGTAGATAATATATAGGTACCTACAGGGTGGGGCAGAGTAAAATACTATTTTAAAAAAGTTCATTCACTCATCATCATCATTGGTATGCGGGTGTGCATTACCTTATGAAAAGACCCAGTCTCGTCTCACAATGAAAAATAAAATAAATAAACTGTTTGGCTATCGACATTTTAACCCAACTCTTTTTATCGATAACTAAACATATGTAAGCTATTTATTATAATTATACGCGAGTGCGAGAGTGACCAAATAATTTATTTATTTATTTATTTGGGAATCAACAAACGAGTGGGTTGTGGCCAACGTTATTCTCCTTACTACCAAAGTCACTCCACAGAGTATTCAAATTTTCAACATTTTCATGAAATGAGGTTGTTGGATTATTGATATAAATATTTAATTATGACAAATTGGTAGTGCTTCAATGACATTTTATGGAAATTATGTGCCTTTTCAGCTATTGAAAATAAATATATCAAATTTTAAGCTTGAGTTTGAGGACACTTTGAAATGTTTGACAGTTAAAGAAAAAATAAGGACTGATCAGATATCCTTCAAAAACTAATGGTGTCTAAGCGAGTATTTGATATACAAATTTGCAAAATTTGAAAAGAATCTAATGAGTTTTTTTCTATAATCCCAAAAGTAGAATGAACACGCCGTACATAGTATAAATCACATAGTGCACAGCACAAACACACACACACACACACACACACACACACACACACACACAGATTCAGTGTGTTGAAACTTTCAAAATACAATCTCGGTATGATACTAGTCGATATTCTGCAATAAAAAAAATATTTTAAAAATTTCGAATTCAAAACTCCCCGCTATATCCCCTAGGGGTAGTGAGAAGTAAAAAATATTTGGAGCAACAAAAAAGGTATATAACATTCAGAATGAGTAGTTAACTGTGTGAGATGATATTTTGCCTCGTGTATTTTTGATTACCCGGCTCTTACGGGACACCCGAAAATGATGATAATAGAAAAGAGTGGAAGCACTATTCTAAGCCGGTGCCTCACAGTATTTCATGATTTTTTTTTTAATTGTACTTTTACCTCCTTAAATAACTTGAAAAAGGCTGGACGGACACATACAGTCACACTCTCTCGCATACATACACGATACAAACTATAGGAATACATAGTATGATGATTTACATGTATCTTTAAATATTTTTTTTTTATTTATTTTATTTCTTTAAATAGATCTATATATTACAATACATAGCCTAATCGGTAGTAACATTTAAACGATTATTTCAATTTTACATAATATAGTCAACACTATATCTTTAAAAGACCAAAACTTTTTTCCTCCTTTATGTCTCTCGGCATACTATCATATAATTGAAGCTCATTATACATTAGAGAATTCTGCGTTGAGACTTTATTTAGTTTGTCTAATATAATGTCTTCTCTGTCTCTTGTGTCATATTCGTGTTATTCTTTATTAATCCGTAGATATCACGTCGGGGTCACCACTGTAGATATATGTGACGGGTACCTATAGTGGGATGTTATGAAAACTGCTGGTGCTCGGTTACATGATTACGTTTATTAAATATGACCAGCCCGAGAGAATGCTGGATGAGAACTGAATCAGGTTTTGATTGGTGGGGGTATATATAAGCTACCTCGTAAGCCCCCACAAATCTAATTTTGGTTTTGAGATTTTTCGTGTCATGCCATGAAGCCTTTTACGCATAAAGATTGAAACGCGAGTGTTTTTTTTTTGTAAATATACTACTTATCATGATATTATTGTAAACTGATATATGGAGTGGATATTTATGGAAGTTAATTTGTACTTAATTGTTATTTCATACATTGTTTGCTTCAATTAGAACAAATTGTAGCCTTTTAAAAATTGTTCCTTAGTCTGTCCCACCCTGTCCTCGTTCTGAGCTATTTATCAGCTGGCGATTGATGGGATGTTTTTAAAGCTCTCTTGTATTTTGTACTGCCCATTAGTTTTCTCATTGTGAGATCTCCGAAGTGAAACAATGGGACAAATTGCCAATTCCTAAGAAGGTTCTTTGCTATTTATTGTCGGTACTGAGAAAACAAAACAGCAATCTACTCGTATTTCATGTTTAACATTTAACATAAACTAGAATCCACTCCACACCTCCCCATCACATACCTGGTATGAGGGTCGTTTAAAAGTTGTTATTAAAGTAAAATATAATAAATAGCTAATGTTCCGTAATGCGAGAATACTGCGTAAGGCAACTCAACGTTTTTTTATATTTTTCTGAAGACGACATTATATAAACCTAAACACCCCAATTTAAATAAAATTTCTCAAATATGTTAGTTAAACAGTGTTTCTTAAAAAAATACCATAAGCATTTTTAACAATTCTCTAGTGAATGTTCGTGACACAATTTTAAAATTCAATATGAATTCCCTTAATAAATTTTTAATAATATCCTTTTTTATAGCATTTTTTAAAATAACTCCATAACCATGTGTCGTAACAACTGGACATAGTCCTAGCTGAAGCAGAAAAAGAAGAAGAAGGCAAATAAAACGAGGAATTATGGTGATTTTCTGCACCATAATTAATTTTATTTAGTAGATACATACCTATATCTTTCCACCTTATTCTATGCGCCCCTGATATTAGAACCGTATTTTTTAGACCAGACAGTGTATCTCGCATTATTCAGTTTAAAAAAAACACGTTTCATCTTTGCTCTCCTGATATTTAATACACCATCAGCAGTATTAGCAGTACGCGAATTACGCGTACCTTTTGATACTATATGTGCCCCTGATACGTTAATAGATGATTTTATCGACGTTAAGCGGACAATACAACATACAAGCAGGGGAAATTATCTAAAATGAATGATATATTATTATGATTTGTTGCTGTATGTTTCCTGGAGGCAAAAAAATAAATACAAAATAATAATTTCTGATAAGTGCCCGTCAATCCTTATAATACATATTTATAACATACAATATCATATATTATTGAAATAATGGATTGAAGATACAAGTATTATTCAGAGATATATTATCATTATAGGAGTTATTTCTGATTTTTTTACCCTTTTCAATTCCTACCTTTTCTCAACCCTTGTCTCAACTTATCCTTATCACTTTCCCCATATCTTGTCTAAGTCTGGAAAAACCACGTCAGCAATTTCTATTTCAACCGCTAACATTTTGGCTTTTTCCCCCCAAGTCCTTTGCCAGAATTATCTTACATTTTTCACGTTTTTATGCTTTTCATATAAACGAAAAGTTACCTAAGCGGTGGTGTATTTGTCAAAGAAACTATTTATTATTCGTTCAATGGATCCGTTTGTTCTTATTATTCGTTCGTTCAATACCCTTAATACAATACAATTATAATTCGTTCAATACCCTTAATACAATACAATTATAATTCGTTCAATACCCTTTTAAATTCGGTATAAATTAGGAACATATTACATACTTCTCTAATTTAACTCTCCACTTCAATGTAATGAGCTAAAATTTCGTCTTTCTAAAGTATCCATTTCTTATATTTTCAAATACCGGCCACAAAAAGTTTGACTGAGTGTTAAAATTGAGCGTCATCTATGGAAAACCAAAAGTTATGGAAGAGGAGAAATTGATTTAAATCCATTTCCTACGCAAATATTGCTTATCTAAGCTGGAAAAACTTACCATATGGTAATAAACTTGCCACTTGCGCATTGTACAAGAAAGTGTTTATTATTATTATTATTATTATAACTGTCAGAGCGTTTATCACCCGACTATTTTACAGAGCGTTTAGAGCGTACACTCGACTTTCAATCTGAACGCGAAAAAATGTCTTTCGAACGTCTGTTTCCGGTCATTCTGAACGGCTTAGAGCGTAGCTAAGTACACTCGGCGTTCATTCTGAACGCACTCTAGGGGAAGTCTTTATTGTTATTTTTACTATATACATATTATTAATAACCAAATAGTAATAAATTGAAAAAGAAAACAATCTGAGTCTTATATGATGAAAAATGTCTACTATAATACATTTTTTACAATTTTTGTACAGATTTCCCAGAAATAATATTAAAAAATTACCCTTATCGTTAGGAAGATTCTGTTTTTGATCCATTACAACACTTATTGCAATAATATCAACATAAACACGAAGATCTTTTAACTTATAAATTGTACATATTCTACAAGTAAATTCAACACCGTAAAATACCTAATAATGTAATTAATTTTCTTTGACGTTTCTGTTGTGGCATTTTGTTTCTTCAATGCTAATTTATTGAATCATCAACTAGGTTCTAAAGATAGAAATATAAAAATTAATTTCATAGACAAAATAGGGCAAGGATGAAACATGACAGCAATAGTCCAGTCCATTTACTAATAACATATTTCTCATACGATGTAACCTCATAAAAGCAAAACATTTCCTATATGTGTCCTTGAGCGGGAAGGGGCATTCGAAATGAGAATGAATCCTAATATCCATAGAAAAAGAAGGAGACAGGCATCTTTATTAGTTTGAGGCCGGCAACAAACGTTCAGAATTTTTTTGTCACAGATTTAAGGGACTTACTATTCTGAATTATTTTATTTCAGTTTAAGCTACTAAATCCATCTTTGCACTACTGTAGAGAAATTTCATATTATTAATGGATGTAACAACATGTTTTATTAATAGCATTAGGTATAAAAAATAATAAAATTAACTATTTTATTTATACAACTACAAATAGAAACTCGCCGTAGGTATATTAAAAATTCACAAAAAATAATAAATATGTAAAAAATGCAGTTTTTTTTGCTATCGAAAAAGTACATATTAGTCAAATGTTTTTCGTTTATCGAAAAAGTACATATAAATCAAAAGTTTTTTCGAAGAAATACCATTAGTACAGAAAAAAATCTACAAATTATAAAATTTATACAAATTAATATCTACTTGTATGTTGTATATTATGCCAAAACTTAATTGCAAAATTATAATGTTAGTTCAAAAAGTTTTAAGAAAATACAATAAAAAACTTGATTGGTTTCAAAAAGACATCGAATGTAAAAAAAGTATACCTTTACGATATATACGAATAAGATAATGTATAAAAAACTCAATGAGGTCGTAAAAAATGAGGATACTGAGAATGATAGCATACAAAACCTTCAACGACTGAGTGAGGAACAACTGAATTAGGAAAATATGTGAGGTTGATGATGTCATCAGAGTAGGCAGCGAAGGAGGAACTGGTTTGTACATGTCCAAAGGATGAGCAGCATCAGACTTCCTCATATCTCATAATATCGTGCTGCACAATCAGCGTCACGGAACCCTCCCTCGCGATAGACTGCCTTAAAGATGGAGGGAAGGCTGGTCTTAAAACTGACCCAAAAGTCTATACAAAAGAAGAAGAATAAGATAAGAAACCCACGCTAAATATAAGTCCGTTTTTGAATAAGTAATTTCCGTCATGTGACATTTTCAATAAGCATTGTCCGTAAATAAATGCTTTCTGATTCAGATACTGAATTCAGGCAGAATATTCCTACCGTCTGCCGTTGGCTTTAAAATGCTTCTTGTTTTCCTCATACACGAGAAAGAGGGTGAGAGAGTGAGAACACGTGACCCGATTAGAAAAGGACGTGGTCTCCATAGAAATTATCGTTCAAAAGAATAATACGTTTTAATGACACTTGCACGAGACACGGGCAGAAGCAAACGAAAATTATATTCCTTTTTCCATGGAATAAATATTTCATACGCTGAATAAAACTACACACATTTTCTACTTTATGAAATTTCTCTCTGGACCATTCTTGATTTTAATTTATTTATTAAGATGTGATAAATAAACAAATAAAGCAGCCGTTTCGTTTCACTTTTGAATTTTTAATCACGAAAAGAAAGTTGAAACTTTTCCCTCAAATATTTACCAAATGGAATGTCCCTCAGCGAGACTTTGACTTTGCCTCACCCCTAATACAGCATCTCTCATTTGTCCGTTATGTAATAATCTGACAAATACCATCACGGAATGTAAAGGAAAGAATCTCGGAGGTATTTGGGAAAAATTCATTCATAATTATCTATTTTTATACGACGATATTCTCTGTAGTGGTGAACCACACTAGTCTTGTCTTGACTTTAATTGTAAAAATTACTTAAACATTTTAGGTAATTATCCTTCCGTTTTGTGCCATACACTACACGTTGCGTTCCCGGCTAACGGCAAAACAAAACAATTTATTAAACTTCAGTGTTATCCAACTGTCGATTTGTTCAAGAGAATTTTATTCTCAAGGCGGTCTGTGGCAGAACAATGACCCAATAGTTTTTATATAAATGGTAAGTGTTCATCATCCTTTACTGTCGCGCGCTCCTACTTCCTATTTCTTAACCAACATACTTCGTCAAAATATCGTTATGCCAATCAATATTACTCCCTTTCCTTGATTACGCTGATGTATGCTATTTAGACGCTAATCAGGAACTCTTAGATAAATTGGAGCGATTACAAAATACATGCATTCGATATTTATTTATTTATTTATTTATAAACGGCATAAAATGCCTTTTACATACATAGATAATAACACATATTGATGATAACAATAGATAGAATAAAAAAAGCAATTAGGTATACACTTGGCAAACAAAAAAAAAACTTAAACCTAAACAATAAGACAAAAAATAAAAAAAAATAGATGTAAGCAAACATAAAAAAAAGATATATTTTTAAATTGAAAAAAATTGACCACATATCGGAATACCGATCTCTTTTAAGGTTGTTGCCTATCAGGCAGCGTAGGAACCTACATACCCTCACACTTCTATACAACAACTCCAATGCTCCAGTTTATCTACGAAATCAATTTCACTTCCTCTCTGAACACGGGTTGCCTCTTCGATCAAATACTGAAAGAACGCTCAGTATCCCAGTACACAATACTTCTTTTTTCACCACATCTTTCTCCGTAAAAGCAGCTCGTCTTTGGAATCACATCCCATCGCAACTTCGAGTTTCATTAACACTTCCCGCTTTCAAAAGAAATCTGAAGAATCATTTCCTTATACAAAATAACACCTAAATTTGTCTCCTTATCCTATCCTTGTCCCCCCCCCCTCTCCAGTCACCTCCGTTTCATTATTGTTTTTGCTTATATGTTTTTTTTTTTTCATTTTATTTGTTTTATTTCTTGTATTATATAAAAATTTTGCTACATACCATAAATGTAATAGTTTTTCACCAAATGAATATGGTTGGTTGGAAGATATTGCCATTTGGCAATAAGCCCGCCATTGTGCACTTGTGCTCAGAAAGTTTAAAATAAATAAATAAAAAATACTTACATACCCATTAATTTCCCTATTCCTGTAGTTAAACAAATCTCTTCTCCTTTTTTCCCTTCCCTCCCATAGTGTTGTATCAGGTTTCATCTAAGATTTGTTTAATTGTCATTGGTGTACATAATTTTACTCTTCTTACTTTTTTTGTGTATAAATGTAATATGTTTATAGTTTTATGTAAGTTTTCTTTTTTTGTACATGTACCACTTTCACCCATAATTGTTACTGATGTTTGTCTGGAAGAAATTGCCACTAGGCAATAAGTACGCCATTTGTACTAGCAATTTAGTTACGTACAATAAAGTGTTAAAATAAATTAATAAATAAAGTGTTCGTAAATTTACAGAATAAAGAAATTAATCTTTAAAATGATAGCAACTGCATAGAACTAAATTCCTCCGATTTTCATCTGTGCAAGCTTACCAACAAAAAGAAGTTCAACTACCATAGTGTTACATACAAATAAAATAGGAATCAATTTGGATTATTTGTGCCAGAAAATAAATGAAATATGTAAAACTTAGCGGGGTTAGGCCACATCAGTGGCCTTTGATAATACACAAACAATATTACAAGGTAAAAATAATAATGTTAATATTAAACATAGATTTATCTTTTTTCCATTTGTTTTTTAAGACTAATTCTTAGAAGCTAATACCTTTTTGATTACCTGCAAAGATTAAGTTCCTAGACGGAGCAAGATCCTTTTAATGGGTTTATAAGTGTATTTAATATAAATTTGTTGGCACACATACAGTGAGTTTTTGAAATAGCCTTAGGTTTAATATATACCTACTATACAATATGTTTGATGGATACATATAAATGTATTTTTAATGTTTTTTTCCAGTCTAGCATTGTGCTGGAAAAGGCTCAGCTGTGGAAAAAAGCTATAAATTCAAATAAATTTGCATTTTAAAGTAAGCGTATAAATTTATGATTCCAAAAGGTACAACACGGTTGCTAAAACTTTACATAAATCTGTGGAAAATAGAGGCGTCAAATGGAACTAGAATGTGTCATTTAGCTCAAGAAAAGATAACTCAATGTATGGAAGTGACAGTTGTCACGTGACTGGCAACTGTCACTTCCATACATTGAGTAATTTTTTCTTGTTTCTTTTCTTGAGCTAAATGACATGTTGTCTAGGGGGGCTGATATGATACATATTGTTTCAAATATAATTGACCTCTACTTTTTATTAAAAAAAATATTTCATTACAGTATAAATATATATTTTTCAATAACACAATGTTCTTACAAACATCCCTTTAACCTTAACACAGGAAAGCCAATTTTCAAAAACATTAACTAAAAAATGGAAAAAGAAATAAACTTATGTAGGTTATGCTTCAGGTAACTGCCACTTACAATTCATAAATTACTGTAATTATAAGAAAAAATAGAATTTATAAGGCGCCGTTTAGTGATACAAGATCACTCCAAGGGCGCTGTAGCTTATTTTTTGCACTGCGAAACAAGGCAGTCTTAAGAAGTCTACCGAATTTTTCCATGTTCCGAGCTCCACTTATGTCAAGGGGCAATTTATTACACTTTAAAGGCCTTATTGACTCTGTCCAATTATTTTAAAGAGTTGATACTCTGTGATCCAGATGATCTCAATGTAAACTGTTTTCCTGAAGGAACATTCTTTTGGCACAGTTCTTGAATGTAGCGTGGAGCCACGTCGGTCAGAGCCTTCAACACCATCAGGCATACCTTATACTAAACTCGTTCTAGACATTTCAACCAGTGTAGTTCGTTAAAAAAAATGTTATGAGACATCTTATAGGAATTCTTCTATAAAAGTAAGTACATATACCTAAGCTTTACTTTATTTCGTTCGAGAGCAATACATACATACGAAAATAACAAACAATAAAAAAGTTTACACAATCCATGACAAGGTCTCAATTTCTTTTTTATGTAAAATTATGCCTTGGTTATATTTTGAGAACAGTCAAAAATTTTAGATCTATTAATACATTTAAAACCCTATATACATCACTTGTTCGTAGTAATCTTGAATATAATTCAACTATATGGTCGCCGTTTTATAATGTGCACTCATTGAGGGTCGAAAGGGTTCAACATAAATTTTTAAGATTTGTAAATTATAAATTATCCATTCCTTTAGAAAAATTAAATTATGATTTTCTAATGAGTATTTTAAATTTATCGAAACTATCAAACAGAAGAAAGATTTGTGATTTAATTTGTTTATTTAAAATAATCAACGGTATATTGGACACCCCTGACCTAGTTGAAATGATAAAATTCAGAGTACCTACAAGGTTTGCTTCACGTCAAAATGCACCTTTTAATATAGAGAATCTTCGAAATAACTTTATTATTAACTCACCAATACATAGATTGCACCGCCTTGGAAACCAATATAGTGCTGTTGATATATTTAATGTACACACTATAGATGGTTTCAAAAGGATGCTTAACGCATATTATAATTTTTGATTTTTACTTTGCTTTGTTTATTTTTGTTGTTTAAATTGAATATGTAATATTGTATTTTTTTTTTCTTCTTTTATGTCTAGTTTTTTTTTTTTTTTTTTTTACCTCTATTTTCTTTTATTATGTTGTTTTATATTGTTCTTCCTTGAACTACTTACGTTTTTTTTTATTATGTACCTACCTATATAATCGATGTATTTACACTTATTGTTGTTTTCTTGTGCCTACATTGTTCTATTTATCCTGTATTTTTTTTTGTAAATGCCCTATTAAGGGCGTATATATAATAAATAAATAAATAAATTAATTAAATATAATGTACCATACCATCAAGCTAAATCCCTATTTGGAATAGGCGGAGAGAACCGAACGCCAGACTCCTCTCTCTTGACAAACATCCATCCACATCCATGCATCGTCTCATACACGCTTTTTTTATTATTCTTATTTCTAACGTCCCCATTTATGTGATTGTGACAACTTTTCCTTGACCGATCTCTACTTTTCATTCCTCTTTTATCAGCCTTACATACTTTTTTGTCAGATGTATATCACTCATTCTTTCAAAGTGGCCAAACCACCTTGATATATCTTTCAATTATACATTCGAGATAAAAGCAGATTTTTTTGTGTGATCCTTGCTGTACAATTGATAACTTAAAAACTCGCTACAATTCAATATAACCTAGTAATCTTCTTGAATCTATTTCGTCTCGAAATATCAAAATAAGTAATGCATGACAGTGGACAGAAATATGACAGAATCCCAAGGTGGTAGGTATTCAAGAAAATAACAAAATATTAAGATATTCCTAGTTTATGATAGATCAAATTTGCTGCTTTACCTGCGTACCACAATTTATTGAATGTAGGCTCTGATTGAAATTTTACAAAAAAAAAAAAATTAATAAAAAGCAATAAATATATCATGTATCGAGGGGTTTGGCATATAACCGCGGTCTTCATGTTGGGGGTAATAGCGTATTAATTATATTAATGGTTTCCAATTATAGGTATAAAACAGGTAAAACTTCCATACAGTAATATTCTATATTACAACCTGTATCGTTTGGCCTAAAATGGCTGCTATATGCGGAGATAGCGCGTTGTTTAATGGAAATAATATCAAACCCGATTTATGTAAAAATATATTAAATAAGAGTAGGCCAAATGGTAAATTTTATAAATCATTTCCTCAGTACTCTCAAAAGATACGTCTTAAAAATAATTGACAGTTTATTTTGTCATCTTATATCTATTGACTGAGTTTTTGAAATTTGAATTGGTTAAATACTTTTCTTGTAAAATTATTTATAATTAAACCTTTCTTCGATATTTTTATAGACAATAACATCTCAATAGAGACGAAGTTGGGATATTATAGAAGAAACAGGAACTCAGGTACCTACAGGGCTTAAGACCTGTCATCGGCTGGTTTACGTGATCACTTTATGCGCTTGCGCAACGTTCACCAATTATGCCTTCTTATTGAGTTCCCTTATCAATGCAAATTTTGAAAGTTCTATATATTTGAATAATGAGTAACTAATCACCTAAAAATAAGACATTATTACTATTGCCATCTTTGAAGTAACGAAGAAACCCTTTTTTGAAACGCCATCAATTGAGAGATTGGATTATTTGTAAACAATTAAATCAACAGTCCTTATGAATGAGGTGACGGTGTTCTCGCATAGATGATGTCATCCTTCAACAGCGCCAGAAATATTGATTAATCTTTGACTTGGTTAGCTACTTGAGTCCCGACATTTTCCAATGTTTGCGTATATGCAATCGAAAAAAATATTCGATTTAAAATAAATTGTAGGTACAAGAATCTGTTTATGAAAGACCTCGACCGAAGACGTGTCCTTGTAACCTTGAAACAGTTTGGACATACTTAACCATCGCGTGGTATGTTAAAAGTTTTCTTTTGTGACGGGGTCGTAATGACCTTTGCCTGTGAAAGGAGAACTCGGGTAGGACTCCAAGGCCCTCCCCGCTGACCTAGAGATCGATGAAAGAGGGCGCAGTACACCTCCGACCGCCAACCTACATTTTTATACAGTTGTCGGCAGGCATTAACATTTAATGTATCGATTTTTCCTCGCGGCCTTTATGCTGTATACTAGTCATAACCCGTCAAAAATGACGGAATTTCATTTTATCTAATTTTATCTATATCTGTCAACCCCCCAAAAAGGGAAAGAGAATCTAAAAATGGAATAGAAAATACTGGAGGAGACATTTATTAGTAGACAATTTGTACCCAAGAAGGATCCATTTCTATACAAAATATTATAAAAAAGTTCTTACAAGAATAAAAAAGAATAATAAATAACCCCTATATTGGCTATCAATTTAACGAATCCTTATCTGTCATGGGCTGTGCAGATACAACACTCGACGTCGAGTGTCGTATGTACCTGAAGTTGCAGATTATGGCGTTTTTCACACCAATCTCACTGAATGCTTTCGAGCGGCGTTTCAATCTGAACGCAGCATCGGGCGTTGCAAATGTCAAACGTCATTATCATACTTGTGTCTTTTTAGGTTATATTTCCATCGAAAGACAAGAATTGGGCAGTGGAGTAAATAACACTTTATGACCATTTATCCAACTGTCGATTTGTTCAGGAGAACTTTGTTCTCTTAACATATCGACAATGTATCAAGCCAGAATACGCGAGAATTGTATGGAGAGGTCTACTTTTTTCACGGCTTTTCCAACTTTGAAGTCAAAAAACACCAACTTAGAGGCTTCGCAGCATATATGTTCCATACACGGATTTACTCAGAATTCGGAGTAAAACATTTCGTGTGTCTGTGTGTGTGTGTGTGTGTGTGTGTGTGTGTGTGTGTGTCTGTGTGTCTGTGTGTCTGTGTGTCCGTCCCCCCCTTATAACTTTTGATCCGCTCAATTTACAGAGCCTAAAATTTCAGAATATATAAACAGTTACAGGCCTACAAAACTTTTATACTCGGAATTTTGAATTTTTGTTTCAGTCAGGGGTTATCAACTTTTGAATTTTTATTTTATTTTTCCATATATCTCAGAAACCATAAACGCTAGAACGCTGAAAATTGGTACAAACATAGAAAAATACAAAATCTCAAATTAGTTTTTTCAAAAAAATTCCAGGGTTTCTCAAACATTTTTTAGTAAGAAAAATATTTTTTTTATGATAAATTTATGAGTTTAACTGCCTATATTTCCAAAACTTTTACAATTATCGAAAAAAGCCGAAACACCCCAACTAGATAATTTAATTTTCTATAAAAAATATTAACATTGTAGTAGAAGATCTCAATTTTTTTTAACAATTTTTTTAAAAATTGAATTTAGTGACGACATCGCTTCATACATTTTGTATGGCAGTCGCCTATACACAATATGTAAGAAGACTTAATAGTTTGATACTTCATCTCCAAACAAACATACATACCATCATGCTATTTTCATATTCTGGGTAGGAAAAAAGGATCTTCCTCCATACTATCCTATCTTGACATACATACCTACATATGTTGTATAGAAAACAAAATATCTGAAAATATTCAATAATTTGTATTTATGGGTTTATAGTTTGGTACATATTCTTCAACTATACATACTATCGCTATCGACAGTTGGATCTCATGTGTTACATGCAACTAGTTATTATCATGTAAATTAAACTTCGATTGTGTTGAATACAAATAAATGAAGACAAGACTATGCTCCTTCCTCAAACACGAGATCCGCTCCTAACCGAGGGATGAATAAATTGTGATCCAACTGTCGATTTGTTCAGGAGAACTTTGTTCTCTTAACATATCGACAATGTATCAAGCCAGAATACGCGAGAATTGTATGGAGAGGTCTACTTTTTTCACGGCTTTTCCAACTTTGAAGTCAAAAAACACCAACTTAGAGGCTTCGCAGCATATATGTTCCATAAACGGATTTACTCAGAATTCGGAGTAGAACATTTCGTGTGTCTGTGTGTGTGTGTGTCTGTGTGTGTGTCTGTGTGTGTGTATGTCTGTGTGTGTGTGTGTGTGTGTGTCCCTTATAACTTTTGATCCGCTCAATTTACAGAGCCTAAAATTTCAGAATATATAAACAGTTACAGGCCTACAAAACTTTTATACTCGGAATTTTGAATTTTTGTTTCAGTCAGGGGTTATCAACTTTTGAATTTTTATTTTATTTTTCCCTATATCTCAGAAACCATTAAAGCTAGAACGCTGAAAATTGGTATAAACATAGACAAATACAAAATCTCAAATAATTTTTTTCAAAAAAATTCCAGGGTTTCTCAAACATTTTTTATTAAGAAAAGTATTTTTTTTATGATACATTTATGAGTTTAACTGCCTATATTTCCATTTTTTTTAAAATATCGAAAAAAGCCGAAACACCCCAACTAGATAATTTAATTTTATATAAAAAAATATTAACATTGTAGCAGTACATCTCAAATTTTTTTAACAATTTTTATAAAAATTGAATTTAGTGACGACATCGCTTCATACAATTTGTATGGTGGTCACCTATACACAATATCAAAGAAGACTTAATAGTTTGATACTTCATCTCTAAACATACAATATACATATACCATCATGTTGTTTTCATATTCCGGGTAGGAAAAAAAGACTGACCTCCATACTATCCTATCTTGACTACCTAGGTACATGTGTTGTATAGAAAACTAAATATCATAAAATAATCCAACTGTCGATTTGTTCAGGAGAACTTTGTTCTCTTAACATATCGACAATGTATCAAGCCAGAATACGCGAGAATTGTATGGAGAGGTCTACTTTTTTCACGGCTTTTCCAACTTTGAAGTCAAAAAACACCAACTTAGAGGCTTCGCAGCATATATGTTCCATACACGGATTTACTCAGAATTCGGAGTAGAACATTTCGTGTGTCTGTGTGTGTGTGTGTCTGTGTGTGTGTGTGTGTGTGTCTGTGTGTGTGTGTGTCTGTGTGTCTGTGTGTCCGTCCCCCCCTTATAACTTTTGATCCGCTCAATTTACAGAGCCTAAAATTTCAGAATATATAAACAGTTACAGGCCTACAAAACTTTTATACTCGGAATTTTGAATTTTTGTTTCAGTCAGGGGTTATCAACTTTTAAATTTTTATTTTATTTTTCCATATATCTCAGAAACCATAAACGGTAGAACGCTGAAAATTGGTACAAACATAGACAAATACAAAATCTCAAAATAGTTTTTTCAAAAAAATTCCAGGGTTTCTCAAACATTTTTTATTAAGAAAAATATTTTTTTTATGATAAATTTATGAGTTTAACTGCCTATATTTCCATAACTTTTACAATTATCGAAAAAAGCCGAAACACCCCAACTAGATAATTTAATTTTCTATAAAAAATATTAACATTGTAGTAGAAGATCTCAATTTTTTTTTAACAATTTTTTTAAAAATTGAATTTAGTGACGACATCGCTTCATACATTTTGTATGGCAGTCGCCTATACACAATATGTAAGAAGACTTAATAGTTTGTTACTTCATCTCCAAACATACATACATACCATCATGCAATTTGCATATTCTGGGTAGGAAAAAGGATCTTCCTCCATACTATCCTATCTTGACATACATACCTACATATGTTGTATAGAAAACAAAATATCTGAAAATATTCAATAATTTGTATCTATGGGTTTATAGTTTGGTACATATTCTTCAACTATACATACTATCGCTATCGACAGTTGGATCTCATGTGTTACATGCAACTAGTCTATAAAAAATATTCCAACTGTCGATTTGTTCAGGAGAACTTTGTTCTCTTAACATATCGACAATGTATCAAGCCAGAATACGCGAGAATTGTATGGAGAGGTCTACTTTTTTCACGGCTTTTCCAACTTTGAAGTCAAAAAACACCAACTTAGAGGCTTCGCAGCATATATGTTCCGTACACGGATTTACTCAGAATTCGGAGTAGAACATTTCGTGTGTCTGTGTGTGTGTGTGTGTGTCTGTGTGTCTGTGTGTCTGTGTGTCTGTGTGTCCGTCCCCCCCTTATAACTTTTGATCCGCTCAATTTACAGAGCCTAAAATTTCAGAGTATATAAACAGTTACAGGCCTACAAAACTTTTATACTCGGAATTTTGAATTTTTGTTTCAGTCAGGGGTTATCAACTTTTGAATTTTTATTTTATTTTTCCATATATCTCAGAAACCATAAACGCTAGAACGCTGAAAATTGGTACAATCATAGACAAATACAAAATCTCAAATTAGTTTTTTCAAAAAAATTCCAGGGTTTCTCAAACATTTTTTATTAAGAAAAATATTTTTTTATGATAAATTTATGAGTTTAACTGCCTATATTTCCAAAACTTTTACAATTATCGAAAAAAGCCGAAACACCCCAACTAGATAATTTAATTTTCTATAAAAAATATCGAGATTGTAGTAGAAGATCTCAATTTTTTTTTAACAATTTTTTTAAAAATTGAATTTTGTGACGACATCGCTTCATACATTTTGTATGGCAGTCGCCTATACACAATATGTAAGAAGACTTAATAGTTTGATACTTCATCTCCAAACATACATACATACCATCATGCAATTTGCATATTCTGGGTAGGAAAAAGGATCTTCCTCCATACTATCCTATCTTGACATACATACCTACATATGTTGTATAGAAAACAAAATATCTGAAAATATTCAATAATTTGTATCTATGGGTTTATAGTTTGGTACATATTCTTCAACTATACATACTATCGATATCGACAGTTGGATCTCATGTGTTACATGCAACTAGTAAAATTGTAGTAGAAGATCTCAATTTTTTTTTAACAATTTTTTTAAAATTGAATTTAGTGACGACATCGCTTCATACATTTTGTATGGCAGTCGCCTATACACAATATGTAAGAAGACTTAATAGTTTGATACTTCATCTCCAAACATACATACATACCATCATGCTATTTGCATATTCTGGGTAGGAAAAAGGATCTTCCTCCATACTATCTTATCTTGACATACATACCTACATATGTTGTATAGAAAACAAAATATCTGAAAATATTCAATAATTTGTATCTATTGGTTTATAGTTTGGTACATATTCTTCAACTATACATATGTACTATCGCTATCGACAGTTGGATCTCATGTGTTACATGCAACTAGTTTTAATGGAAATTTTTGAATGATATTCCAACTGTCGATTTGTTCAGGAGAACTTTGTTCTCTTAACATATCGACAATGTATCAAGCCAGAATACGCGAGAATTGTATGGAGAGGTCTACTTTTTTCACGGCTTTTCCAACTTTGAAGTCAAAAAAAACCAACTTAGAGGCTTCGCAGCATATATGTTCCATACACGGATTTACTCAGAATTCGGAGTAGAACATTTCGTGTGTCTGTGTCTGTGTGTGTGTGTGTGTGTGTGTCTGTGTGTCTGTGTGTCTGTGTGTCTGTGTGTCCGTCCCCCCCTTATAACTTTTGATCCGCTCAATTTACAGAGCCTAAAATTTCAGAATATATAAACAGTTACAGGCCTACAAAACTTTTTTACTCGGAATTTTGAATTTTTGTTTCAGTCAGGGGTTATCAACTTTTGAATTTTTATTTTATTTTTCCATATATCTCAGAAACCATAAACGTTAGAACGCTGAAAATTGGTACAAACATATACAAATACAAAATCTCAAATTAGTTTTTTCAAAAAAATTCCAGGGTTTCTCTAACATTTTTTATTAAGAAAAATATTTTTTTTATGATAAATTTATGAGTTTAACTGCCTATATTTCCAAAACTTTTACAATTATCGAAAAAAGCCGAAACACCCCAACTAGATAATTTAATTTTCTATAAAAAATATTAACATTGTAGTAGAAGATCTCAATTTTTTTTTAACAATTTTTTTAAAAATTGAATTTAGTGACGACATCGCTTCATACATTTTGTATGGCAGTCGCCTATACACAATATGTAAGAAGACTTAATAGTTTGATACTTCATCTCCAAACATACATACATACCATCATGCTATTTGCATATTCTGGGTAGGAAAAAGGATCTTCCTCCATACTATCTTATCTTGACATACATACCTACATATGTTGTATAAAAAAC
This sequence comes from Molanna angustata, assembly GCA_963576475.1. NCBI lineage: Eukaryota > Metazoa > Arthropoda > Insecta > Trichoptera > Molannidae > Molanna > Molanna angustata. Next base: position 26,931,343 of record OY754982.1, read on the forward strand.
AAAATATCTGAAAATATTCAATAATTTGTATCTATGGGTTTATAGTTTGGTACATATTCTTCAAGTATACATACTATCGCTATCGACAGTTGGATCTCATGTGCTACATGCAACTAGTTTTATAAATTAACCTCTTTGTGAATGCATAATGCCATCTATACAATAATGTTAACTGACATAATTGATACCACAGAAACAAATAAAAGTATTCTCACCACAGATAAAATAGATATCAACAGATATTTTATCAGAGCTTTTTTCACCCGATGATTATACAGAGCATTTGGAGCGTACACTCGACGTTCAATTTGAACTCGACAGAGTGTCTTTCGAGCGTCTGTTTCCGGTTATTCTGAGCAGCTTAGAGCGTCACTAAGTGCACTCGGCGTTCATTGTGAACACAGCCCTGTGCTGCCCGGAATATCTGCTCCACAGTTCTAAAGCCCGTACATTAAAACACTTTTTGTATTTTAGTGTTGGTAAGCATGCACAGTTATCAGTTTGTTTTATTTAGTTCCACGGAGTTTCTAGCATTTGAAACATTTCGCTAATCTGCGAATTTAGAAAGACTTAAATAATATTATTCAAAAATGGTCATATTATTTTTGGGGGTATATCAAAAAATACTAACACTAGTTGCATGTAACACATGAGATCCAACTGTCGATAACGATAGTATGTATAGTTGAAGAATATGTACCAAACTATAAACCCATAAATACAAATTATTGAATATTTTCAGATATTTTGTTTTCTATACAACATATATTATGTAGGTATGTATGTCAAGATAGGATAGTTTGTAGGAAGTTCCTTTTTTCCTACCCAGAATATGCAAATAGCATGATGGTATGTATGTATGTTTGGAGATGAAGTATCAAACTATTAAGTCTTCTTACATATTGTGTATAGGCGACTGCCATACAAAATGTATGAAGCGATGTCGTCACTAAATTCAATTTTTAAAAAAATTGTTAAAAAAAATTGAGATCTTCTACTACAATGTTAATATTTTTTATAGAAAATTAAATTATCTAGTTGGGGTGTTTCGGCTTTTTTCGATAATTGTAAAAGTTTAGGAAATATAGGCAGTTAAACTCATAAATTTATCATAAAAAAAATATTTTTCTTAATAAAAAATGTTTGAGAAATCCTGGAATTTTTTTGAAAAAACTAATTTGAGATTTTGTATTTGTCTATGTTTGTACCAATTTTCAGCGTTCTAGCGTTTATGGTTTCTGAGATATATGGAAAAATAAAATAAAAATTCAAAAGTTGATAACCCCTGACTGAAACAAAAATTCAAAATTCCGAGTATAAAAGTTTTGTAGGCCTGTAACTGTTAATATATTCTGAAATTTTAGGCTCTGTAAATTGAGCGGATCAAAAGTTATAAGGGGGGGACGGACACACAGACACACAGACACACAGACACACACACACACACACACACACACACAGACACACGAAATGTTCTACTCCGAATTCTGAGTAAATCCGTGTATGGAACATATATGCTGCGAAGCCTCTAAGTTGGTTTTTTTTTACTTCAAAGTTGGAAAAGACGTGAAAAAAGTAGACCTCTCCATACAATTCTCGCGTATTCTGGCTTGATACATTGTCGATATGTTAAGAGAACAAAGTTCTCCTGAACAAATCGACAGTTGGATTACTCCTACCTACGAATACTGTAATCTTACTACGACTAGTTGCATGTAACACATGAGATCCAACTGTCGATAGCGATAGTATGTATAGTTGAAGAATATGTACCAAACTATAAACCCATAAATACAAATTATTGAATATATTTAGATATTTTGTTTTCTATACAACATATGTAGGTATGTATGTCAAGATAGGATAGTATGGAGGAAGATCCTTTTTCCTACCCAGAATATGCAAATAGCATGATGGTTTGTATGTATGTTTGGAGATGAAGTATCAAACTATTAAGTCTTCTTACATATTGTGTATAGGCGACTGCCATACAAAATGTATGAAGCGATGTCGTCACTAAATTCAATTTTTAAAAAAATTGTTAAAAAAAGTTTGAGATGTGCTAATACATATTGTATATTTTTTATAGAAAATTAAATTATCTAGTTGGGGTGTTTCGGCTTTTTTCGATTATTGTAAAAGTTTTGGAAATATAGGCAGTTAAACTCATAAATTTATCATAAAAAAATATTTTTCTTAATAAAAAATGTTTGAGAAACCCTGGAATGTTTTTGAAAAAACTAATTTGAGATTTTGTATTTGTCTATGTTTGTACCAATTTTCAGTGTTCTAGCGTTTATGGTTTCTGAGATATATGGAAAAATAAAATAAAAATTCAAAAGTTGATAACCCCTGACTGAAACAAAAATTTAAAATTCCGAGTATAAAAGTTTTGTAGGCCTGTAACTGTTTATATATTCTGAAATTTTAGGCTCTGTAAATTGAGCGGATCAAAAGTTATAAGGGGGGGACGGACACACAGACACACAGACACACACACACACAGACACACACACACACACAGACACACACACACACAGACACACGAAATGTTCTACTCCGAATTCTGAGTAAATCCGTGTATGGAACATATATGCTGCGAAGCCTCTAAGTTGGTGTTTTTTGATTTCAAAGTTGGAAAAGCCGTGAAAAAAGTAGACCTCTCCATACAATTCTCGCGTATTCTGGCTTGATACATTGTCGATATGTTAAGAGAACAAAGTTCTCCTGAACAAATCGACAGTTGGAATACCTACTGTAGAATATATTCATTTAACTAGTTGCATGTAACACATGAGATCCAACTGTCGATAGCGATAGTATGTATAGTTGAAGAATATGTACCAAACTATAAACCCATAGATACAAATTATTGAATATTTTCAGATATTTTGTTTTCTATACAACATATGTAGGTATGTATGTCAAGATAGGATAGTATGGAGGAAGATCCTTTTTCCTACCCAGAATATGCAAATTGCATGATGGTATGTATGTATGTTTGGAGATGAAGTAACAAACTATTAAGTCTTCTTACATATTGTGTATAGGCGACTGCCATACAAAATGTATGAAGCGATGTCGTCACTAAATTCAATTTTTAAAAAAATTGTTAAAAAAAAAATTGAGATCTTCTACTACAATGTTAATATTTTTTATAGAAAATTAAATTATCTAGTTGGGGTGTTTCGGCTTTTTTCGATAATTGTAAAAGTTTTGGAAATATAGGCAGTTAAACTCATAAATTTATCATAAAAAAAATATTTTTCTTAATAAAAAATGTTTGAGAAACCCTGGAATTTTTTTGAAAAAAATAATTTGAGATTTTGTATTTGTCTATGTTTGTACCAATTTTCAGCGTTCTAGCGTTTATGGTTTCTGAGATATATGGAAAAATAAAATAAAAATTCAAAAGTTGATAACCCCTGACTGAAACAAAAATTCAAAATTCCGAGTATAAAAGTTTTGTAGGCCTGTAACTGTTTATATATTCTGAAATTTTAGGCTCTGTAAATTGAGTGGATCAAAAGTTATAAGGGGGGGACGGACACACAGACACACACACACACAGACACACAGACACACACACACACAGACACACGAAATGTTCTACTCCGAATTCTGAGTAAATCCGTGTATGAAACATATATGCTGCGAAGCCTCTAAGTTGGTGTTTTTTGACTTCAAAGTTGGAAAATCCATGAAAAAAGTAGACCTCTCCATACAATTCTCGCGTATTCTGGCTTGATACATTGTCGATATGTTAAGAGAACAAAGTTCTCCTGAACAAATCGACAGTTGGACAAGACTCTGTCATCAATATTCATCGTTGAATATTACTAGTTGCATGTAACACATGAGATCCAACTGTCGATAGCGATAGTATGTATAGTTGAAGAATATGTACCAAACTATAAACCCATAGATACAAATTATTGAATATTTTCAGATATTTTGTTTTCTATACAACATATGTAGGTATGTATGTCAAGATAGGATAGTATGGAGGAAGATCCTTTTTCCTACCCAGAATATGCAAATTGCATGATGGTATGTATGTATGTTTGGAGATGAAGTAACAAACTATTAAGTCTTCTTACATATTGTGTATAGGCGACTGCCATACAAAATGTATGAAGCGATGTCGTCACTAAATTCAATTTTTAAAAAAATTGTTAAAAAAAAATTGAGATCTTCTACTACAATGTTAATATTTTTTATAGAAAATTAAATTATCTAGTTGGGGTGTTTCGGCTTTTTTCGATAATTGTAAAAGTTTTGGAAATATAGGCAGTTAAACTCATAAATTTATCATAAAAAAAATATTTTTCTTAATAAAAAATGTTTGAGAAACCCTGGAATTTTTTTGAAAAAACTAATTTGAGATTTTGTATTTGTCTATGTTTGTACCAATTTTCAGCGTTCTAGCGTTTATGGTTTCTGAGATATATGGAAAAATAAAATAAAAATTCAAAAGTTGATAACCCCTGACTGAAACAAAAATTCAAAATTCCGAGTATAAAAGTTTTGTAGGCCTGTAACTGTTTATATATTCTGAAATTTTAGGCTCTGTAAATTGAGCGGATCAAAAGTTATAAGGGGGGGACGGACACACAGACACACACACACACAGACACACAGACACACACACAGACACACAGACACACACACACACAGACACACGAAATGTTCTACTCCGAATTCTGAGTAAATCCGTGTATGGAACATATATGCTGCGAAGCCTCTAAGTTGGTGTTTTTTGACTTCAAAGTTGGAAAAGCCGTGAAAAAAGTAGACCTCTCCATACAATTCTCGCGTATTCTGGCTTGATACATTGTCGATATGTTAAGAGAACAAAGTTCTCCTGAACAAATCGACAGTTGGATTATACACGTGAATTTACAATACACTAGTTGCATGTAACACATGAGATCCAACTGTCGATAGCGATAGTATGTATAGTTGAAGAATATGTACCAAACTATAAACCCATAGATACAAATTATTGAATATTTTCAGATATTTTGTTTTCTATACAACATATGTAGGTATGTATGTCAAGATAGGATAGTATGGAGGAAGATCCTTTTTCCTACCCAGAATATGCAAATAGCATGATGGTATGTATGTATGTTTGGAGATGAAGTATCAAACTATTAAGTCTTCTTACATATTGTGTATAGGCGACTGCCATACAAAATGTATGAAGCGATGTCGTCACTAAATTCAATTTTTAAAAAAATTGTTAAAAAAAAATTGAGATCTTCTACTACAATGTTAATATTTTTTATAGAAAATTAAATTATCTAGTTGGGGTGTTTCGGCTTTTTTCGATAATTGTAAAAGTTTTGGAAATATAGGCAGTTAAACTCATAAATTTATCATAAAAAAAATATTTTTCTTAATAAAAAATGTTTGAGAAACCCTGGATTTTTTTTGAAAAAACTGATTTGAGATTTTGTATTTGTCTATGTTTGTACCAATTTTCAGCGTTCTACCGTTTATGGTTTCTGAGATATATGGAAAAATAAAATAAAAATTCAAAAGTTGATAACCCCTGACTGAAACAAAAATTCAAAATTCCGAGTATAAAAGTTTTGTAGGCCTGTAACTGTTTATATATTCTGAAATTTTAGGCTCTGTAAGTTGAGCGGATCAAAAGTTATAAGGGGGGGACGGACACACAGACACACACACACACAGACACACACACAGACACACAGACACACACACAGACACACACACACACAGACACACGAAATGTTCTACTCCGAATTCTGAGTAAATCCGTGTATGGAACATATATGCTGCGAAGCCTCTAAGTTGGTGTTTTTTGACTTCAAAGTTGGAAAAGCCGTGAAAAAAGTAGACCTCTCCATACAATTCTCGCGTATTCTGGCTTGATACATTGTCGATATGTTAAGAGAACAAAGTTCTCCTGAACAAATCGACAGTTGGATAAACACCCGTATTCAGAAGCAAATATATGGATTGAGAAGGCCTATAAGCTTGATCACTGATCAATGTTTTTGGTTGTTTCATTGAAATCTAATTCTTTCAAACTTCACCATTGTGAACTCTTTTATGAAATCAAAGTATTTTATATATTTTTGCTGAAACAACTCAGCTTACGGGAGTTTTTTTTTAATGGAAATATATTAAAATGTTAATGTCCGGTACTGCGAGAATACATCTTACAGGACGTCAACTTATTCTTATATTTTTTTTTAAAAAAACAATTACGCGATACTGAAAAATCTTACCAATGCACAAATAAAATGGAATTATTAACAGAAATGGCCAGTATGCGAATTAGGTTGCATGTGATTATGTTATATTCAACAAATCTCTTTGAACTCTATGTGCGTCTGATTATTTGATTTCATTGATTTAGTTTCATATACCTAACAGATTTACGAGGAACTCATCAATATTTCATTGCGATATAATGAGGACCGAAGCTCATAGACATTCTCCGTTTCCCAGAATCCATCGTTTTGGAAATGAGTTTGCCTTTCTGCTGACATTTTCAATGTAAGCTTATACAACTTGAAAATTGAACTAAGGTCGGTATTGTTTTCGTAACATTTTCAATTGTGTTTTTTTCTATATTTTTCATTTTTCATTTCAATTATATATGTTTCTTATATTCTTTATATCCTTATATAATTTTTATCTTTCTCTTGATTTTTTATACTTATGTATTTGTATTCTTGTTACTTTTTTTGTTTTTTATCTTTTATATAATTTGTATTTGAATAAGAATTCTAATTTCTAAATAAGGAAAAACTATTTTTATTTTCACTTATATATTTACATATATGTATACTTTTTTCTTTTTATATTTTTAACTTTAGATGATGTAACTTTATTCTGTACTTTTTTATGTAAATGTTTTTTTACCGTAAATAAATAAATAAATAAAAGTTATTACTTTATTTAAGCAACGTTATGCGGACATAAACAAACAGACATAGGAAATTATGTAAGTTGATTATTATGGTCTTCTACGAGCCATACAGCTTGGTTCGGCTTGGAACGTACATAGTTCGTTGCCAAGGCAAGGTGGGGAGAAGGTTCGCCTTGAACGGGCGCCCGCATTGCGAAAGTTTACAAAACTTATTGCACAACTGGGAAACTGGCTGTGGCCATCCCCAAGTAGATAGTTGCAGATCTAATTGTACCAATTTCGATAGAAAGCTGCACCGCAATTGTGTACAGTTGTTTAGAATACGTATTGTTTGAACTGATTATCTTTCTGCGTCCTCCAATTTCTTGCGTTTTTTTATTTATTTAATATATATTTTTTTTATCTTTTTTAGTTTGTTAGGAATTATTTAACGCTTTTTCTTGCGCGTCCTCCAATTTCTTGCGTTTTTTTGTATTTAATAATTTTATTTTTGTCTTTGTCGGTTTGTTAGGAATTATTATTTAACGCTATTTCTTGTGCGTCCTCCAATTTCCACTACGACAAGGTTTTTTACTGTCTTCGCATTTGTAAATATATCTTTTACTGCTATTATTCAACTTCCCGATGTAGGCACAGTTTTTAATTGTGAAAAGAATCGAATGAGGACTTTAGTCTATAATCGATATAGAAGAGTAAATACGCCGTACATAGCACATAGTACACAGCACACACACACAGATTCATTGTGATGAAACTTTCAGAATACAATCTCAGCACGATACTATTTGATAATTAGCAAAAAAAAAACATAAACATTGCGAATTCATAACTCCCTACTTAACCCCCTTGCGGTAGTGAATGGGGAGTTACGAATTATAAATTATAAACAGTGGCAACTTTTTAATTTCATGCGTTTTCAGTGGTGTCTATGGTTACCAAATAATTTACGTATTTTTGTAAAATTCATTTGAATCCGTCAAATTTGTGTTGGATTAGCTATCAAGCACTTTATCCAGAGGAGGTAAAACAGTCCGTCAGAGTATTTTAATACATTTTTGAATGGTTTTTCTACTGTGATATATATTATTATTATATTTTTTCGCTAATCCAACCTCCGTCAATATATATTTTTTTTCTTTTAAACCGACTTCCAAAAAAGTATTTTTTTGTATGATCAGCGATTTCTTGTTACTGCGTTGTCCGATTTCGACGATTCTTTTTTTCATTAGAAAAGGGTTACTTCCGATCGGTCCCATTTCAATGTGGTCAAGATCTGTAGCCTTACTCTTGAAACTCGAATCCGATCCCGATTTCAAATTTTCATTTAGAACTTACCTATCTGTCGCCTGCGTACATTCAAATGAACGACTATTACTATTAAAACATACCTTCATGTCGGCCTTCATGGCTCAGTTGCTTAGGTAACTGACTGCTGATCCAAAGGTCCCGGGTTCGATTCCCGGTGGAGACACAGTTTTTAATTGTGTTTTCAGTCTGGATCTGTGAGACGATTAATATCATAAGTCTCCAGAATGTGGCAACTTGTTATTGGGTGCGTGTTAAATTAATATTTGACATAGTACCTGTTAGTTGCCCGAGAAGCAATATTAAATAAATAAATACCTACCTACCGCATTCATTCTCCGTTACAAAGGCAGGTTCTTAGCGATTCGGATCGTATTGGGATCGGATTCGCAGTGGAGAGTAAGGCCGCTGATCATGAGATCCATGAGAAAATCAGCTAACTCTTTAATTTTCACTTCAGCGATAGTAATTCTTAACAATTATATCTGATTTTAAATACATTTTTTTAATAGGAAGGGGGTGCTTCAGTGGTAATCACACATATGATAGGACTTATGAGAAAAAATCATAAAGTTCTTATATTTGCAAAGGCGTCTGAAATCTGTATAACACATATAATTATATAGGTGAATTGTATGAAATATATTATTACTATGTACATACATACATGTCCCTCATGGGTTAGGCAGAAAGAACCGAACGCCACTTTTTTCTATCTTGACACACATTAATTTTGAAGACGTTTTTTTTAAATTAATGAATATGTCATTGTTACAAAAGTACATAATATATACATATTTCTACATTCCTTAAATTAAGCATAAATGCTTGTGCTATAGGTGAACGAAATCGGTCGAGGCAGGATTCGAACTCGCGAACACTGGATTACTAACGCGAACACTGCGCGCTAACCGCTCTGCTATCGACCCATTTTATATGGATGATAATAGTTTATTTACTGCAGAATTATTTTTTTCGTTTTAAGGTGTTATTTTTTTTTCTATAGTTAGTTGGGGAATTTCGATTTTGTTAACAATAAACCTGCCTTCGTACTTATACTTAATTATGCATTTTTATGGTAAAAAGATCATTCTATGACCTTTATGCTTATTTGTCAGTTCTGCGTTACAAAGCGAAGAAGTCTTGAGCAATTTACTCAAGGCCCCAAAACTCTCCACGCACTTCAGAGGCAATTTATTCCACTTAATAGGTGCGTTTACACTAAAACCACGATCACCGTAAGCCGCTTTATTGGCTATATCCCGTTCCTTTAAATAATTGGTATTCTGTGATTTTGACGATTCAAATGTTAAGCGTCTCTCTGATGGTACATTCTTCTGGCACAGTTCTTGAATATAGTGCGGAACCAAGTCATGCAGAGTTAAGAAAATCACCAAGAAATCTTTGTAGACTATTCGCAATGGAAACCTGAATCAGCGCAGCTTGTTTAGGAGAACTTGTTTAGGCATATTTTATCCGCCCTAAATATTAGCCTCGCCGTAAAGCACCATTTTCAACCTATTTAAGCAGTTAATATTTAGGCAGACTAGCATGTTCACATAGAAAAATAAAAGTATAGAATACTCTTTAGCCTGCAGTAAACGCGACTGCTTTTTGTTGACTAATTTGGTCAACATATGGCTACGAGCATTCAGTAATCATTTGGCCGTCTGCGTGATACATTCTCCAAATAGGGAATTATTTAACTGCTTGCAAAATTATTTACGCAGTCATAACGAGTAGTACTATACGAACAATGTCTACCAGCAGAGTCATACATATATTGACACGAGCCGGCCAATAAAACGGCTTCACTTTTTCAGCGAGGTATTGTATGGGAATGAGTATTTATTTTTTTACGGCGCTGGCCGATTTACTAATGATATTAATAACAATTAAGCACTACAAATAATAACACTCAATTATTATTATTACCATTATACACTTCCTCAAAAGAATTAGCAGATCAATGCGTAAATTGTAATTTATTTAAAAGAGCAAAATAAAATGCAACAAACGCATCATCAAGCTTTCAATTGGGAATAGTTCACCCATCCAGATACTTAACATATCAAAGGATTAGGCTCTGAGGAGGTCTCTATACTACCTAACAACCCTACTGATTCCCGAATATTAACGTTTAAAAAATCTTTAACGATTCTACATGTATTCATAATTACCGTTTTTTGCATTTTTATGATTAAATTTTTCGATAAATCTATAATTTCTAAATTACGGATTAACGATTTTGGAATAATGCCAGTGGCTGAAATAATGAACGGTAATATTATTATTTTACGAGAATGCCAAAGTCTTTTAATCTCATTACCTAAAGCGGTGTATTTTCCAATTTTTTCATCAAAAGTTTTTATAATATTACTAGAATTTGGAATAGCCACGTCGCAAATATATGTTATTTTTTTAATTTTATCATGTATTATTAAATCGGGTCTGTTATGTTGAATTGACCGGTCAGTTAATATTGTTTTATCGTAATAAAGCGAAATATTATTATTTTCTAAAAATGAAATCGGATCATATTCATAATATGGTTTTATGTTTATCGCGTCAATTAATTTATATTTAATAGCTAAATTTTGATGTATTATTTTTGCTACTTGGTTATGTCTAAATGTATATTCTGATTGCGCGAGAAAAGAACAGCCCGATATTATATGATCGATTGTTTCTGGAAAAGCCAAACATTTCCTACAACTATCATCATCTACATTTATGTCTTTTATTATATATTTTTGATAATTTTTAGTTTTTATTACTCTATCCTGAATTGCTATTATAAAACCTTCTAAATCCGCGTCCAAATCACCAATACTCAACCATTTGTTTGACCAAATTTTGTCAACATAAGGTTGGTTGAGAAATTTTGGATGTATAGAATGAATTATTTTATTTAGCCACGAATTTAGAAGGTCGTCATTTATATTTATAATATTGTTATTGGCATTCTCGTAATTTAAATTTAATGTTGTTAAATTTTTGTCCGCCTCACAGATTACTTTATGCATTAAAGAACTATCAGATTTTTTGTAAAAGAAAGTTTTTAGCGATTCAATTTGATTATTATGTAACGATGTTATTTTTATTATACCCCTACCTCCTAAATTCCTAGGCAAATTGATTCGTTCAATCGCGGAATTAGGATGATGACAACGAAATTTAGTTAAACGCGTTCTAATTGTTCTTTCTAAACTATCTAAATCTGTTTTTGACCATTTAATAATTCCAAAAGAATATGTCAATATCGGTATTGCCCAAGTATAAATAGCTTTATTTAAGTTTTTAGCTGACAGATTGCATTTTAATATTTTTGTTATCCTATCTTTAAATTTTATATTAATATATTTTTTTATTTTAGTGTGGTCTAATTTGTTAGACTGTGGATTACCTAGATATTTATGAATCTCCAACCCTTTCAAACTATCTATTTGAAAAATTCTCTGTATATCTCCACCCATTTCTAGTATTTTACCCCTTTCAACATGTAACGTTTTACATTTATCTAAACCGAAAGACATTCTAATATCATCTGAAAATGCTTTTATTATCCTAATCATTTTTTCCAATTCTGAATCAGATTTAGCATATACTTTTATATCATCCATATATATTAAGTGCGAAATTTTAATATTAGACCGTGGTTAATATTTTAATATTGACCGTTTTAGTTTTATTATTATTATTATATGCATCTTAAGCATTGCCGTAATCCAACTTTGACACAACAAATGCTTGGTAAGTGTCTTGGCTCATTTTCGTGCAAACTTTGGGGGGCAGCTTTTAGCTGTCTCAGATGGAAGAAACATGAGATAACAGTTTTTAAGATACGTGGGCCCAAAATAGTTTGTTGTCCAAGTGAACTCCTAGGAATTAAACATTCTTTGATGGTACAAGTGCTTCTGCGTTGGTGTTGATAGGAGCATTCTCAATTAGATTGATGTCCGCGATAAAACTATCCACATAAATTCGCTGAGACACCGGCTTAGAATAGTGCATCCACTCTTTTGATTGTTTTCGGGTGTCTCGTAAGAGCCGGGTAATCGAAAATACAACAGGCAACAATAACACCTCACATAGTTCAGTAATGAGGCTCACCACCCATTCTGAATGTGGTGCCTTTATAGGTGAGATGAGACTGGTGTTAGGGATACACACCCATATCGTGATTCCTTTAATGATGTAATACACACCCGCACACCTGTCGCTGGTAACCTTACATTGTGGGATATGCCGTGATGGTATGAATGAAGCTATCCAGATAAATATATATTATATAATATGTATAATATATATATCAAATATAAAAAATACTGAGATGTAGAGTATTATTCTAACGATGTGCCTTGCATGAAACGCGTCGATAATCAAATAAATTTTAATAGAACTAATACAATGAATTTCTATTAAGATTTGTCGGTCGACAAATTAAACTAAGTATTATATTTTAATTTGCAAAATATTGTAAAATCTAATACATATTGTTTTATATTATATTGTATCGAATCATGTATAGATGTATGAGCTGTGTTGTTGTAAAATGAACATCTTGAAAAATCTTATATCATCAAACTGTTGTTTGTATTATGTTTGATAAAATAACAAAGAATATTTTGCTACAATCTCGTCATATTATAGATAAATCATACCAACAAATACAGAGGAATGTATATTAGAGTATCAGAATAACAACAATAGATACATACAATTTTGTTATAATATTATTGTTTGAGAAAACATCAATTCCACTGCACTGTTTGTACTTATGCAATACATTTCTCTTTATTGTCTTTGGTATCTGCTTCAGTAACTCCCAAAGCGAGATACTGACACCCAGTAAAATACCAAAAAAATCTAACACATGAACATAAATACCCCGATTTGAATGTAAATTAGTCAAATTTGTTAAATTTTGTGTTTTTAAAAAAAATCCATAAGTATTTACAACTTTTTTTTAAAAACACAAAATTTATCTCATTAAAAAGGCATAATTGGTGAACGTTGCGCAAGCGCATAAAGTGATCACGTGAACCAGCCGATGACAGGTCGTAAGCCCTGTAGGTGCCTTGATTTCCCGGTTCTCCTACAGTAAATATTCCAACTTCGTCTCTATTGAGATAATTAAAAATCTGTTAAAAAATACCTTTGACTCCCGACAGGGAAAAAAATCCAATGTTTGCGCATATGCAATAATAAAAATATTCGAGTATATTTATGGAGTCCATGCGCTTCAAATGATTGACAACTGCTGGTATACCAACAAATACTAAATTCTAACTTTCGTAATTAGAACACAACCACATACCAGGGAAACAGAGATTCTATTTATGTTATTTTAAAATTAATACTCAACGGACTGCCCTTCGCTAGGCTAACGGTCAAGTCATGTCCAAAGAATAGACACCCCAGATTCCCTTAAATAGCACTGCATTATAAATCTCAAGGGTCTCTTCCTCAGAGAAGACCCTCCAAAAGGGTCATCTAACTCACAGGAGGATGAAACCTCTGAAGAATAGGACACAAAGATCGATAAATCAGAAAAAAGTTTTTTTTAAAAAGAAGTACCTAAGTATTTGTTTGTAGGAAGCTACGTATTCAAATATTGCATTTTCAACTCATTATTCTGTAGGAGGCTGAAGTTTGCAACTTTCGCGCAACTATTTTGGTCAGAAGAGAAGTGGTATAGTAAAAAAAAATATATGAGAAGCTATCGCAAAAGGTCGGATAAACATAATTTTTGTAAGTAACTATAATAGACTATAGAAAAACATAAGAAAAAAATCTAAAAAAACACGTAAACTATAAAAAAATAATTAAGTATGGAAAAACTAGACGTCGCATTAGGAAACTGAAAACACCACTAGATGCAGAATTAAAAATTGTTTTTTTTTCGGTTTATATACCCGTTGGCGAGATACAGCAAAAAAATATTTTTTGCGCTGTAGTTGAAAAGTTTATTTAAATTGTTATTTTAAAGCATTTTTCCCTCAAAGCTTACACACCGACTTATGACAGCTAAGCACAAAGGTGCACGTTCAAAGAGCCTTTCCGGTATGGGACACGATAAGAGACTAGTTTGTTTTTTTATAGCTTCTCGGGCAACTAACAGATACTATGTAAAATATTAATTTAACACGCACCCAATAACAAGTTGCCACATTCTGGAGACTTGAGATATTAATCGTCTCACAGATCCGGACTGAAGACACAATCAAAAACTATGTCTCCATCGGTAATCGAACCCGAGACTATACAAATATATTAAAATATATTAGTCGGTCGGTTAACATATTCTTGGTAGGAAAAAGAACTGTCCAATCATGACATACATTTTTTATATAGAAAACAAAATATCTTAAAATATTCAATAATATGGAATTAAGGGTTTATAGTATTCATCATCAACAATTGGATCTCATGTGTTGCATGCAACTTGTACCTATCCTAATCAAAAATAAATACTACATTTAGGTACGCACATATTTCAAAATAAATTTCTGGAACATTCTTCGCAGTTTCATAATGGTATCGATTTTCAACAAAATTATATATTTATACATATTTTCTTTGTATAGATACGCATAGTACCTAGTTCCGGTGTAAACTGGCGAATACTAATTATTAATCGTAGGTACAAGTGCAAAACTTCCTTTCTTAACTTTGTTGAACTTCTCGTAGATTAAATTAACCAAACACAAGTTAATTACAATCAAGTCGATGTTTAAAATGTGATAAATTAAGAGAGTACCGTTAAGAGGACATATAACGCTAAATCTAGTCACGAAAAACATGATATATCAAAACCGCCTAATACACTATGAAGTTACGCGTTTGTAAGGGTAACTATCGCGTGCTTTAAAAAAGGTTTATACGTGATTTAAATTATCGGAATTCCAAAATTTGTTGATTTTTTGCAATTTAAGAACAAACCTTACTTGAAATGAAAAATCTTTATCGGTCATTCACTTTTATTTTATGCACTCTTTTAGCATATACAAATTTTATTTCTCTACGATACATAGTTATGGAGTAATTTAAAAAAAATGCTGTAAAAGAGGATATTTTTAATATTATTTCTAGGGGAATTCAGCCTGGATTTTAAAATTGTGTGACGAACATTCACTAGAGAAATGTTGAATACACTTATGGTATTTTTTCTAGAAACACACTGTTTAATTTTTTTTTTTTTTATTATTGAAACCAAACAAAATATAACAATATAGTTACAAACAATAAAAATATTACAAAAAAGTACAATTTAAATAAGTTATATGAAACATTTTTTTTATAGGATTATTTGATATATACCTACCAACCTCACTAGGCTGAGCCTGTACCGAGGTGACAGATTTTTTTTTTTTTGCGTTATATCTGACAGAAAAATATTAAACTTGTATTTAACTAAAACTTGTTATAAAATATACCTATTATAAAAATAAAATATAAACTATCGTAGCTTGATCATGTTTCCGCAGTATATAATGCCCTTGTTTCTAATCCATGTTTCTATTGTTTTCTTGTGTTTCAAATTATTCATCAACTGTATGTCCGTTATTTCACTTTTTATCTTATTAAAAATTTTTGGAGCTAAATAATAGTAATGTCTTTGTCCAAATGTCGTGTTTGTCTTTGGAGTCATGAGAAAATTCCTGCGTGTCGTCTCGTAATTGTGTTGCGGTGTAATTTGAATTGTTTTATCTTTATGAAAATGTATAGAAATAATTTCGATATATAACTGTGGAATGTTGAAAACTGGAAAATTATTAAATAATTGAACTGTTGGATATGTAAATGGTTTTTTTATTATAACCTTAAGAGGATCCATATTAATTTTAGCAGCGCCACCCCAACCAATCATTCAATCAACCAATATTTGAGGAATTTGATTTGAAATTGGGGTGTTTAGGTTTATATGCCCCCTTAAACCGCGAATTTACAAACAAATTGAAGCTAAAAGATACACATATTCCCTTTTTGGTGGGCTTTTGCTGACTAATGCATTTCCTCAGAAAGTTATGATTGAGAAAATGAGAGCGAGCGTTTGTGATCACTGTCAAGAGACGAAAAGCCTTCTTTACCCACTTCTCTACCAACATAATATACCGTACTGTGGTATATTATGTTGGTAAAGAAGGAAAGATAGAGGGAAGAGTGATAGATCATTTTGTATTTAAATTAAATAATTAAAAATAAAATTAATAAGGCGGGGTAAAGGGAAGAATAAAATATCCATATGAATACATTGAGGGTATGAAAAAATCAAAGAAATGAATATACATATTATATATTTTATTTAGAGAAATCCAACAGCAACAATAATATAACAAAAATATACACTTACAAAGATTAAATGCAATTTAGAGAAGCCACGTTGTGAATATATCCTATTTTTTCAACATTTTATGCAATGTTTCTAGCAAAATCTATAGTTAGGTCCCTAGCTCTGTCAAAGCCGTAAACATAATAAAATATAATTTCCATGATTTTTCTGTTTTTAGGATACATTTGATTTTATTAATATTACCAGTACCTATGTACCTATATAATTGTGAAATCTTATATTCAAAATTAGGATCCCTATTTCAAAATATAAGCATTACTGTTTTTTATTGAAATTAAATTTAATAGTTACCTAGCTAAAGTATTTTTATTGTAATTTTTGGATTGCACAAAATTTAATATATTTATGTAAGGTATCATAGAAAAATTAATAAATATTATAAGTAAATATCAAAACAGTAGCATTTAAAAGTAAATAAAGAAAAAAAAAACTTAAATATTATACATAAATTAAAGAATAGAAAAGAAAAAAAAGAAAAGTAAAGGAAAGAAAAGAAAAGAAAAGAAAGGAAAAGAAAAGAAAAGGAAAGAAAAGAAAAGAAAAAAAAAGAAAAGAAAAGAAAAGAAAAAAAAGAAAAAAAAAGAAAAGAAAAATGAACATAGTAGGTATAAAGGCAGCAGCATCCTAACTCCTAGTCGCCAACATAACTTACAATTGCACCATGCATTGTGGGGGATTCATACTCCTGACAACTCTAATTGCTGAAAGTTTTGAACTGTTATTACCAACAAATCTAAATTATTGAATACATTATTAAATGTGATGCATATTCTATTTAAAGGAGCAATATGGTATAGGACCAGGAAGTGGTTTAAGAAGACGATGAAGAAAAGTTGAAAAAAGACACTAAAAAATATCAATACAATTTGGTATAAATTGTTTTTTTTTGCTGTTGTTTTATGTAATAAAAAAATAAAATAGAATAAACGGTTTCATTACTCATTATGTACAAATTATTCTAGCTGACGGTATCGCCTTGTATAAATAATTTAAATCCTATTAATTTGGGAATGTTTAGGAGAATTTTCCCTCCAAAGTGTTTATTTTCCAAATAAATTATTGTTTGACATAGTTAAACTTTAACAGGAAACTTTAAATTGCGCTTATTTAATTACGAACGACGAGGAGCAGCGCGTGTGGATGGTTGCAAAATTTGTACGATTATAATAAACGTGTTGTTGGTGATACGAGTTAACAAAATTTGTACAATTAAAATAAATATGTATTTGTCTGACGTTAATTTTAAGATTATAATTAACGTGTTGTTTGCGATACAAGTTCACCTAATATACGATTATAATAAACATGTAATTATCTGACGTAAATTTTAAAAATATGATTGACGTGTTTTTAGTGATACATACGATTTCACATAATTTGTCCTATTATATACTCGTATAATAAACGTATTGTTTGCGATACAAGTTGACGAAATGTACGAGTATAATGAAGATGTATTTATCTGACGTACATTTTAAGAATACGATTAACGTGTTTTTAGTGATACATACAATTTCACATAATTTGTCTTATTATATACTCGTATAATTAACTTGTTATTTTCGATACAAGTTCAAGAAATGTGTACGCTTATAATAAACATGTCTTTATGTGATGTGAATTTTAACAGGCATCTGTGATATATGAATTTCTCAAAATTTGTACGATTATAATAAACGTGTTGTTGGTGATACGAGTTAACAAAATTTGTACAATTATAATAAACATTTATTTAGCTGACGTAAATTGTATGATTATGATTAAGTTCACAATATTTTGCACGTGTTGAAGATAACACACGTTAACAATTCTGTACGATTTCAAATATATGTTTGGTGATACATATACAAATTATCGGAATTCGTCAATTAAAAATTATGTGTATTGGCACAAGTTCAATAAATTTTAACTATTATTATAATGGTGTTGTATGCGATAAGAGTTCATTAATAAATTCGCTGCAAGTATACCAACAATATATGTTCATAGGAGAACCCAAAAAATGGATCTATGACCAAGACAACAGGGCTTACGACCTTGTATTGTCTGTTTATTGTGATAACACTATCATTTTTCAATAATGCATTGAGAATAAGAACATTATATATGTAATTAAGCTTATCTAGATGTGTGGTGTATTGTACGTGGTATTGCCCGACCCATTCCCCGATAAAGGATATAAATACGGTAGTGACGCGATTCGCGGCGTATTATCGCTTCCGCGCGCTATACAGATAGTTAGGTATCTATGTAACAGTGTAGGTACTTGTTCGGCCAAGAGCTCTGCTACGAATAAACCGAGTATAAAGTAACATGTTTGTTTAGCATATTAACCACACACCAGGACAAGAAAATTTTTTAACAGATTTTTAATTATCTCAATAGAGACGAAGTTGGAATATTTATTGTAGGAGAACCGGGAAATCAAGGCACCTACAGGGCTTACGACCTGTCATCGGCTGGTTTACGTGATCACTTTATGCGCTTGCGCAACGTTCACCAATTATGCCTTTTAATGAGATCCCTATTAATTCAATTTTGAAGGTTCTATATATTGTAATACTGAAATTCTTTTCGCTTGAAAATAAGGAATTTTTACTACAGCCATCTATGGGTGAAATTATGAACAACAATCTTATTATTTTTATTTATTTTGTTGGAACGCCATCTATTGAGAGAATTGGTTTTTTTTGTAAATCATTATTTACAAAACGTTGCGCAAGCGCATAAAGTGATCACGTAAACCAGCCGATGACAGGTCGTAAGCCCTGTAGGTGCCTTGATTTCCCGGTTCTCCTACAATAAATATTCCAACTTCGTCTCTATTGAGATAATTAAAAATCTGTTAAAAAATATCTTTGACTCCCGACAGGGAAAAAAAAATCCAATGTTTGCGCATATGCAATAATAAAAATATTCGAGGACAAGAAAAGATGGATTTAAATCGGTGGTGGTGGAAAAGCTGTTAGCAGGCTGGGTTTATTTTCAAATGGTCTCGAGTTCGAATCCTGCGACGGCCGATTTCGTTCACCTAATAGTACAAGCATTTACGCTTAATTTAGGGAATGTATTATGTGGTTTTTACAATGAAACATTATTAATAATAGTAAACACTTTCTTGTACCCTGCGCAAGTGGCGAGTTTATTGCCATATGGTAATATCTTCCAACTAACCAGTGTTTCCAGACTAGAGATGCAATAATTGCGTGAGAAATTAATTAAAATAATTTTCTCCTCCGCTGGGGATCAAACCCAGGATGCTCGCAGTGAAGCCAAATGGCTTATCAACTTTGCCACGACGGTTTACATTCATTATTTAAAAAAAAAATCTCAACAGATAAGACATTTTATGACCGAACGCTTTTCTGTGGCTTCTCGGCATTAATAATGAATACTTCAAATCTTAGTCGATGATTTTAAAAAATGGATATAAAATTTGTTTTATTTTTTAAAAAAGGTTGGAGACATCTGATTCAAAAGTTGAGCGATGGATAATATTATATCAAAATAGGTATATCCACATTGTTATTATAATATCAAAATATATCCACATTGTGTAGGTATGCTTTGATGATAGACAATTTAGGTTCGGTAGCAGTTAAGCAAATGGAATATCGTTACTAATATTGATACACATAATACATAAGAATATGAATGTATATTCTCCATAATAAACAATGTAGATACATTATCTTCTGTCAAGAAAAGGGACACCAACCAAGATGTCTGTCAACCCATTCTACGTAAGTCCCTTTATCTATGTTTGTAAGCAAGAAAATATTTTAACTGCTTTATCCGCATGCCAATCCCCTACCGTCATAAATATATAAATAAAAAAATATTTGAGACAAAAAAAATTTTACATACGAATACAAAAAAATATATCAACAAAAATATGACTCTTTTTGTAAAATCGTTACGTCATTTTAACGAATATTATAAAGTGACTAAGGTCCAATGTATAATGGATCTCCACATACCTAGTACAATATATATTTTTTTCCACTACTGGTGTAGTTGTGATAGATAGATTATAATATATTATATATCAACAAAAAATTTCTTAAAGTACCATATTATCTTATTTTCAATATCTCAATAGAGAAGAAGTTGGAATATTATAGGTGAACAAGGAACTCAAGCACCTACAGGTCTTATAACCTGTCATCGGCTGGCTTACGTGATCACTTTATGCGCTTGCGCAACGTTCACCAATTATGCCTTCTTATTGACTTCCCTTATCAATGCAATTTTTGAAAGTTTTATATTATATTTTAATAATGAGAAACTGATCGTTTGAAAATAATTTGGGGTACGCCATCACCATCTATGAAGTAACGAAGAAACCATTTTGTAACTATTGATAAATTGTTTATTTGTAAACAATGAAAGCAACAGTCCTTATACATTATGTGACAATGCTCTCGAGCACATATGTCACCCCTGTGCTCCACAAGAATTATATGTTCATTTTTGGCTTGTTTACTTACTTGTACCAATGTTAAAAATTGTGAAAAAATATTATTGACTCCCGACAGGGAAAAAATCCAATGTTTGCGTATATGCAAATTAAAAATAATCGATTTACCTTCTTATCTTTCATGCCACGAAAGGTTTTCGTAGATTATGTTTCAAGATCTTTTACAACCGTACAGGGGCTCCATTGACGCTAAGGTGAAAGTCGCCTCCAAAAAATTGCAAGTAAGTAATTTTCAAAAACTCGTTTTTTTATTCTCTACAATGCGCAAATAGGTCCAATTATTGAATATGGTAGTCACCTCTGGAGCGGTGCCCCCATAATACCTACTAAATACCCTCGATGCTGTACAAAGGCGTGCTGTACTCCTGATTGACGACCCACCATTGACTGATGGATTGCAAACACTAGACTACAGACGCAAGGTCGGTATTCTCAGTTTATTATGTAGATACTACCACGGCAGACGCTCAAAAGAACTTGCATCTCTTGTCCTTTACACCCATTCACAATAGTCACTCATTTTACTCAATCTCAACACCCGTTCACAGTAAACCTTCAGTCGCTTCTCGAACTCTTTTTTAACACAGCAGCCCGGCTGTGGAACGATCGCAAAATTAACCCTGGTAAAAGGAATGCATTGGCTATTGATATATAGAAGTGGGAGTTGCACATTCCTACCAATTATGATTTAAGTATTTATTTATTTTATTTATTCAAAATCCACAATAATCATACAAAAAATAAAATTACAACAATACAATAGTGAAACATAGTAAAACAAAAATATGCAATATAGACAATTTAGTACGTATATGTTGGCACTGACAAAAATAATACAATCTATCAGTACCAACATCCAGTGGATAAGAACTATTCCACTAAGCAGTGCTTGTGTCGGAATAGCTTTACATTCATTTTAACTGACGCAGTCCATACTTATATCTAACACACAATTATAACATATCATAAAATCAAACATACAAATTATAATATACAACTATAAAATCACGGTTTTAAATCATTTCATAATTTTAAAAAATATATATTTTCAATGTTCATTCTACCTTTGTTGAGAATCCAAGAAGATAGTTTATTTTTCATAGCACTCAGTGTCTTTTTAACTGCCTGATACTTTTTCGGATTAATAAGCAGTCCATGTTCAGATGACCAAGAAGGACATCATTGTTAAATAATAAAGTTAATCCCGACGTCTACTCCTGGATTTATGCAACTTGTACTGCAACACCGATATTAAATTATTTCGTGTTTTTGGGATACCTATATAAAAACTCAATTTTCCAGAATTTAAAAGCATTTTTAAAGTTAGATAGAGCATTGCACATATAACCTATATCAGTTTTCAGAAAATCGCAATATTTTTATGGTAACATAAACGCAAACATTGGATTTTTTCTAACGCAAACATTGGAATGATATTTAATGACAATTTTTCCGCTATATCTTTATAAAGACGAAGTTGGAATATTATAGGAAAACCGGGAAATGAAGGTACCCTGATAACTTTATGCGCTTGCACAACGTTCCAACTTCTTCATATTTTTTTATTATTTTGCCGTGTGATTATCGTTTCGTCATAGTACACACTGTATTTAACATTAACTCTGGTTGGTTGGTTGAAAGAAATTGACGTTTAGCAACAACTCCGCCAGTATAATAATTATATGTACATAAAGAAACAAATAAATTTATCATAAAACAAGCTTAAGAATAATTTTTAATTAATTTCTCCCTAAATAAACAAAGACTTGCTCACTGGAGAATAAAGATTAATTTAATATGAATAATTACAAATTAATATTTTTGATATTTACTTAAGCGGTTTTTTTGTATCTTTTCACTAATTTATTCATTATAAATGAAAGAATATAAACGAAATCACAATATGGTTATACCTGAAGTAACATGAATAACATTTCCCTTGGTTTTGTAATTTTCTGGTTCAGTTCACTAATGGTTACCTTAATAATACAATATATATTCAACTTTATTTTGTTTAAGAATATGATAAAGGAACGTGACTTTTTATTTTCTTCGCAAAACAATTTCAATAATAGAGTATTTTTCAATTTCATACGCACAAAAGAAAGTATCGCTTTAATAAAATTGAAAAATCTCGAGTAAATAGGTATTCGTTATGTACCAAAATTCAATACAATTGGTTATCTTTTCATTTAATATCTGACATTTTTTACTACTCCGGTACAATTTATGGGTTCAAATAACTGAGATATAACCGTTATAATTCTGTTTTATTTTTTAATTATGCCTTTTAATGTTTTTAAGCTTATTAACTTGTAGCCTAAAACTTAATCTGCATATAAATAAAGTAGATATCGTAAGGTTGTCGTTCTGGATTTGCACATGTTTGTGCACAGATATGTTCATTGCAGTCCGCCTATCGACGCATTAGGAGTAAAACCGCCTAGGTCGATATCGGCAATTTTGCAATAGAGCAAAAAACTTTTATTAAAAATAAATCATTGCCTCGGAACAGACTCGTCTAGTGAGGCAGCAAATACATAGTATAGTGTTGATTATATTTTTTTTAATTTAATTTGTTTTTTTATTTATTTGTATTAACTCCCAACAAGGAAAAAAATCCGATGTTTGCGTATATGTAACTATAAAAATATTCGATTTTTATAATAATAATAAACACTTTCTTGTACCCTGCGCAAGTGGCGAGTTTATTGGCATATGCCAATTTCTTCCAACTAACCAGCGTTTCTATTCCAGAGAAGCAATATTAGCGTGAGAAATGAGTTTAAATAAATTTATTCTCTGCTGGGGATCGAACCCAGGACGCCTGCACCGGCTTAAGGACGATCGGAATTGATTATTTCTACATAAAATTCATGTTTTCATGTTCAAAAATTTATGAGAACAGTAATAAACTTTATGTAGATAATTATCTCTATCATCATTAATGTAAACAGATTTTTTTATCGGTGAAATTTTTTTTTTCTGTTCACTCCAAGTCAGGTCACATTTCTATATTTACTTAATCTGACATGACATGACTAAGTAGGAAGGTAGGGGATTCCCTTCCAACATCCGTGACAGTCTGACAGACGGAGAATGCACAGGAGAGGGGTGAAGTAAAGAGATGGGTTTACTAGTTAATATTATAGTTCAATCTCCGATAGTGCTGGACGAGAATGATTCAAGTGAAACTTTTGTGGATAATGTTCAAATCATAGATTTATTTTATGTATGCAACAGAAAATAATATCTACATACTTGAAGTAATATTATGGTCTACAGTTTTTGGTGTTAAGTGGGCATATAAACCTTAACACACCAATATGAACTTAAATTTATTTATTCAATATTGCATTTCGGGCAACTACAATGTATTGCTTTACTGTCATTAATTTAGTTTAAACTAGTTGCATGTAACACATGAGATCCAACTGTCGATAGCGATAGTACGTATAGATGAAGAATAAGTACCAAACTATAAACCTATAAATACAAATTATTAAATATTTTAAGATATTTGATTTTCTATACAACACATGTACCTAGGTATGTATGTCAAGATAGGATAGTATGGAGGTCAGTCCTTTTTTCTACCCAGAATATGAAAACAGCATGACGGTATGTATGTATGTTTGGAGATTAGTATCAAACAATTAAGTCTTCTTAGATATTGTGTATAGGCGACTGCCATACAAATTGTATGAAGTGATGTCGTCACTAAATTAAATTTTTATAAAAATTGTTAAAAAAAGTTTTAGATTTACTTGTACAATATTTATATTTTTTATAGAAAATTAAATTTTCTAGTTAGTGTTTCGGCTTTTTTCGATATTTTTAAAATATTTGGAAATATAGGCAGTTAAACTCATAAATTTATAATAAAAAATATATTTTTCTTAATATAAAATGTTTGAGAAACCCTGAAATTGTTTTGAAAAAAATCATTTGAGATTTTATATTTGTCTATGTTTATACCAATTTTCAGCGTTCTAGCTTTTATAGTTTCTGAGATATATGGAAAAATAAATCAAAATTTCAAAAGTTGATAACCCCTGACTGAAACAAAAATTTACAATTCTGAGTATAAAAGTTTTGTAGGCCTATAACTGTCTATACATTCTGAAAATTTGGGCTTTGTAAATTGAGCGGATCAAAAGTTATAGGGGAGGGGACACAGACACACACACACACACACACACACACACATAGACACACACACCCTCACACACACACACCCACATACACACACACACACACAAAACTCACATAAAATGTTCTACTCCGAATTCTGAGTAAATCCATGTATGTGAACATATATGCTGCGAGGCCTCTTGTTGGTGTTATTAGCATGCAAAAAGTCCACTACGCCATACAAAATTTTCCTTTGTACACGCATCTTGGGCTTAATAATGTCGATTCATTCAGAGAATTGAATTCTCATGAACTAATCGACAGTTGGATAACAGGTACAATGTCAAATATTAATTTAACACGCGCCCAATAACATGTTGCCACATTCTGGAGATATTAATCGTCTCACAGATCCAGACTGAAATTACAATTAAAAACTGTGTCTCCACTGGGAATCTAACCCGGGTCCTTTGGATCATCAGGCAGATACCCAAGCCAACTGAGCCACGAAGGCCGACACGAAAGTTTACAAATATGTTAAAATGTGTGTTTCTATAAAAAATATATTTGTCAGGTGAATGGTGAATGTGAAAAAATATATTTGTCAGGTAAGTATTTTCAATATTTGTCAGGTGAATAAATTTTAAAATTCAGCATAAATTCTCCTACACACTATTTTTAAAATTAACTTTTTTACAGTATATTTTTTAAATTTCTCCATAACTTTGTGTCGTAGAGAAATTAATCTTTTATGAGCTTAAAGAGTGTGTAAAATAAAAGTGAATGACTGATAAATTTTATTTATTTCGTATTAGGTTTGTTCTTAAAATGCAAAAATCAACAAATTTTGGATCCCAATTCAATTCAGTTAAGATCTGAGCATGGGACCCATGCGAAAATCATTAAACATCAATTTTCACTTCAACGATAGTGATCCGTTTTATTCGAATAAATCCGATTGATTATCCAATGAATCCGATAGGTTATCCAATAAATCCGATAGATTATCCAATGAATCCGATAGATTATCCAATAAATCCGATTGATTATAAAATGAATCCGATAGATTATCCAATAAATTCTATTGATTATCTAATTCATTCATTCATTTCCGTGTCCAAGGTCATCCGCCTACACTGTGTCCCTCCAGTAATTTGCAGCCATAATTCCATTTTCATTGGCCTGCCACAAATCCTCTTCAGAGCACCCTCCCTCCATAAGCGGGCAGCTCAGCAGGTGCGACATACTCTGCGTCTCTCCACACTCACATGCCGTGTCCTGGTCCGCCTCCAGCATTCCCCATCTATCCAGGTTCACCTTGCACCTTCCTACACCCGTCCTCAGCCTGTTTAGGGATTTCCAGGCTGTATAAGGCAGTAGGTGACCCGCCGGGAGTACCTCTGCTGGTTCACGAAAGCTCTCACCTTCTATCCGTTCCTTCCACAGCTCAACTCTTCTCTTTTCGCTGGTTGAGTTTAAAGATATTGTATTCCTGAGGAAGCTGTTTCTAGATTTGAGTCTTGAGGGCGGGAGGATGTGACCATATAGCGGATGTCGAGAGTCATTCTGCTGTTTCATCTTTTCCTCTTCAGAGGCTACAACTCTTCTTATATGTGGTGGTGCTATTCCAGTTAGTAATTGGATTTTTTCCACATTAGTAGGTTTAAGACACCCCGTAATTAGTCTGTTGGTTTCATTCAAAGCAACATCTACGTTTCTGGCATGGGGAGATTGGAACCAGACTGGAGCCGCATATTCCCCTGCCGAGTAGCAGAGAGCAAGTCCCGAAGTTCTAAGAATGGATGGTTGTGCCCCCCATTTTGTTCCGACGAGCTTTCGGATGATATTGTTCCGAGTACCAATTTTTCCCCTGGTGTTTAGACAGTGTTGCTTAAAAGAGAGTGTCCTGTCTAGCACTACGCCGAGGTACTTTGGGTTTTCGCAATTTTCTAGATTCTTTCCCTCCCATGTGATATTAAGTTTCCTCTTTGCATCCCGATTTCTCAGGTGAAAGGTACATAGTTGTGTCTTTGCTGGATTGGGTTTGAGATTATTGTTTTTGTAGTATTTGGACAATTCATTCAAGGCTCTTGACAATTTGATCTCTACGTTTATAAAGTTATCATCTTGTGCCACGATTGCCGTGTCATCAGCGTAGATAAATTGCTTTACGTCATAGAGTATTGGTTGATCATTTGTGTAAATAAATCTAATAAATCCAATCCAATAAATCCGATCCAATATCCAATAAATCCGATAGATTATCCAATAAATCCGATGTATTAATATTATGTTTATTGCCAGTAAGCACATTTCCAGGTTTTCAATCCAAGCAACGCAAAGCAAAATCAGTAATCAACAACGACGAAATAAAAAAAAATAATACGACAATATACACAGTAATGAGGTAAGGAAAAAATAGGAATTGAAGAACGCAGAAGAAATATCGTTTATGAATTATCAGAAAAATAATATACTTTTTATAGTTTTTTTCTTTAATATACTAAAATGAAATGGTTAAAAATTCTGCAGGTCGATTTTATATGAATACCAACAGATATCTGTGAAATATTTGGTATAATGTACTATTTTTCCGCTTACAAAATTTCAACAACAAATTAAAACAAGAAATCGACTTGCTAATATTTTAATGTTTAAAAAATCCTATTTTATTTCAATATTCAAATGAAGTATCACACCACATACACAAATAAATTTACTACAGAAATTGTCACCAATCTGATAATTACTCAGGGTGATACCAATTACAAATCATTTCTTAAAAAAAGATAAATAATCCCGTCCTTATCCTATCACTTGAGTTTTTCCGTATTTTTTCATGCCTTTTTGAATACGTTATTCATTAAGGGTGTTTTTTTTTTCATTACATAACTTACATATTATTCAATCAAATGAAATGAAACGTCAATAAAGGATTCGATCATTCACTTAAATAATACATTTCTATTTATAACAAACAATAATATAATATAATTTTTGTTAAGCAGACAAGGTTGACTGTTTACGAATTCATCAAAATGTACATATTATACGACTAGAGTTACGGAAACAGGATTGTTTCACAGAAACGCCCACTTTTCCTTCAAACAACACAATACCTGGGAATAATAAATTCACGAGACAACTTTGTATTAAATGGAATCATATCAAGTTTAAATTTGAATTTATACTTTTGTAATATGGAGATAGCGTTTTTTTTATAACGTAATTTAAATTTTTTCTTTGCCGTGATTCAATTTATTATATTTATTTTGATTTGGAAACAAAACAGGAGTACAGAAAAAGAAGTACATGTTAAATATAAAATAAGTAAACAACAATCTGTACGCCCAATAACATTGTTTCACAAATATAATATAATGGTAAGTACTACAAACTAACCACAAGAATACAAAATAAACTAGTTGCATGTAACACATGAGATCCAACTATCGATAGCGATAGTATGTATAGTTGAAGAATAAGTAGGTACCAAACAATAAACCCATAAATCCAAATTATTGAATATTTTAAGATATTTTGTTTTCTATACAACACATGAAGGTATGTATGTCAAGATAGGACAGTATGGAGGTTAGTCCTTTTCTCTTACCCGGAATATGAAAACAGCATGATGGTATGTATGTATGTTTGGAGATTAAGTATCAAACTATTAAGTCTTCTTACATATTGTGTATAGGCGACTGCCATACAAATTGTATGAAGCAATGTCGTCACTAAATTCAATTTATAAAAAAAATGTTAAATAAAAATTAAGATGTACTTCTACAATGTTAATATTTTTATAGAAAATTAAATTATCTAGTTGGGGTGTTTCGGCTATTTTCGATATCTTTAAAAAAAATTGAAATATACGCAGTTAAACTCACAAATTTATCATAAAAAAAATATTTTTCTTAATAAAAAATGTTTGAGAACCGCTGGAATTTTTTTGAAAAACAAAATTGAAGATTTTGTATTTCTCTATGTTCATACAAATTTTCAGTGTTCTAGCTTCTATGGTTTCTGAGATATATGGAAAAATAAAGTAAAAATTTAAAAGTTTATAACCCCTGACTGAAACGAAAATTCTATATTATGAGTATAAAAGTTTTGTAGGCCTATAAATATTTATATACTCTGAAATTTTGGGCTCTGTAAATTGAGCGGATCAAAAGTTATAAGGTGGGGACGGACACACACAGACACACGAAATGTTCTACTCCGAATTCTGAGTAAATCCGTATATGGAACATATATGCTGCGAAGCCTCTAAATTGGTGTTTTTTGACTTCAAAGGTGGAAAAGCCGTGAAAAAAGTAGACCCTGCATACAAATTCTCGCGTATCCTGGCTTGAAACATTGTCGATTTTTTCAAGAGAGCTTTGTTTTAACAGTTGGAAAATAAAAAGAATATGCATATTTAAAAAATAACAAACAATTACAATTTTTTTCAAAAAATCTCAAAGCAAAGTGGGATATGGGGGGAAATAAAGAGTGATATAATGACGTGCTGTATAAAATAAAATAAAGGAAGAAAGGAGGAGAGGTAGGAACATTAGGAGAAATGTCATCACTATTGTAGGTCGCGTAACACTCTTAATACATCGTGAAGATATTGTATATAGTTGTCATTGAATATATCTACTTGCATCGCAAACTTAGAATTGTGCACATTCGTAGCATACTAGACTTAGGTAGGTAAGTCATTTTTTAAAGTGGACCCATACAAAATTTTAACTTATTTTATTAATTTATTTTGTATTGCATCTCGGGCTACTAACGGGTACTTTGTCAAATACATATTAATTCAAACTCATCCAACAACAAGTTGCCACAATATGGAGACTCTACCTGGAATCGAACCCGGGACCTTTCACTCAGATGTCAGATTTTTAACCAACTGAGCCACGAAGGACGGGTTCAAAGCTATTGTGACCCGCATGAGCGAATTACATTGGAAGCAGGTTCGAATTCAGTCTCTAGAAAAAAATATTTTTTAAAAAATAATACATAAAAAAAAGGAACCCGTAAATACATAAGAAACATCCCTTGTTCTGAAATCGATCCTATAACGTATAAGAAATTAAACGAATATTGGCTACTTATGCTGCGGGGGTTGGAAATATTTAAATGTAAAAAGTTCAACTCAAAAATATAAGGGGAAAAAATATCAATTTAATAATTCAAACCTTTTCAATTAGTATCTCTTAAACATAAAACAGCGTATAACAATGTACATACTTGTAAAAACTCATCATATTTGAAATAAAGATGGCGGGAGATACTGGTACCTACTTTTTGAATACTCATTACGTCGTAATCTTAAAAATTACGTCTTCAAAAAAAATATATATTATTTTTTCAGTATTTTCTTTGTACATTTCATTTTTATTTTATTTTTAATTCAATAATGTAATATATTATCACATCTGGCAGCATTCACTGATTCAGTGTGGCTAAGTATGTAGGTAGTTATTCACACCATTCATTTTTATACATATTATTCAGTCAGTAATATTCTTATGTTCATTCCTTGTAATTACTATTTTATTTGAATTTTTTTTATTTTTTTATTCTTTGGTTTTTAATGTATGTACTTTAGTGTTTAATTTACCTTTCTTATATGTTTTTATTTTTTTATATATTTTCTGCTACCATTGATATGTATAGATGTTATGAATGTTTATAAATTTATGCTTTGTCATGTAATATATTGTTTTGTAAAGGGCTTTGTCTCAATAAATAAATAAATAATTTGTCTATCTATTGGTTCGATACATTTTTTTAGTTCATTTAGTTGTTTTGTAATATTTTTTAATAATACCTAATTGTATTCCCCGATTTATTATCCATAACTCAACTTATGAGACGAAACATTGATTTAAATTATAAATGGTTGGTATTTTATAACTCTATACACTGGTCCGACGCGTTTTTACGCAATACGTCCGATTCTATAACCTTTTAAGAACGTTCCGGCTAAAATAGATGCCTTCCTAGTCCACTTTGTCTATATTCTATAACGCTGAAATGCAGTTGATGTTCTATAACGTCTAAGTTGATGTTCTAACGCTGTTCTTACTCCAAATAAGTCACGACTTAGTTCAATTCCCTATTTTGTAACCACATTTTAGTAGAATCAACTGTCAAAACGTTCCTAATTTTAGTTCACATCTAATTGGTAGCGTACTAGCTAGTTTCACGCCAGTCCGGGATATTTTTGTTCAGTTGAATACATCAGTTGTGTATGGAAAAAAATAAAAAAGAAGATGTATACGTGTAGCGTTATGTTAAAATCAAAACCAAGGAATATTTGTGTAGATACAAACATACATAGCATCACGCCTGGCCCCTTACGGGGTAGGCAGAGAGAACCGAACGCCACATACTTCTATCTTGACATACATTCATCGCCTCGTCAACATTCATACATCGTCTTATACATGTTCGTCTGTTGTTCATGCTTCTAACATTTCCGTCTTTCAAAATACCGTTCACATGGACGTGCCATCCCTTCCTTGGGCGGCCCCGACCTCTCATTCCATTCCTGTCCGCAATGTATATTTTCTTCATCAGACGTTCCTCATTCATTCTTCCCATGTGGCAAAACCATCTCAATGTGTTCACTTTCATTCTATTAATAACATCTTTCTTTATCCTACATTTATTCCTCATGTCCTCATTTCTAACCCTGTCATTACATCGTTCTATTACAGATTCTCGTTCTGTTACAGATTCTATTTGTGTAGATCAATTGAAATATTATAATTGGCGACATCACGGCGACATGACATAGCCGAACAGTGCGCAGTACTCATGCGATCGCCTTAGATAATTTGAGTTCAAATTATTGCATACGGTGCACTAATTTTGTAGATTTTAGTTTTAAGAAAAACGTCAGTTTCAGGACACGATGTTTATTTTTATTTTATTATTTATTTATTGTTAATACACAAACATTTGTAAATATTAAGGTTAAGTAAGTAGCGCTTCACTAGGGTAACGGTCATACAGAATACTAAATTAATTAATTAATTAATTTAGTATTCCGTTCAAATGACGTTAATTCTAAAATTTAAGAATGTTCCTATTTTAGTTCAAAATGTTGTTGTTGTTAATTTTTTAAAATCAAATAAACAGTATTATTTTACGTAACATTCGGTTCAAATACACTAACTAGAGCGCACACGATTTCAATCTTTAAGGACGTACATTCTCATACAAAATTTTCCAAGTTTGCATTTGACCCGTCTAGATTTCCTTACCCTGCGCCTTAAATGCGCTCCAATTTAAGTAATACCTACCTGAGTTTAGACAAATGACGAACTTCAAACAGCATGAACATAAAAAATACATAATGTACTTAGATTACATATGATACAGGTATCTAGTCAGCGCAATGAAAGTATGACAACTAAAACTTAGAACAAAGTTCTGAGTTTCACTCGCCCGGCCGTCAATGCAGTCATAGAACACATGACTACATATATGCAGTATACGTACACCTACCGATCTACCGCCTCACACACACACACATGTAAATAAAACTTGTCATACATTTGAATTCGAAATTTATATTGCACGCGGCTTCTGTACCTTATAATTCTATGATAATGTATAATATTTTTCAAAATATTTATGATGGAATTACTAGTAAAGTGTTTTCAAGAAATTAATGTGTTTTCTCTTATTTGAAATAGGCTATGTGTATTATTATTATTTTTTAATAAATGACTCACCTGATCTTCGCTGTTATCCTCCAAACTGTTCAAATTATCAATGGACGTCATCTCTACCGACCTCCTAACTTGCAGTCTTATCCGAGAATATCAACTGTCAATCCATAATTATTGCACAATCATTTGATCAATCACTTAATCCAATATCGTACTCAAAAACTTGTTCAACATTTTAAAGAAAACATAGAAAAGAAAACACGAGTTTTGAAAATGAAAATAGAAACTCCGCGATAACGGCTAAAAGTCGTCTCAGTAAAACTTTTATAAGACAAATTAATTAAACAAAAACATACTTTTTGATAAAATCGATTCGTTTTTTACTACACTGTCACATTTGAATGTTGTATTTTCGAATTAAATAATCGATTAAAGATATGCTGTACTTAAATAAAATAAAAAAGTTTTAAAGGAGTAAAAGTTACGTGAATTAGTTCGTAACCGAATCAAATGGGGTCGAAGCAAAATACACCCTCTCTCGGTGAAAAGTCAAAGCCAACTGAATTGGAAGGTGATATTATGAAGGGTACAAGACGCATGCGTATCAGGAATTTCAGGGACGCGGTTGTCATAGCAATAAAGCAGATATCACATACCGCAACACCTCTCTTATGTAATGTGTAATCTCAAGAAACGCATTGAAATTTCTGGAGACTGATTGGTCCATGCAATATTTTAAGACACCTTCCATACAAACAAATGAAATCTATACAGAATTATTCATAAATAAAATGCATCCTCCTGAGGGGTTGCTCATGCCACATTCTTAATATCTTAATACATTCTTACCTTGCCTTAATCTTAAAAATGAATAGGTAAATCAGTACTCGATTATAATCTAATGTTAATATTAGGTACTCTGCGATATCGGCAAAAGAAACGGATTGGACAAGATGAAAAATTTGAGAGGAGTGGACTTTCTGTGCCAGCTGTCTTCCTTTTCTCTGTCGCGTTATTCTTCCCTCTTTTCGTCACTTATTCAACATAATATGACTCACCAATTGTCTGTAGTGTATGTAATATACCTACGTGCGAATGCCGCGAACGTATTTTATAAGTTTTGTATTAAAGTGCGCACGGCGCTTGCACAACACGAGTGGTGTATTGGAGACGCGTATTTGCGAGACTGACGAAAGTGGCATTCTCGCGCGCAGATAGAGGCGAGATTATTGTTGCCACATTCAGGTATGGATGTAGGTATGAAGAGGTTTTGGTATGTCAGGAAGATGAGGATAGGTACAAATAGGAATTATCTGTCATCTGCGCCAACAACATTGAATCATAAAAATTTGCCAAGATCAAAGTTTAGTATGAAATTGTCATTAATTTTTGTAAAAATTGATATATTCAATCAATATTTATTGATATATTAATTGTTCCACGACTCTACAACAGTTTACCTTCCTCTATTAAAGAAATAACATCACAAAGAATATTTAAAATGAATATTAAAAAATACACCATAAATTATGGGAGGACAGAACTAACACAAATACTTAGTACCTATTCAATAATAACTACATAATTCAAAATTAAAATTATTAACAACATGTGTTACTATGCCGTATTGTGTTTGCGATGCTCTTTGAGTAACAAATAAAAATATTTGATTTGATTTGGGAACCATGTGATTCATATTAATTACACCAACATAGTTAACTAGTCTCTTTCTATGGCTCTGAAATAAAAATCGCGTCAGAGATTGGATTTGTGACAGGTATTATGGCGGACATTGGGATCTGGTTGATCTGTTTTGTGTGAGCCCATATGTTTGTTGAGGTAATGATTGTGATTGCAGAAAGTTGAGATTGTGTACATATTTAGTGTGGAACGGGAAAAATCACCTGGTTCATAATTGCATATAATTGTCAATAAAAATTGTAAACTGCTAGCCCTAGAACAGGATTTCCTAGTTGGGCAGCAGTAATCTACTAATTGTTGTCATTATAAATATGGTGTGATAAAATAAATAAATAAATAAATTAATTAATTTTAGCCTCAAATATTTCTGAAGTCAGAAGCTGATCTTTTATTCAATCAACTTCATGATAACTATATAACTAAAGATAGTATCAATATTCCAAAAATGAATACCATGACTGGCTTACACCATTACTCGTACAGTGGGATCATAATATGGTAGGTACAATCAATTTAGTTATATACATAAATGTAAAATCGCAGAACTCTATTCATCATTTAAACAAAAAGTAAAGACGTTACTAAAGTAATGTTAACTGTTACAACCTAACTGTTGAATGTATTATTCTGTATAAGTCTGTATAAATGTCCAATGTATTATCCGGTACAATAAAGTCTGTATATATATTTCTACAGCTTCATTTTACAATATAATTACAACTATGGCATAAGTTTTTCATTCGTAACTATACAGGATTATTAATTTCTTCATAAAGCAAAAGCGCGCCCAATTCATACTAAAGATTGACTTGTCGATTCCATAGATTTATTAATTACTGCATGATTGATCCAAAAATTTTGATTATAGTTAGTAATACATCTAGTATACAAGATGTAGTACCTACTCCGTGTAAAAAGTGAGTCATGGAATATCGCGCTTTTGACGTTTTGGTTGGCAACATATTTCAGTTTTCCTTACATTTCAACACATCCTAGATAACTGTCCTCTAAACCTTAATAAGGTTTAGAGGACAGTTATCTAGGTCGACAAATAAATCCGAAAACAATTCACATTAGTCATTATTCTCTATAGAAAAACGATGTGTTCTGCCAACCAATACGTCAAAAATCCCTCGGAAAATGCCTCACTTCGATTCATACAAAATTTGCCAACTACGACATCTATTATTTATATATTATAATAAAAATCTGTGGCTTGATCCAATGTTACTACGAATTAAAAAATCCCAGTTAACAAGCAACTATCCAAAATCTTGCCCTGGCAACACTTTTCTGCATATATGAATAAGTTAATGAGCAGAGAGGCCATTCTGTCATTATCTATGCGTTCTACTTTTCCATTGATCAGCATTAAGGAAGTACCCGCGAAGAAAAACTACATAGCTTTATGGGGGTTGTTTGTTTTATTAGCCATAGAAAGTTAAAGGCGAGTAATTTAATATTAAACATTATCTAGATGTTGGCTTCTATAATAGCTAAGTAGGTTTTATACGACAGTGCTTCTCAATCGGTGTTTCGTAAAATAAAATACAAACTTTTCGTTCGATTTGATTTTGTTCACAAATGCGACTCACGCGAGCATCTACAGAATGGTGAAAAATAGTGGTGAAAAATACCGTCTATAGGTATATAGATTCAAAACGAGGATACCAATAAAAGTGAAGGAAGAGGTAATACCAAGATACAATATATAGAATACCCAAAAGACATTAAGTTAAATAAGTAGGTTCAATAAAACGAATGAATTTATAAATATTGTATTGAAAGGACAGCAATCAAGAATATAAAAAATATTTCATGTAAATACATTGAATAATAAATAGTCAACTGAAAAACCTGACATTAAGTATTCTAATGGTAATAATAGTGGAAAAGTATTAAAATCTGTTTGTGCGTTTATCAAAGGAATTTAACTGTTACCTTTTAATATTATTATCTCTTATTACCTAATATTTAAAGTGTGTCTATTTTTTATACCAGTGAATGGGAGAGAGTCACTTTTGCATACCAAATTAAATAGAACGAAAAATTAAATATATTTTTTTTATTAAAATTATATGTGATTATGGAGTTCTATCACAAAGTGACAGTTTTATGTGATTATGGAGTTCTATCACAAAGTGACAGTTTTATGTGATTATGGAGTTCTATCACAAAGTGACAGTTTTATGTGATTATGGAGTTCTATCACAAAGTGACAGTTTTATGTGATTATGGAGTTCTATCACAAAGTGACAGTTTTAAGAGGACATAATAACGCTAAACTTAGTGACCGAAAACATGCTATATTAAAACCGCCCAACGCACTATGAAGTTACGCGTTAGTAAGGGTTAATATCGCATGCGTTAAAAAAGGTTTATACGTGATTTAAATTATCGGCAACCCCAAATTTGTTGATTTTTTGCATTTTAAGAACAAACCTTACTTGAAATGTAAAAACTTTATCGGTTATTCACATTGATTTTATGCACTCTTTAAGCACATAAAAGATTTATTTCTCTATGACACATGGTTATGGAGTAATTAAAAAAAAAAGCTGTAAAAAAGGATATTTTTAATAATTTATTTATGAGAATTTAGGCTGAATTTTAAAATTGTGTGACGAACATTCACTAGAGAAGTGTTGAAAATACTTATGCTATTTTTTTCTAGAAACACACTGTTTAACATATTTGAGGGATTTAGTTTGACATTGAGGTGTTTAGGTTTATATGGCCCCTTAAGTGATTATGGAGTTTTATCACAAAGTGACAGTTTTATGTGATTATGGAGTTTTATCACAAATTGACAGTTTTATGTGATTATGGAGTTTTATCACAAATTGACAGTTTTATGTGATTATGGAGTTCTGTCACAAAGTGAAATTGAAAAAAAAAACTAGAATATAAAAAATACAAACGATGAACGTTTCGTTACCTCCACTACCAACAATCACTCTGACTTTATACAAAGTTTAGGTTTTATGTACAATGTACCTACAAATAAAAAGTTTGATTAAGAAAAAAGGGTTGTTTTTTCAATATCTTCAATATAGACATTATCGGTTAAACACATAATAATCATTTAAACAAAGTTAACAAAGCATTTATTAAAAGTCATGAATTAAAAATATCACAAAAAGCAATAAAACTTAACAGAAGATCAGTACACATAAAGGAAGAATTTTAGATAAGCCGTTGACAACTGGAAAAATGACACTCAATCATGAAACAAAATAAATGAATAAATAACTCCTATCACATACTTTTCTTCTCCCAACTCTTTGTGCCAACTGTTGGGATCAGCTCTCCTCGTTCTTAAATTAAGGGTCCTTCTGTCCTGTATTATGTCACCTAAGCCATGTTTCTGTGCTTTGCACGATCTAGGAATTCTTTGGTCTTCCTCTGTGTGTAAGTCGAGGAAGATCCACGGAGATTGTTTGGTTTACCATATGATAACACATATCAGATACTGGTTTCCAGAAAAAAAATCGTGACTTAAAAAATAATTCAAAGAAAATAATTTCTAAAGAGCGCCCTCTAGCATGATTACACCATCCATCTAAAACCATCAGTTTTCATATCTTAAAATTACCTTGGGCTCTACATGTTAAAATGAGGCCCTCAGCGCAGAAGTGGCCTAACCTTAGGATTACAACTATGGAGTAATTGAAAGTCTTTAGATGACATTAAATTTAATGTTCAATATTATGATCATCAATATAACTATCTTGATATGAGATGATTTTTTTGTTAGGGTTAGGCCATTGTTGTTTTAAAAATAATAAATTTATGAAACGTAATCCACAGTTAGGTTAAAAACTAAAAAAAATGTGGGTTAGGTTGCTTTTGCGCTGATAGCCTCAAATATGCGTTACACTTTTGGGCGTCAATCGATTATGTCTTCAACTCTTTTCTGGATAGTCTTGGTTTGCTCTGGATGGTTCAATATTCTTTGGACTATCCAGAGACTGTACACAACAGACCTGCGTCGGGCCGGATTCACATGTTAATGAAAAACGGAGTTGGCACAAGACAGAACATTTTGGAAAAACTGGATGACGACCACACGCTCCACACTGGGAGCAGACGTGGATAGATGACGATGAAATTGTCTATAAATAAAAAGTGGATAGCGTTTTGATTTTGCAACAGCTGAATGAAGACACTATGTAATTAAACTGTTGCTGGGAAAAAGTTGAGGAACGTAGTCCCTAAGTTGAAGCCACACAGTATAAGATGTCCTTAGAATCCTTCATCATAATAACTGTTATTGCAGTAAGTTAGCAGGGTAATTACACCATATTCTAATGGATGCCGTAACAATTTACCCCTAAATATATAAACAAAACGTAACCACTAACAATGCTTTTTCGCTTTTAACTAAATCAACTAATGGCTCTAACGGCCGCTTTCATCATGGTTCATCAAACCAAATATCAACTGATTAAATAACCTTCATGAGCTCTGATCCTAAATTAGAGCATGCTGAATACCACACCGAAAGCCAACATTGTTTTTATGATAGTTTTTATGATAGCCACATGATGCGCAGTCACCCAGCGGTAACTAGTGTCACCCAGTGTTTAAAGATTGTTTGGAGAAATTAATTTCATTTTTGCGTTAAGAAACCTTGATGAAATCGACGTAAAATGTATAATAGTTAGCCACCAAACATAAAAGAAACAAAAAATCTTGTCACCTTTCGTAGGCTAGGTGTTGAATACATAGTTAAAAACTATTTATGTTCTCCATAGTTTTATATGTTTTTATAATTAATTGTCATGCTCTTACCATACTTTATTTGTTCAAAAAGAATTATTTTTACACTTTTTTGTTTAAACTGGATGTATTAATTTTTATATATGTTTTTACGTCTAAATAAAGTTTACTATTATTATTGTTAGTATTAAATAGGATTGTTTTTCTCATCAAATAGGATTTTAAATTCATTTACAAAAACTTTATTTGATGTATGAAAACATTAAAATGAAGAGAAATAAAATTCTTTTCCACCAGAAATGATAATACACTTAAATAATAACCACAATAAAGATTTTAAATTATTTGAAAAGTTACAAACAAATAAAACTATGTAAAATATTGGGTTTAAATAAAAAAGAGGCATTTTAGCGGCATTTCATATGTATTTATTTATTAGAAAACCGGCAACAGGTTTTCACTTAAGAACTAATAC
Organism: Molanna angustata; assembly: GCA_963576475.1. Lineage (NCBI taxonomy): Eukaryota > Metazoa > Arthropoda > Insecta > Trichoptera > Molannidae > Molanna > Molanna angustata. The sequence goes on from OY754982.1 coordinate 26,971,105, forward strand.
ATTATAAGCATATAAACACAAATAAACAAGAAAAAAGGAGAGGTCTAGGATGGCTACGTTCAGCAAATTATTAAATGTTCCGAAATCTAGAAATATCCCAATCCACTTAAAAAAAGTTTTTGGCGCTTGTGTACTCCCTGTGCTCACTTACGGCTTTGAAACATTCGCATTGACTAAGAGAATGATGGAAAAGCTAAGGGTGTAACAAATAGCGATGGAAAGAAGAATGTTGAATATCTCACTAAGGGACCACAAAACTAATGAATGGATTAGAATGAACACAGGAGTAGCGGACGCGGATGCGGCCAAAAGAATAACGGAGTTAAAGTGGAGTTGGGCGGGTCATATATCTCGGATGTCGGACGACCGATGGACAAAAGTTGTGATGGACTGGAGGCCAAAAACAGGAAGCAGAAGCGTGGGAAGGCCCCAGACCAGATGATCCGATGACATAAAAAAATTACAGGTCCAGAATGGCGAAGAATGGCACAGGATAGAGACCAGTGGAAGTCCAAGCGGGAGGCCGTTGTCCAATACTGGACTCAAGAAGAGGCTGACTAATTAAGTAAGTAAAACAATTGGTTGGGAGAATGACTGTGATGAAGTGGGGTGATGGTATTTTTGACATCAAAAATGCTCACGTGAATAAATAAAAACTTACACGTATCCTTACATTTATAAAAAAAAAATACGAGACTTAAACATACAATACAAACATGGTTATATAACAAAGGAATCAACTATTGTCAGCAAATTCTCAATTCATAACAACATACATGACGAAACTACTAATATAGGACTCAATAAGTGGACCATGGGCTACACAATCATTCTATATAACAGCTTACAATGACTTAGTAATTAATATTATGTAACTAGTCTACTACCTCGGAACAGGCCTGGACTAATGAGGTGGTCCAAACCAACCCAATTTAATTGTTATGTTGCTTACATAACATTATGTAAATACTGGTATAGGTATGTAATAAAAAAATATGTATATATTCAAAACCACTTATAAAATCATCATTACTTTCATTGAATTTTAATTAGGAATCGCCATCGTACCAAATAAGTTGTATTTTTATTAGGTTTATTCTTCTGTCTGCCAAAGCAGTATTATATGAGGAAAGAAGGCTATGTATTATATGATATATGAATCGACTGAATCGCATCCATATGATATGTGATAGGTAAGTCCCAAAAGAGCCAAATTTTGGTGTATTTTTCAAAAACGTGAAAATTCGCGATATTCGCGAAAAAAGTTTAAAATTGACGAGTAATATCGGGTTCAACACAAACTCGAATAAGTCAGGGGGACAAGTCTGGTCAAACCGGCAAAATCAAAACCCTCGTGATTACCCATATCATGGATGTAATTATCATAATGCAGTTCTATGACATCTATAGATATTAAGAACTCCATATAATAATTAATTATATCCATGATATGGGTAGTCGTGAGGGATTTGATTTCGCCGGTTGGATCAGACTTGCCCCCCTCGTCTCTAGTCTCTACGTAATAATAATAATAATGAACACTTCCTTGCACCCTGCACAAGTGGCGAGTTTATTGCCGTATGGCAATTTCTTCCAACTAATCAGTGTTTGCGTGAGAAATGAATTTAAATAAATTTCTCTTCTGCTGGGAATCGAACCCAGAACGTCCGCACAGAAACCGAACGGCTTACCAACTGTGCCACGGCGGTCGGCATATATTTTACGTATGTATTTTGCTTACGAAATTCAGCCTAACGTTAACAGATACATGTTTAAAAATTTTAAGTTTAAATTATCGTCATTCTATAGATATTATGATTTATTTTTTAAGCGATTTGCCATATTATTCTATACATATTATAATCACGTATGCTAAACGGTGCCGTATTATTCTGTCAAAAAAATAAAATATACATAAAAGGAAAAAACACATACATTATTCAAACGATTTTCATCCATAAATAATAATGACCGATATATCTGTGTAATAAATTCACCCCCTGCTTTGGTCGGGGTTCGTTAGTTCTTGTGGTGGTATATATCTTGGAATCGATCATACACAACTTTGAATTTCAATGAAGAGTGATAAGGTTATAACTTTGTAATAAAGTTATGCCCGAGGCAAGGTGACATTTTAAAAGGGCTGTGTGGTTTTTAACAAAAATTAAAGGATTATTAATAAATTATTGAGTTTTCTTTATATATTTTTTTTATTTATTATTTAATTTACATATAAATTACAATTATTACGGTGTACAAGTTCCAAAATATATTTCATAATAACCCTCTTTAAATGAGATAAAATCTCGTGTAAAACGAGTGGGTTGTAGCCAACACTAAACTCTCCACACCATAGTAAGCGTTCATTTTTTCTTCTTGAAAGGTTCTTCTTCTTCTTCTTCTTCTTCAGCCCTCTGTCATCCACTGCTGGATATAGGCCTCTTCCATATTCTTCCACTTCCTTCTATCGGTTGCTGCTTGCAGCCAATTTCTACCCCCCACAGCGGCTATGTCGTCAGACCATCTTTTTTGAGGTCTTCCGACGCCTCTCTTACTTACCCAAGGTCTCCATCTCAATATTTTAGGGGTCCATCTTGTGGGTTCCTGTCTAGCAATATTGCCATTTCAATGTAGCTACGCGATCCATGACGTCCGCTACTCTGGTCCTTTTCCTAATTTCCTCATTTCTTATTCTGTCTCTTAGGCTTATACCAAGCATGGATCTTTCCATGGATCGCTGTGTGCATTTGAGTTTTTCTACATTTCTTTTTGTAAGGGCCATGGTCTCCAATGCATATGTAGTCACTGGCAGTATACATGATTCATATGTTTTTCTTTTCAGACAGATCGGAATCTCTTTATCTTCTAGAATGTGTCTAAGTTTGTTAAAAGCTGCCCAACTCATTCCTATTCTTCTTGGCAGTTCCGCTGTTTGGTTTTCTTTGCCCAGGTTTATCTTGTGTCCAAGATATATGTATTCATCCACTATTTCGAGATTCTTATTGTTAACAGTGATGATTTTGTTTTCTGGACTTATAATTATATCCATCTTGAAATTAATCATATCTTGAAAGGTTGACAATCTCTAAATGCGTTTTTATGAAGTACATTTCTATTAGATTCTTAAACAAATATAAGATTGGCAGAGGACAAAAGTTTTTTCAATACACTATACACACAAAAACATTGTCACGGATGGATATAATTATCATTATGGAGTTCTATGACATCTAAAGATATTATAGAACTCCATATAATAATTATATCCATGATATGGGTAATCGTGAGGGTTTTGATTTCGCCGATTGAATTGATTGATTTCGCCGATGTTACGTGGTGTGCGCAAAGCTAAATATTGTTTGATCGGTAAATGTGTAAACCGCCCCCCCACAACGACGAAAATTCTCAAATTATTTGCCGGAAACTACATCAATCGTATAAACCTAATATAATTGCCGTTATATGAATCTAACAAAATATTTTTAGTGGAGATAAAACATCTTCCATTAAATATTATATTATATTAGTCTCTCTCATAGAATAATATTATTGCGCAGTGGATGTTGTTTTTGGTTGAGTGGTATCTGCTAGGCGCCATGTGGACTAGTAGACGAAAGCAGACGTCGAGACGCCGGCGTCGGATGCTGCGTCAGATATTAGTAAACACAAGTACATACATACATATACAAACAAACATCAAATAACAATAGTGTTAAGATGTCGTTCTTTGTATCAGTATAGTACCTATAAAGAAGGAAGCGTAAAAATTCGCTGCACATGATATAAATCATCATTTCAAATATGGAAATAGTGTACAAAAATTTATGTTAGAAATCTTAGAAATAGTTAGAATTACAAATTATGATATATAAAAATATATATACGTCGAATATTTTTAATGTTGCGTATACGCAACCAGACATGAAGGTTATCAGTTATAAAGGTTTTTCGTGCAAACACTTTAAAGGCCTCGAGCCCTTAAAGTATTAATTTACACAGAAATCGTTGTTGATCGTTTTTTACTGAGTTAGTGTAAATAAACAATATTGAAAATTGATGTTTTTAATAATATGTATATGTAAATTTTAGGTAATATTTGTTTACTTATTTAACTGTAGGTACATTTTTTATTTGGTAGAATAAATTCCATTTTTACATTCAATTAAAAATACAAAATTGTATTTATGAATGTATGTAGAACAAAAACATATTGTTTTATTTTTCATTGAATGTGTTTACTTATTGGAAATAAAGCAGTATTCTGTTATCTCTCATAAATAAATTTTAATTATGAACTTACATTTATGAATAATATTATTTTAAACGTTACCCAACGTCACGGAAAAGATGACACGGGTAAATTGACGAATTCGTCATCTTACCCTACATATATAATATATTTTAAATATACCTACTCGTAAATAAATCTAAAAAAAACTGTAAATAAGTGCAATAAAATAAAAATTACTAAATAATTTAAATTTCATCTTTAATTGTATGACAGAACCCATACTGTGATTCACTTCGTCAACATTCGAATTTTAGGATGCTTTTTAAATATCGTTTATCAATTATGCTTATGTATTTGTGTAAAAATACTGCTTGTTTTATTGTTGACAAATATACCTATTAACAATAATATAGCAAATATTTAATTTCTAATAATATTCCATCAAAGGTGATATCTTATAAATCTCTTAACATCGTCAATTTAAGCGGGTCTCCCCTATTAATGAAAAAGCATCGCAAACATACGAGATGGTTACCAAAAAAATAATTAAAAAACACAAAAGTTTCACTATGGGGGATTTCGAAACTCATATCTGATTTTGGTGGGTTTTGCAAGTCACATATACCTACACCTTTTCAAGGTGTTTTGAAACCGAATAATACCTACACAAAGTCAACAAAACTCAGACAAAATGCTGTGGCGGCCATATTGAATGATATCACTTTTCTTTTATTTTGTTGGCTGTTATTTTGTTGGTGTTGTCTGTGAGTTGTTTTTTATATGAATTTTCAACTAATGAATTTATTGATTTAGGGAATATTGCAACTAACCGCATCTATCGATTCGATATTTCTACAAAATTAAAAGAATTAAATATATTGATCATTTTCTCGATAATTTCAGCATCTACTTAAATATATATCCAACTCAAAATATAAGAAAAACTATTTAAGGGGGTTTTGCAGTTAGGCGCTTCATTGTCCGTTTACAAACAGTGTGAATTAAAAATCACAGTGTTCCATTTTCTAATCACACAATGTTATATTATCAGTTCCAAAGCTTGTTTATATATTACTAGTTGCATGTAACACATGAGATCCAACTGTCGATAGCGATAGTATATATAGTTGAAGAATAAGTACCAAACTATAAACCCATAAATACAAATTATTTAATATTTTACGATATTTGGTTTTCTATACAACACATGTACCTACCTAGGTAGTCAAGATAGGATAGTGTGGGGGTCAGTCTTTTTTTCCTACCCGGAATATGAAAACAGCATGATGGTATATATTGTATGTGTGTGTGTGTGTGTGTGTCTGTGTGTCCGTCCCCCCCTTATAACTTTTGATCCGCTCAATTTACAGAGCCCAAATTTTCAGAATATATAAACAGTTATAGGTGATTAGCCTAGCAGCAGCGATGAAGACGGATTTGTTTAGCTCCAGCATTGGGAGGTTTGCGTAGATACCATTACAGTAGTCCAAGCGGGAAATAACGAATGCGTTTAATAGAGATTTCTTTGCTTCCGTGGGTATATTTCGTTTGATAGATTTTATTCGTCGTAAGTGGTAGAAAGCAGAGGATGTTGTGCTGTTTATTTGTTTTTTCAGACTTAGACTGGAGTCAATATGTAATGATAGATATTTAAAAAAATGTGTTAATTGTACAAATTTTTAAAGATAATGTTTTGTAAAAATATTTCACTACGATTCCGAAACGATTTTAAATCCCAAAATGTAATACAAGATAAATAATTACATTACATTTAACAATTACATTTACTTGGAAATATGTAGAATGTTTCAATTGCTCTTCCCAAGTGAAATAAAACAGGTAAAAGATTTTAAATATTCTAATAAAAACTAAAAATGCATAGTTTAGTTTATTTTTAATTAATTTTGATATACTTAATAACCAAATTATTTCAATTACTTACTTGATTTATTTTTTTGTTTTTAAATGTTTCTCTTTATATTAATACGAACTTTGTGGACAGTTTTTTTTTGGCCTTGATTAATTACTCATTGTTTTATGTTAATAATTGGTTAATAATGCTATTATTGTCCCAAATAAACTAAATAAATAAGTGAATATTTGTTTTATTATCAAGTGATTCACAAACAAACTAACAAACGAGCGAACAAACAATCCTATGCGTAATTCGAAGCAGTACCTACTTGCTATTCTATGGTACCTACTTGCCACCTATTGAACACGGAAATTGAAGAAATACGCATCCAATACGTGCTAGCATATCGTTTGCAAGGGCGTCGCCAGCCCAAGGCCCAGGGGGGGGTGCAATTTAACCCATTCATAGGCTATTCTCCGTATACTCTATATTATGGAGGATGTGAAAAATATGAATTGTTACATTTATTTTAATCTCGCAGCTGCCCCCCCTCCTACCCCCCCTTGGCGACGCCCTTGATCGTTTGATATCATCCAGAGGTGGAAGGATATTGTTACTGGTGATGAAAATAATGATAAAATATACAAAAACATATATTCATAACTTTTTCCTATACCTCTTATTTTAACACGAGTAAACATATTATTACCTATGATTTCAAGGGTTTTTTTAACGAGGATTATGCAGAAAGGGTTTTATTATAGATATTCGAATTTCGTTTTGATGCATATTTTACTTATGTAGATATATCTAAACCATAGATTTTCTGAGGTTTTATTTTTTTCAACCAACCTTTAATCATCTTTGCGTCCCAGAGTTAAATCGATTTCATGATATACATGGAACGGAACATTTTTTCTTTATATTAATTCATGTTCCTAATGGTTGAACGGGGAAAAATGACTGAATAACTTTGAATTATTTTACCACGAGTAAAACGGACGAACGCATTTAAAGAAACACCACCTTCAAATGAGTCTGAAGTGAAATATGAGGGAATAAATCAATAAGAAGACATCAAAAATGTTGGCTCTTTTCCAAGTTGAAGAGGGGTCTTGGAAAATGGTACAAACTCGTAATATTCTTCGAGCAATGAATTCGTAAATTTACACAAAAAGAGAATCTATAATAGGTCCTACTCATCCAACTGTCGATTCGTTCATGAGAATTCAATTCTCTGAATGAATCGACATTATTAAGCCAAGATGCGTGTACGAAGGAAAATTTTGTATTGTGTAGTGGACTTTTTGCATGCTAATAACACCAACTAGAGGCCTCGCAGCATATATGTTACCATACATGGATTTACTCAGAATTCGGAGTAGAACATTTTATGTGAGTTTTGTGTGTGTGTGTGTGTCTGTGTGTCCGTCCCCCCTTATAACTTTTGATCCGTTCAATTTACAGAGCCCAAATTTTCAGAATATATAAACAGTTATAGGCCTATTTCCAAGACCCCTCTTCAACTTGGAAAAGAGCCAACATTTTTGATGTCTTCTTATTGATTTATTCCCTCATATTTCACTTCAGACTCATTTGAAGGTGGTGTTTCTTTAAATGCGTTCGTCCGTTGTACTCGTGGTAAAATAATTCAAATTTATTCAGTCATTTTTCCCCGTTCAACCATTAGGAACATGAATTAATATAAAGAAAAAATGTTCCGTTCCATGTATATCATGAAATCGATTTAACTCTGGGACGCAAAGATGATTAAAGGTTGGTTGAAAGAAATAAAACCTCAGAAAATCTATGGTTTAGATATATCTACATAAGTAAAATATGCATCAAAACGAAATTCGAATATCTATAATAAAACCCTTTCTGCATAATCCTCGTTAAAAAAACCCTTGAAATCATAGGTAATAATATGTTTACTCGTGTTAAAATAAGAGGTATAGGAAAAAGTTATGAATATATGTTTTTGTATATTTTATCATTATTTTCATCACCAGTAACAATATCCTTCCACCTCTGGATGATATCAAACGATCAAGGGCGTCGCCAAGGGGGGGTAGGAGGGGGGGCAGCTGCGAGATTAAAATAAATGTAACAATTCATATTTTTCACATCCTCCATAATATAGAGTATACGGAGAATAGCCTATGAATGGGTTAAATTGCACCCCCCCCCTGGGCCTTGGGCTGGCGACGCCCTTGCAAACGATATGCTAGCACGTATTGGATGCGTATTTCTTCAATTTCCGTGTTCAATAGGTGGCAAGTAGGTACCATAGAATAGCAAGTAGGTACTGCTTCGAATTACGCATAGGATTGTTTGTTCGCTCGTTTGTTAGTTTGTTTGTGAATCACTTGATAATAAAACAAATATTCATTTATTTATTTAGTTTATTTGGGACAATAATAGCATTATTAACCAATTATTAACATAAAACAATGAGTAATTAATCAAGGCCAAAAAAAACTGTACACAAAGTTCGTATTAATATAAAGAGAAACATTTAAAAACAAAAAAATAAATCAAGTAAGTAATTGAAATAATTTGGTTATTAAGTATATCAAAATTAATTAAAAATAAACTAAACTATGCATTTTTAGTTTTTATTATAATATTTAAAATCTTTTACCTGTTTTATTTCACTTGGGAAGAGCAATTGAAACATTCTACATAATTCCAAGTAAATGTACCTAATTGTTAAATGTAATGTAATTATTTATCTTGTATTACATTTTGGGATTTAAAATCGTTTCGGAATCGTAGAGAAATATTTTTACAAAACATTATCTTTAAAAATTTGTACAATTAACACATTTTTTTAAATATCTATCATTACATATTGACTCCAGTCTAAGTCTGAAAAAACAAATAAACAGCACAACATCCTCTGCTTTCTACCACTTACGACGAAAAAAAATCTATCAAACGAAATATACCCACGGAAGCAAAGAAATCTCTATTAAACGCATTCGTTATTTCCCGCTTGGACTACTGTAATGGTATCTACGCAAACCTCCCAATGCTGGAGCTAAACAAATCCGTCTTCATCGCTGCTGCTAGGCTAATCACCGGAGCCGCGAAATTCTCACACATATCCCACCATCTACGAAATCTTCCCTGGTTAAAAGTGCCAGAGAGAATCAAGTACACATTATGTTTGCTGACTTTCAAAGCGATCTATGGCATGGTTCCCACGTATCTTTCAGACTTCTGCATCCCTCTCACCGTAAACGAGCGACAACAACCACTTCGGTCCGCCACCACATCCATGTTTGGCAAGTTAAATGAAATAAATAGAGTCAATAACACCACATCCTTTGGTGATCGTGCTTTTGCTGTGGCTGGACCAGCCCCGTGGAATAAACTACCAACTGAACTGAGGCGAATAGATAACTTGGCCCTAAACAGGAAACACACGTAAACTTACTTCTTCCGCAAATCATACAAAAACCTGTGATATATTCAAAGCGCCATTGAGGTGAGGTTATCATAAAAACGGGGCTATAAAAATCATCCCAGTTTATTATTATTTAGGAATCGTAAATGCTTCAAAAAGTGTTTTCGTAGGAAATATGCATTTTGTCAAATTAGTTTAGTTTTATCCGCCGGGTATGTGTTAGATAACCTATCAGGTACTTTACTATATATGGTGAAACAGCCCGATTCTCAATTATTCCGAACAATGTAAATAATAATGAATAGAATATAGATATTCTCTTTGCTTAAGTAACATTAATTTATAATGAATGTGTATAGAAAATACCATGTCACACGATCCTTGTTTGGTCATTAGTGTTATATAACACGTGATAATAATTATATCTTCCATTTTATGCTGCCCTGTTATTAAGTCGGTGTAATTATTCTGTGTCGCTATGGCAAAATAAGTATCTATGGGTTAAAATACAGGTCGGCCATAATTGATGAACTCTCTACTAGTTGGCTCTCTCCGCTGATGATAATCGAATTCGATAAAATCTATTAAAATGTCTATTATACCTTCATGATTAAAATAGTGGATCCCGTATTAGTGTTGATGTATCGTAGACAAAATGGTTACCAATCAATAAAAGTGTATGGCAAGACTACGTTTTGTCGTGATTTCAGTTCAATCTATATATTGACAGATGAATTGGAGCCTAAATGATGAAAGGATAGGTAAAGTTCATGGATAAGCTTGCTAAATGACCACACTTCCTGAGAAGTATGGCAATTTCTTCCAACTAACCAGTGTATTAGCGTGAGAAATGAATTTAAATAAATTTCGCCTCTGCTGGGGATCGAACAGTAATGAGCAATATAGGCAATAATGAGCAATTTTTGTGTGTATGCGGTTTGAACATAACTGAACCGTTTTGGTGTATGTCTATGGCCATCTTAGATATTGCTAGAACAAAATGTACCCCGATTTTTGAGTTATATGGTGTAATGCCTTTTGCTTTGCCGTAAAATAATCTGGATGGTATATTTAGGTGCACAAATGAAATTTGTGTGGTTTAAATCCTTTTACCTGGTTGATATTTTCATTCCTAGCATGAAAATATTTTTGTTTTTTTATAAAAACTATACTTTTTCGGATTAAATCCTTTTACCAGAATGTGTAAAATACCCTGAAGATTGATATATCACCATAAAACTTGTTTTGCCAAAATTGTGGATTATTAATGCCTTTTAGATTAACACAGTCGATATGATCCAGGAAATTTAATAATCACGAACTACAGGTATTATATGACGAACCCGACATTGTACAAGTCACAAAACGACAAAAATACGTAGACTGTAGTGATTGGGACATGTCAGCCGGATGAATGATGATCGTATCCCCAATTCTTAATACCAATCCAACAAGAAGTAGAGGCAGGCCCAAGCTAAGATGGCTGAATGACACAGATGACGACATAAGGGCGATCGGAATAACAAAACAGAGCTGCAGAGCGGAGGACAGGGACGGCTGGAGAAGGATTCTGGAGGATGCCAGGGTCCACAAAGGGGTGTAGCGCCAATGGTGATGATGATGAAGATTGAAACCAGGACGCCCACACAGAAACCAAACGGCTTATCAACTGTGCAACGTCGGTCTACGTGTAATAGGCATACAGGGGGCGAAATTCTAAAATTTTAACCAATAACATTATTTCATTTTTATTTACTCTGAATTTTTTAGAGTTCTAACTGGTCTGGAAGTTAGTTAAAAATCAATAGCAAAATTCCAGTACAGACATACAAGTGAAGTCTAAGAATTTTTTCAAAGAAATTGTTTCTCAGGTAACTAACAGGTACTATGTCAAATATTAATTTAACACGCACCCAATAACAAGTTGCCACATTCTGGAGACTTAAGATATTAATTGTCTCACAGATTCAGACTGAAAACACAATTAAAAACTGTGTTTCCACCAGGAATCGAACCCGGGACCTTTCGATCAGATACCTAACCAACTGAGGCACGAAGGCCGACAAATTTAAAAGTTTTAATTGAAATTCCTGAAAAACCATTTGAAGTTTTAATTCAGTGTTTTTCTTTTACTAAAGGTTTCTTCATAGAAATAAACTGGGTGTGTATAGAAAATACGTAGGTACCTATTGAATAAATACCAAGATACCTGCGTTGTATGAAGTACCTGAGTTTGTAAAAGGTTAGCACTTAGGTAGGTACTTGAAAACTAATATTTTCCGGTCCACCTTTCATGCTCCAAAAACCCCAGCCTCCTCCATTTCATGACCAGGGTGCTAGGATAAATTCTGTCAAGTCATTCACTACACACTAATAGTTCATAATTTTGCTGAACCAAACTAAGTATGTTGTTCGGGGAATCATTAATCACGAATCTAAACGTAAATTTCACCTATGTATTTCCGAGCTAAACAACTGAATTTTTTTTTTTTTTTCTCTTAAGGCTTTTCACCCATAAAAGGATGTTGCAGCCGTTATTAATCAGAAACATTAGTTAACAAAGATTAAGTCAATAAAAAAAAAGAATTAAATAATAGTCAGATTTTTTATAATCGATTTAAATATTAAACCATGAACTTGAGGAGAGTTCAGCCCAAGAAGGTAAACTGTGGAAACAGGGTATTGGACATTCTCAAACCTAAAATAAATGTCTAGCGCATCCCTGATTGGACAACAACTGAACTTACTACAGTAACAAAACTTAAGATCTGTTTTTAGGGGTTTTTGTTCAGAACTTTTCTTCTGTGGTCTCAATCCTGGGGATTGGTTTGCAGCAACAAATGACACCTCCTCCGCCATTCCGGTCTATCCCGCGCCACCCTCTTCAGCTCCTCATACGTTGTGCAGATCATATCGTCATTCAATTCTCGAAGATATTCGCGGCGCGGGCGTCCCCTGGCGTTAGTCCCCTCTACCATTCCCTCTATCATCATGTGTAGGAAACTTTCCAGCTTCAGCACGTGACCAATCCATCTGGCGCGTCTCTCTGAGAGTGTTGCGAGTAGGTGCCCTCTTCCTTCAATTCTTCGTAGTACCTCGTCGTTCGAGATATGGTCCCTCCAGGATATACCCCGCATTCTTCCAGAACTAGTAGCCTATAATAAGGTCAGAAGGTACTGCATGACTTGATTCCACATTATATTCAAGAACTGTGTCATCAGGAAGAGATCTTATATAGGTAGGTACCAGTGGCGACTGGTAGATCGTATTTTTGATAATTTTTGGTAGTGCAATTTTTTCCTGAATAAATAATAAATTAAAGGAATGACTATTTTTTGTCTTTTTGATTCCTTTATCGAGTTTGTTGAAAATTCTAGGAGCAATGACTCTAAAACGTCTCTGTCCAAACGAGGTTTTCGTTATAGGCACAAAGAAGTTAAGATCATTTGCTTGCCTAGTGAATCGCGTTTGTTGGCTTCTACTATGCAGAATTATATTTTTTTGGAAATGAACCAATGCGGCTTTCAGAAACAGCTGTCTCGGATCAAGGATAGGAAAGATCCTAAACAAATCGTCTGAAGGGAACGTTCTATTTCTTCTGTTAATAATGCGCATAATACATTTTTGAGCTTTGTTGAGCGGACTCATGACTGTCTTGACACATCCACCCCATCCCATAATTCCATACGACAAAACAGACTGGGTGAGAGCATAATACACGGATTTTAAGGTTGAAATACCAAGAATATTTTTTAATGTTTTGTATACGTGTCCCAGTCTTCTTATCCTATTGGATAGATCGTCTATGTGGTTTTGGAAAGAGATTTTGTTATCTATTAAGATACCTAAATATTTTACTACATTTGTTTTTTCAATGTAAACACAGTTACATTGACCTAGTAGTGCATTACACTTATGCAATTGGAGAATATATTGGGGGCTTAGGTTGGCCAGCTTCAGTTGCACTAAAAGTAAGGTATTTGGTTTTCTCAACATTAATGGACAGAAGATTAGTATCTACAATAACACAATGTATAAACAATGTTTTGTTTCAACTGACTAAAACCTGACAAATTACTCTAATTGCGCATGCTCAATGCTCATGTATACCTAGTGTTTACATTACGAAGAAAAAGATAACACGCGAATATTCATGTTTCAATACTAATTGCGAACATATTAGAGAGAGCGAGATAGAGATATACATTCTAAGTACATCTAAGATATGATAATTTGGTGCAACGCACGAAATTTGTGAAATGAATGCATTGCTAGTACAAGTATCTCTTTCTCATCTAATACGGGACTATCTCTGTCTGTTCATACATACGCTATACAATAGACAATTTTAACTCGGTGCGTTATTAATATCGCACGCCGTACTAAATAATATTTGTATTGCGGTAGATTACATAATATTATATCGATCGCGAAGATATAAAGTATATGGACATTATTTACTAATTTTTTTTTTTTAAAAATAACAGTAATAAAGTAAAGCGTAATATTATTTTTCAAACATATTTAAATATTATTTTTTACAATATATCATTTAAAATTGGTAGTGCAATTGATCCAACGCACTTTATATAGAGTCGCCGCTGGTAGGTACATCAAAATCATATACATCACAGAGTTTTAAATATAAAGTATTTAATAATTGAACAATAAATTGACGTCCTTCGTTGCTCAGTTGGTTAGGTATCTGACTGCTGATCCAAGGGCTCCGGGATCGATTCCCGGTAGAGACACTACAATTTTTAATTGTGTTTTCAATCTGTATCTGTGAAACGATTAATATCGCAAGTCTCCAAAATGTGGCAACTTGTTATTGGGTGTATGTTAAATTAATATTTGACATAGAATCTGTTAGTTGTTATAAGTAATATAAAATAAAAATAAATAAATAAAATAAAACGGCTTACTGTCGCAGTTTCAATGTAAACGATCCTGTAAAGCCAAAAAAATTGAGAACGATTCTATTTCATTCAACTTGCAAGGCAGCTTGAAAGCCAAATTGACTCGCTACTGTCTAGGGATTGCAATCCGGAAAACCAAATTCCGTAATCCGGCGGATCCGATTTTCGGACTCGGTAAATTAAAAATATACATTCCTCTAGAATGTTCAAAACTTCAGCCACATACATAAAACCGATTTATAGGAGCAAATACTTCTCTCGGCCGTTGGTAATAATATTTGTAGCTCTGCAAGAAGTCGATTGGTGTGTCTGTAGGTATGTACATTTAATTTAGATGTAAAAAATAAATAATACAGTTTCTTACACCTAGTACCTATAAACAAAATAATATAAACAAAGTTACAAAATAACAAATTTACATAGGTATTATAAATATCTTTAACGAGCTTCCGGTTGCGCATACGAAAATTTGTCTTTTTGCTACGTTGGTGTACGTGCAAATGCCCCCTGTCTCAGTTAAAAGTTCAAGATATATGGCTACAACCGGTCTAGGACACTTGGCTGCGGCCACTTGGTTGCGGGACACTTGGATGCGGGACACTTGGCTGCGGGACACTTGGCTGCGGCGGACATTTGGCTGCGGCGGACACTTGGCTGCGGGACACTTGGGTGCGAGCCCATTTGGTCGCGAATTCAAAAATATTTTTTATGCTTAGGAATGAATTGTTTCTTACTAATTTTTGTAATGCTCTATATATATATATATATATATATATATATATATATATATATATATATATATATATATATATATATATATATATATATATATATATATATATATATATATATATATATATATATATATATATATATATATATATATATATATATATATATATATATATATATATATATATATATATATATATATATATATATATATATATATATATATATATATATATATATATATATATATATATATATATATATATATATATATATATATATATATATATATATATATATATATATATATATATATATATATATATATATATATATATATATATATATATATATATATATATATATATATATATATATATATATATATATATATATATATATATATATATATATATATATATATATATATATACATCATGTAGTTGATATACAAGTATAGGTACATAGACTTAAAATATAGAGAGATAATATTTAAGTTTGAAGTAAAATCAAGTTTATTAAGTGAAATAACTTTTTATACTAGGAGTATAAATATGAGAATTTTCGTTTTTCACAACGAATTTCGAAAAAAAAAATATAATTCACTTTCCATGTAGGTATGGGTATTAAAAATTATCATATTTATAGTATGAAAAATGTGAGATATGTGAGTGAAAGAGATAGCATGTCTGTGTGTATATAGTGTTGGAATGGATGCACGGGCGGTCATTCATCGTTTCGCCGTTAATAGTAATACCTCCGTATTATTGTATATTGTATTGACCTTGATATTATATTGTATTGAACGTGTTGTAAATAAAGTGTATAAAGAATATACATCTTTCACTGCAAAATAATCAGAGTTCCACCCCAGCATATTATTAGTGTACAAGGACACTGTACTTATTTTTCATTAAATAACCTTGTTTTTACTTTAAACTTTTAAACTTAAATATATCTCTTTATATTTAAATGTCTGTGTATACTTGTATGTCAATTTCATATATATATAAAGAGCATTACAAAAATCAGTACGAAACACTTCATTCCTAAGCAGAAAAAAATATTTTTGAATTCGCGACCAAGTGGGCTCGCAGCCAAGTGTCCGTCGCACCCAAGTGTCCCGCAGCCAAGTGTCCCGCAGTCAAGTGTCCCATTTCGGGCTGAAACTATATGACTTATAAAAAAACATCAAACAAGAAAATATTCCAATATCCATACACAGAAAACAAAGGAAGCACACAAAATCTTAAACGATATTTTTCTTTATGTATTCAATACCTCAGCGATGAAAAGCGGTAAGACCAGATGCTTCCTTCACTTATTTTGGCAAATCATTATACAATTGATGTACTTTGTAACACACATGATTTTGTGTAGGTACCTGCCAGGTTAGTCTGAGGCAGTCTAAGGTCCCGCCGAATTCTCGTCGGGTAGCGTATTTACGTTTCCGTGTTGATTAGGAGGCAAGTACTGCCCCGAATTAGGCACTGGTTTGTAGCTCTAATGCACTTAAAAACTCGTGTTGAATTCGAGGCACGTGTCCTCCAGTCACCTGCATTTATATTTATCATCTCGATGAGCTTCTTCCAAAACATTAAAATAAGTTGCAAGCGCGCCATAACCTAAAATAAGTAAACAAATTATACATATTTGCGCAAAAAACACACGAAGATAAATTAAAATAATTAGAAATACAGTTAAATAAATATAATTCAAAAATATACTTAATAGAAATATTATGCAAAATACTTAACAAACTTTGGTTGTAAAAATAAGTATTAGAAATACACTTACTTAATATTATTTAAAAAAACAAACTGACTTACATTGTAAATTGTTGCAAATAATGTTTAAATAGCAGAAAAAGAAATAAATATCAGTAAAATGTATGTTCCTAGGAGTCTTCTTAGTATTATACCTCCATACAAATGTGACAGTGACAGACGAAATGCGAGCAAAATGAAATATTTGCGTATGGAACTAAAGAGCCACAACTTCACATCAAAAGAGCCGCAGGTTGCCGACCCCTGCCCTAGACAACAGCAGATACTGGTCGAGTGGCTGCGTAGGGAACGGCAGCGGCCGGCCAGGTGTCCTCAAGGCAGCAGGTCTCAAGAGTGACGTTGAAGGCAGCGGCTCCAAGACGAGCGCGACTCAACGGCATTTTTTTGCAAACTTTGTAATACATTTGTCATCTTTGATACACTTTTGTCATCTTTGATAGTTGATTTTCACAGTTGATTTTGGAATGAAAAGGAAAATACCTTGTTTTGATGACGTGACGAATCCGGTAGGATGTACGGATCAGCCCCCCTAGACAACGTGTCATTTAGCTGAAGAAAAGAAAAGATAACTCAATGTATGGAAGTGACAGCTGTCACGTGACTGGCAACTGTCACTTCCATATATTGAGTTATCTTTTCTTGAGCTAAATGGTACGTTGTCTAAGGGGGCAGGCTGGGGCAGATCTAGGGGGACAATCTCTACTACTGCCCAACTTGACTAAACACTACACCAATGTAATTAACGAGACATATTATATGTATTAATATCTATTCTAAGGAACGAATGAAGATTTTTTTTATTTCTGAATTGATTAATATGAAAATTATTATTTAATTTCATGATATTCACTTTTTTGACAATTGTTAACTGTCAATACCCGGTTTCATTTCCTTTTTTTACATGTGTTGATATATTTATCTCTTTCATCGTAATCTCTTCCATCGCGATTAAAAAAGAAAATAAAATATGTAATTGTTTAGCTGAATTTCAATAATATAATTGTCGACCAATCGCGCGTCTGACTACAAAGAAGGCGCCAAAATCATGCAAGCAACAAGCGTCCCAACTGAAATTAGCAAAGGAAAAAGTACTTCTATTTCTTTTATGCATGTTTAAACGAAGGCAGTTAGAAAGAGACACTAAATTTGTTTTTTGTTTTGTCAAGTTGGTCATTTTAATAACAGCCAACTGCCAAACTGAACCAGCTGTGTGTGCACGTAATATCGGCGTTTATTATTTGTTTCTGTTTGTGTCTTAATTTCGTCATAAATAACTGTTTGTGAATGTGTTTTGCACTATCGTCATCCAAAGAATTTTTAAGTGAAACAGTAAAATAGGTATGCACTTTAAATTTGCAAGATTTTTTACAGGAAAAATGAGTTAGGTCTAATCAAATATGGCAAACGATGTTGCACATCATCGCGTTGCCGTTAGTGCAATGTTTACAGAAAAATTCCGGATTCCCGCCAAAGGACATTTTGCGATATTTATTTACAATAAAAGTTTTATCAACCCATTATAATTACCATTGTTTTATTTCTGCATAAAGTACGAAAATAAATCATGAATATTTGTAATGGTTGCATCGAATTTTAAGAGGGTTGATAACATTTTCTTTCACAATTTCCGTAGTTATTACGTGGATAAGGGCGAGGCGTATAACATGTTAATATTTTTGTATTTTTTCTGTTTTATTCAGTATAGTTTTGGGATAAGAATTTGGAAGCTGCTTATCTAATTTGACCAAGTCAAATATTAGGTTATGAGAGTGTAATTTAGCATTTAATAATCTTATTGGAATTTGTAGATACTGTTCATTACCTATATTATACATGTTTCAACTTGCAACCAGTAATAAACAAGGCAAAAATTAATTTTCTTTTTAGATTTACTCTTCATTGTGTGTTATTATAATTAATTTTGTTTGCTATCCCTAGTGGTATAAAATATTACATGTTTTTTTGTATTGTTCAGTATTCAGTAAGAATCTGAAAATATTTTGATAAACATGGCTTGAGATATTATTTATTGCATGGCATGTATAGAATAATCATAAGTGTATTATGTAAATGCAGCGAGAGACACCACTAACAGAATTGAAAATCTGGTAAGACATCACTTACAGAGAATCCAGTCTACAGTGTTTCAAGATGAGAAATCTTTCTCATAGTTAAACTGATGGTAATTATTTACAAGAGCTGTCCCTCGCCGATTGTAATAATTTTTATATCAATAGATAGATAAACGCGTATATATTACGGGAAAAATAATAACTTTTGGCGGTGAGGCTTTAAAAAATTAAAAAAAAATAAAATAAAATTGCGAAAAATCTATGAAAAAAAATCAGAATTAATTATAAAAATGGTTGGTTTCCTGACTCTACTCAAGTTTTCGAAATTCACCGCTAGAGTTGAAGAAGCAATAATTAAAAAAATACGATTATAACATATTTTATTAACACTCACATTTTCATTTCGTGAAAAATTTTTGACGCCATTTTGAATAAGGATTCCAATGAAATATATTTACACAAAAAAACACCTTACATTTTTCGCATGGTGTTGAATCTTTTAAAACACCATGCTCAATTAAAAAATCGAGGACTTGGTCGTGTCCATTCTGATGGCGTCGCGATCACTAATGTTACAAACTTCACACGGCATTATTTTTAACTGTAAATAATAAATAATATTTAAATCACAATTTCCACACAATCACACGCGTAAAAACGATACAGAAAACACACAAAATTAACATAAAATAAGTAATTACAATTATTCCGATTGAACGACGAAAATGGACGGCTTTCTGAAAATCTAGATATTTCCCTCCAATGAAAAGCTAAGAAATGTTCGTATTTTTCATTTAAAATGTTGCCATAATCGGAATTCTAAATTCATCAATAGAACGAGTAGGTACATATATTCACAATATAGAATATGTTATTTAAAAACATGATCATAAACTAACTTAACAGTAGCGAATTTACTGTAGAATCTATAAACCGGGTATTTCTATCAGAAACACATAATACTTTGATACAGTTTTGAAAAAATATTGTTAAAATAAGCGCATTCATAGAATAAAAAAATATTGTTAGGTACTATACGTTACAAACCTAATTAACCTTTTTTAACCTACTTTAATAATGAAAATATTATTTCAATGCTTTTAATTAGGGTAAATTGAATGATAGTGGTATTTTTCTACAACACTTAGTGACTCAATCAGTAATGCAACTCGCTCACGCGAGTCGCAATATTGTCTACATACTAACCTAACCAACCTATTTTAACCAAACATTTGATTAAAATAGGTTGGTTAGGTTAGTATGTAGACAATATTGCGACTCGCGTGAGCGAGTTGCATTATATACTGCATTATAAAATCAATAAAAATAATATAACGTGTGAACATCATTTCAACGTTGTTCAATTAGAGTAAATTTAATGATAGTGGTATTTCTCTACAACATTTATTGACTCAATCAGTAATGCAACTCGCTCATGCGAGTCGCAATATTGTCTACATACTAACCTAACCAACCTATTTTAACCAAACATTTGATTAAAATAGGTTGGTTAGGTTAGTATGTAGACAATATTGCGACTCGCGTGAGCGAGTTGCATTATATACTGTATTATAAAATCAATAAAAATAATATAACGTGTGAACATCATTTCAACGTTTTTCAATTAGGGTAAATTGAATGATAGTGGTATTTCTCTACAACATTTATTGACTCAATCAGTAATGCAACTCGCTCATGCGAGTCGCAATATTGTCTACATACTAACCTAACCAACCTATTTTAACCAAACATTTGATTAAAATAGGTTGGTTAGGTTAGTATGTAGACAATATTGCGACTCGCGTGAGCGAGTTGCATTATATACTGTATTATAAAATCAATAAAAATAATATAACGTGTGAACATCATTTCAACGTTTTTCAATTAGGGTAAATTGAATGATAGTGGTATTTCTCTACAACATTTATTGACTCAATCAGTAATGCAACTCGCTCACGCGAGTCGCAATATTGTCTACATACTAACAAGGATGTATACATTTTTCGATCTCAATGAAACTTTAGATTCATAAAAATTATGTATTTTTAATTATTTTTAAAATATTATTAAATATTTAAAATCAATTTACAAACTGATATTACAATAACAAAATAAACGTTGTGGCAGGCATTTGGTTTGACCATGCTTTTTTCACAAATTAAAAAAAATAATTCGTCTGATTATATATGTGGAGAAGAACAATATCCTTAAAATGTAGTCTAAAAAATAATGCTATGTAATCATAATTTGATAAAATATAGCATTAAACACGGAGGAAATAGACAACACTGACATTATTAGAATTTTATTTAAAAAAAATAAAACTAACAACGACAGATCATTGAGATATACAAACAAAAATATTTAAAAATATTTTTATTGCAAAAATATATTTGATCAATTTATTGCATTTTTTATAAAAATTAATCATTTATGCACTGATTTCAGCGCCATATTGGTGGTTCATTCAGATACTAAAAAAATATTAGATTCGAGCCTGCATTTTTTGTTACGCCATCTAGCGATAAGCGGTATATACGATTTGTCCGATACAATAGCTTACTTGACAACGCTGACATCATTTGACCGAGAACTCTATCTTCCTCTTACACACACTCTCTCTCTCTCTCTCTCTCTCTCTCTCTCTCTCTCTCTCTCTCTCTCTCTTCACAACATGTTGTACAAAAAAAATAAGTACGTGTTTTTCAGCGATGCATAATACACCAGACAAGGCACTTAATAAAAATATATTCTTTATTCATAGCGTTTTTTCCTTCGCATAATAAATGGTAATATCTTTTTATTAAGTAAGCCCTTTTAATACTATTTTAAAATCACTCGCAGACAATTAGATAAGCCGGAACATAATAAATATACATATATTTATCATGTTCAATACTCATACATTTTCATCATTTATTACATTACTATAGATAGGATT
This sequence comes from Molanna angustata, assembly GCA_963576475.1. NCBI lineage: Eukaryota > Metazoa > Arthropoda > Insecta > Trichoptera > Molannidae > Molanna > Molanna angustata. The sequence goes on from OY754982.1 coordinate 26,993,054, forward strand.
TTTTTAATTTTACGAGTATTGTAGAATAATGACGGAATTGGTGTTAGCCACATTAGATTATTGGTCAGGGAATATTGTATACAGTTTATTTCTGTTCTAGTTTATGACAAAATAAGTATACCTACGCAAATTTTGTACCTAAACTAGTTGCATGTAACACATGAAATCCAACTGTCGATAGTGATAGTATGTACAGTTGAAGAATAAGTACCAATCTATAAACCCATAAATACAAATTATTTAATATTTTAAGATATTTGGTTTTCTATACAACACATGTACCAAGGTATATATGTCAAGATAGGATAGTATGGAGGTCAGTCCTTTGATCCTACCCAGAATATGAAAACAGCATGATTGTATGTATGTTTGGAGATTAGTATCAAACAATTAAGTCTTCTTAGATATTGTGTGTAGACGACTGCCATACAAATTGTATGAAACAATGTCGTCACTAAATTCAATTTTTATAAAAATTGTTAAAAAAAATTGAGATGTACTTCTACAATTTTATATATTTTATAGAAAATTAAATTATCTAGTTGGGGTGTGAGTAAATTCTGAGTAAATCCATGTATGGGAACATATATGCTGCGAGGCCTCTAGTTGGTGCTATTAGCATGCAAAAAGTCCACTACACAATACAAAATTTTCCTTCGTACATGCATCTTGGCTTTATAATGTCGATTCATTCAGAGAATTGAATTCTCATGAACGAATCGACAGTTGGATAAGTAGGTAATGATAGTACAATTTTGTCAACATTTTCATCATTTATTACATTACTAGGATTTTTTTAATTTTACGAGTATTGTAGAATAATGACGGAATTGGTGTTAGCGACATTAGATTCTTGGTCAGGGAATATTGTATACAGTTTATTTCTGTTCTAGTTCCCTAAAATATTCCCTAAAATAATTATTGTGCTATATGTAAACTACTGCGAAATTCGATGTACTTGGGCCAAGAAGATAAATTTCAACTGTACCGGACGGATGGCAGCCCTAGTCATGCCGAGATCCGAATCTATACTATAATAATCCATCGCGCTAGCCGCTTAGCCATCAACTCGTCTAAACAAACTACCTATTAGAAAAATATATTATACTTAGGTATAAAAAAAATATATAAGCAGACGTAGCGAGAGCTCGGTATCCTCTAAAATAAAATATTTTGTGTAGTTCAGCGAATTATGTATAATTTTCTGCCATTTTATTTATGATATTTTTGTATTGCTTCTCTAATTGTCAGCCTCATTACATAGACTTTATGTCTATCTATTGTCTCAAAGATACAGTACAGACTAAAAACTGCTAAAAACACACAAAGTAGGTATAATTATATGTCAGTATAGGTACCTACCTATTATAGGTAATGCATATAATATACGTCGCATCATGTTCATGTCAATCATAATAGTCTGCTTCTAAAAATTTAAACTAGGTATATGAAAAAAGCCTTGCTTTATACTGTCGATACCTCAATACGCGACGCGACGACTGACAAAATAATTGAAATATTCTTATAATAATAATAATAATATAGAATCTTAGAGTAGCATATCGTGTATACTGGCTATACATTTGTAGGTTAGGTTAGGTTTGTTTTGTAATAATAATAGCGCTTTATATATTGAATGATTTCGACTTATAAGCGAATGTGTCGCTATTATTATTGTAAATAAACCAAAACTAACCAAAGAATGAGCATTTGAATTTGATAATAATCGTTGCGTAAAGACTCTTCGCGAGCCTGTGCGTGTGTGTGTGTGTGACATGAAGCGTATTACTTATAATACACACTTACAAGAAACGAAGCATCACACATTGTACTTTGACCTTGAAAACATCGAATATAATAATATTTTTATTTATTTAGCATTTTAATATTCGGATTGGTATTTATATTTAATTCTTATTTATAATATCAAATAATGTTAATTATATTTTATCAATCAGGAAGGTATGCGTATTTGATTATGAATTTATTATTATAATATATAGGTACCTACATAATATTTTTGCAATTCGTTTTTATACATTATCCAATAAAAAACTTTTCACGTTATCCGACAGATAGCGCTAAAACTATTTTTTAGCATTCAACCGAGTATTTTTTAGTTTTGTATACATATAGTAAATATGAAACACATTATGTATAAAATACATAAATAATAAATTAAATTAAATAGCTCTGATAACGCGTTCAAATATTGAAGCAATAAAAATATAATTTTATTCCAAAGTAACACCTGGTGGAAGAAACCAAAAGTTTTCTAAAAAAACTTCCTAAGGAAATTGGTAAATTTGGTTGATCTCTCGACTATTTTACGATTTTAACGCTACTCAATTATAGCGATGGTTGAAATACCCCGTTAAAATAGGTTGGTTAGGTTAGTATGTAGACAATAATGCGACTCGCGTGAGCGAGTTGCATTATATACTGTATTTTAAAATCAATAAAAATAATAATATAACGTGTGAACATCATTTCAACGTTTTTCAATTAGGGTAAATTGAATGATAGTGGTATTTCTCTACAAAATTTATTGACTCAATCAGTAATGCAACTCGCTCACGCGAGTCGCAAAATTGTCTACATACTAACCTAACCAACCTATTTTAACCAAACATTTGATTAAAATAGGTTGGTTAGGTTAGTATGTAGACAATATTGCGACTCGCGTGAGCGAGTTGCATTATATACTGTATTATAAAATCAATAAAAATAATATAACGTGTGAACATCATTTCAACGTTTTTCAATTAGGGTAAATTGAATGATAGTGGTATTTCTCTACAACATTTATTGACTCAATCAGTAATGCAACTCGCTCATGCGAGTCGCAATATTGTCTACATACTAACCTAACCAACCTATTTTAACCAAACATTTGATTAAAATAGGTTGGTTAGGTTAGTATGTAGACAATATTGCGACTCGCGTGAGCGAGTTGCATTATATACTGTATTATAAAATCAATAAAAATAATATAACGTGTGAACATCATTTCAACGTTTTTCAATTAGGGTAAATTGAATGATAGTGGTATTTCTCTACAACATTTATTGACTCAATCAGTAATGCAACTCGCTCACGCGAGTCGCAATATTGTCTACATACTAACAAGGATGTATACATTTTTCGATCTCAATGAAACTTTAGATTCATAAAAATTATGTATTTTTAATTATTTTTAAAATATTATTAAATATTTAAAATCAATTTACAAACTGATATTACAATAACAAAATAAACGTTGTGGCAGGCATTTGGTTTGACCATGCTTTTTTCACAAATTAAAAAAAATAATTCGTCTGATTATATATGTGGAGAAGAACAATATCCTTAAAATGTAGTCTAAAAAATAATGCTATGTAATCATAATTTGATAAAATATAGCATTAAACACGGAGGAAATAGACAACACTGACATTATTAGAATTTTATTTAAAAAAAATAAAACTAACAACGACAGATCATTGAGATATACAAACAAAAATATTTAAAAATATTTTTATTGCAAAAATATATTTGATCAATTTATTGCATTTTTTATAAAAATTAATCATTTATGCACTGATTTCAGCGCCATATTGGTGGTTCATTCAGATACTAAAAAAATATTAGATTCGAGCCTGCATTTTTTGTTACGCCATCTAGCGATAAGCGGTATATACGATTTGTCCGATACAATAGCTTACTTGACAACGCTGACATCATTTGACCGAGAACTCTATCTTCCTCTTACACACACTCTCTCTCTCTCTCTCTCTCTCTCTCTCTCTCTCTCTCTCTCTCTCTCTCTTCACAACATGTTGTACAAAAAAAATAAGTACGTGTTTTTCAGCGATGCATAATACACCAGACAAGGCACTTAATAAAAATATATTCTTTATTCATAGCGTTTTTTCCTTCGCATAATAAATGGTAATATCTTTTTATTAAGTAAGCCCTTTTAATACTATTTTAAAATCACTCGCAGACAATTAGATAAGCCGGAACATAATAAATATACATATATTTATCATGTTCAATACTCATACATTTTCATCATTTATTACATTACTATAGATAGGATTTTTTTAATTTTACGAGTATTGTAGAATAATGACGGAATTGGTGTTAGCCACATTAGATTATTGGTCAGGGAATATTGTATACAGTTTATTTCTGTTCTAGTTTATGACAAAATAAGTATACCTACGCAAATTTTGTACCTAAACTAGTTGCATGTAACACATGAAATCCAACTGTCGATAGTGATAGTATGTACAGTTGAAGAATAAGTACCAATCTATAAACCCATAAATACAAATTATTTAATATTTTAAGATATTTGGTTTTCTATACAACACATGTACCAAGGTATATATGTCAAGATAGGATAGTATGGAGGTCAGTCCTTTGATCCTACCCAGAATATGAAAACAGCATGATTGTATGTATGTTTGGAGATTAGTATCAAACAATTAAGTCTTCTTAGATATTGTGTGTAGACGACTGCCATACAAATTGTATGAAACAATGTCGTCACTAAATTCAATTTTTATAAAAATTGTTAAAAAAAATTGAGATGTACTTCTACAATTTTATATATTTTATAGAAAATTAAATTATCTAGTTGGGGTGTGAGTAAATTCTGAGTAAATCCATGTATGGGAACATATATGCTGCGAGGCCTCTAGTTGGTGCTATTAGCATGCAAAAAGTCCACTACACAATACAAAATTTTCCTTCGTACATGCATCTTGGCTTTATAATGTCGATTCATTCAGAGAATTGAATTCTCATGAACGAATCGACAGTTGGATAAGTAGGTAATGATAGTACAATTTTGTCAACATTTTCATCATTTATTACATTACTAGGATTTTTTTAATTTTACGAGTATTGTAGAATAATGACGGAATTGGTGTTAGCGACATTAGATTCTTGGTCAGGGAATATTGTATACAGTTTATTTCTGTTCTAGTTCCCTAAAATATTCCCTAAAATAATTATTGTGCTATATGTAAACTACTGCGAAATTCGATGTACTTGGGCCAAGAAGATAAATTTCAACTGTACCGGACGGATGGCAGCCCTAGTCATGCCGAGATCCGAATCTATACTATAATAATCCATCGCGCTAGCCGCTTAGCCATCAACTCGTCTAAACAAACTACCTATTAGAAAAATATATTATACTTAGGTATAAAAAAAATATATAAGCAGACGTAGCGAGAGCTCGGTATCCTCTAAAATAAAATATTTTGTGTAGTTCAGCGAATTATGTATAATTTTCTGCCATTTTATTTATGATATTTTTGTATTGCTTCTCTAATTGTCAGCCTCATTACATAGACTTTATGTCTATCTATTGTCTCAAAGATACAGTACAGACTAAAAACTGCTAAAAACACACAAAGTAGGTATAATTATATGTCAGTATAGGTACCTACCTATTATAGGTAATGCATATAATATACGTCGCATCATGTTCATGTCAATCATAATAGTCTGCTTCTAAAAATTTAAACTAGGTATATGAAAAAAGCCTTGCTTTATACTGTCGATACCTCAATACGCGACGCGACGACTGACAAAATAATTGAAATATTCTTATAATAATAATAATAATATAGAATCTTAGAGTAGCATATCGTGTATACTGGCTATACATTTGTAGGTTAGGTTAGGTTTGTTTTGTAATAATAATAGCGCTTTATATATTGAATGATTTCGACTTATAAGCGAATGTGTCGCTATTATTATTGTAAATAAACCAAAACTAACCAAAGAATGAGCATTTGAATTTGATAATAATCGTTGCGTAAAGACTCTTCGCGAGCCTGTGCGTGTGTGTGTGTGTGACATGAAGCGTATTACTTATAATACACACTTACAAGAAACGAAGCATCACACATTGTACTTTGACCTTGAAAACATCGAATATAATAATATTTTTATTTATTTAGCATTTTAATATTCGGATTGGTATTTATATTTAATTCTTATTTATAATATCAAATAATGTTAATTATATTTTATCAATCAGGAAGGTATGCGTATTTGATTATGAATTTATTATTATAATATATAGGTACCTACATAATATTTTTGCAATTCGTTTTTATACATTATCCAATAAAAAACTTTTCACGTTATCCGACAGATAGCGCTAAAACTATTTTTTAGCATTCAACCGAGTATTTTTTAGTTTTGTATACATATAGTAAATATGAAACACATTATGTATAAAATACATAAATAATAAATTAAATTAAATAGCTCTGATAACGCGTTCAAATATTGAAGCAATAAAAATATAATTTTATTCCAAAGTAACACCTGGTGGAAGAAACCAAAAGTTTTCTAAAAAAACTTCCTAAGGAAATTGGTAAATTTGGTTGATCTCTCGACTATTTTACGATTTTAACGCTACTCAATTATAGCGATGGTTGAAATACCCCGTTAAAATAGGTTGGTTAGGTTAGTATGTAGACAATAATGCGACTCGCGTGAGCGAGTTGCATTATATACTGTATTTTAAAATCAATAAAAATAATAATATAACGTGTGAACATCATTTCAACGTTTTTCAATTAGGGTAAATTGAATGATAGTGGTATTTCTCTACAAAATTTATTGACTCAATCAGTAATGCAACTCGCTCACGCGAGTCGCAAAATTGTCTACATACTAACCTAACCAACCTATTTTAACCAAACTTTTGGTTCAAATAGGTTGGTTAGGTTAGTATGTAGACAATATTGCGACTCGCGTGAGCGAACTTGTTGCATTTTAACATGGTTTACAGGTGCGCAGAGCGCCAATTTGTGTTTATTTGCGTCTTTGGTATACGTGCAAATAGCCCCCTTCTCAGCGAAACGGCTCAAGATATTTTGTAGGTACCTACCTACTCATTTTCAAACTTGTTATTTTTTGTGTTGGCAATAATCACGAAAATATATCTTTGGAAAAATAAAATAGAATCACGTATGGTATCTATGCTTTTTATATTTCCTGGTGTTGTTCAGTTAGATAATGCGTGTTATTTTTTTTATATTGGTGCTTCATTTTTACTTAAAAATCATGTTTTGAATATAAGAATATCGTTATATTAATATGTGATTACAATAATTTTAATGGAATATAATATATTCCACGGGTGTGAATGTGAAAATTGCAATTTTATCATTGTTCGTAATTTGTTTTCAAAGCGCTAGAAGTTTGGAGGCAGAATTGCCACCTATCGGTGACTTTCGAAAGTTTAAATTGTGTTAGAAAACTAACAAATCGTCATAGAAGTTCCATATATTTTTCGTAAGTTTATTTTATTTTTTTAATTTTTTTAAAGCTTCACCGCCAAAAGTTATTATTTTTCCCGCGTACTATAAAAGTTATTATTTTATATCAATAGATAGATAAACGCGTAATATATACGCGTTTATCTATCTATTGATATAAAAATTATTACGATCGGCGAGGGACAGCTCTTGTAAATAATTACCAAACTGATCGTTTGATCATAGAAAACAACACACGAATATCTGGATGGAAATATTGTAGACCCAAGTCGTTGAGCTAAAGAATTTGATATTAATAATTTTTATTTTGTTCATAGTGTACCAGATTTTCTTTATTTACACGATGGATACGTTCCATACAACACCGTGTATAAATGCCACCAAACTTGAGCCTTTTTTCCGTGGATGGTTTTGCACATATACCAATCATACAAAAAGGTACAAATTTGTGATCTGTGCAACCACGTGACGACGGGTTCAAGTTGTTTTATGATAACCAGTAGGGTATTGAAATAAAGAAAAATGGTGGATAGGGTTTGTTTTGAACAAAAATCTAATGAGAATATGCAAGAAATAAATTTCATTGTTAATAATTACCTTATTTTATTGAAAAATAATATGTCGTTTAAAATAATCACTTGAAATGTTGTAAAAATCTTATTATTATAGATCATCTCTCTTATGCGCATACTGTGTAGTAATACATGCAAGGTATGTGGATAATTAAATCAATTCAATATAGTTTTCTCCAAACATCTTGATATTTTCTGGCCTGGGGGGCAAGTCTGGTTCAACCGGCGAAATCAAAACCCTCACGATTACCCATATCATGGATATAATTATTATATGGAGTTGTATAATATCTTTAGATGTCATAGAACTTCATATGATAATTATATCCATGATATGGGTAATCACGAGGGTTTTGATTTCGTCGGTCGGACCAGACTTGCCCCCTGGAGGTGGACACGATCAAACCAAACAAAATGAAAAATCCAAATTGGTCTTCTGCGCACCCATATGATTTTTCTAGAATTATGTAATAGTTATATTTACTTGTACAACATCAATCTTTCTAGTACCTAATAAATAAAATTGTTTTTAGCAAATGTAAGTATGGACATAGAAGAGGGCCCTGGCCGTCGTAACACCCGAGCAGCTTTGGCTGAGATCCCACTTCGTCTGGGACAGCTGAGGGTCTCACCGGAGCCTGCCCAGCCCCTGCCTCTGGCGCCGCTCAACCTCAACACCCGCACGCTCATCGGAGGAACGTTTCTCAACGGACACAACCATCTCAACACGCCCAACTCAAACAATTCATCTGCCTTTCTCAGCCCAACACCGTCGCCGGATGAATTGGTCATACAACAGAGAGGTTTGTAGTTTGTATATTGTCTTGATTTTATGCATATATATATACTATTGTTACAAAAAAAATTTACATAATATGGCTGACCCATAGACCATTTCTGCCAGTCAAGAACACCATTAATTCTCTTCTTCTTTATCAGCCTTCTTCCCTCCTTTGCTGGAGATAGGCCTCTTCCAATTCTTTCCATCTTTATTTGTTTGATGCCATCGGCCTGTCGATGCCTCTTTTATTTGCCCATGGTCTCCGTTTAAGGATTTTTGGGGCCCAGCAATCACCAACTTGCCCTACGACACTCTGCCCACTGTAATTTTAGCTTCTCTATGCGATCCATGACGTCCATTTCTCGGGTCCGTTGCCTTATTTCTTCATTTTGGATTCTGTTTCTCAGACTTACTCTGAGCATGAACCTTTCCATGGATCGTTGCGTGCATTTCAGTCTTTCGGCGCTTCTTTTGGTGAGAGTCAATGTCTGTGGTCCATATATCAGCCACCAGCAATTATTAAGATGTAAATATGAGATTACAAATAGTTAGTAAAAAAAATTATGGACACCCTTTTCAAAGTTTCAAAATCGATGTAATAACGATATAAATAAAGCCTGAATACTATCCAACATGTATAGCAGTCATTATTCAAGTTCAGAAACACAAAATTCTTCAATTTTATCAAATGAATCAAGCTGGAAACAGTTTTAACATGCATTGTCATCGGGAATACACAAATTATGACACTTAAAATCGATTGCAATTTACAGTGCGTACGAGCAGACAAGTGAAGTAAATTAAAATGTTGTAAATAGAAGATACAGCAAAAAATGAACTTCAAAATTATTGACAGTTTAAAAATGCCGAATCAAAAGCATGCATCAAGCTATGAGGTTCTTTTATACCATATGTGTATTCATAAAATAGATGAGTTGGGGATGAAGCTTTAAATGCTGTGGACTAATAATCTACTAGACCTGAGGTAAAATATTGCTTAGATCGATTTCAGTCAGCGTTTAGGAAATATAATGAGGATTTAAAATGTATTATTTGCTCAGGGTACATTTGTTGCCTGATTTTTTGAATAAAGATATTTTATCATTAAATTTCCAGGCCGTAGGCGTATCCCAGTGGCATGGTCTCCCGATATCGATTACAGGAAGAGCTCACCTTTCAATTCCAACAATCGCACTCCACCCAAAGCCGTTATGAATCTCCAATCGCCGACCAAGAACGGCATAGTACTGCGCTCGACACCACGCAAGAGACTCCTCATGAATGACTTTGACAAGCCGAGTGGAAGTGCCGAACTGCCGGAACCAAACGACGCCGTCACTCCCCAGAAGTACAGAAACCAAAGCCCAACCAAAAATTCGCCAGCAGCCAAGAGATTCAAAATAGACAAGCCAGTGTTTGTCAACAACACTAAAGAACCCTTGGATATCTTGCTCAGAGCGATGAGTGTCGATCAACTAATCAGCATAGTCAAAAATGTCACATCGAAGCATCCAGAAATGGAGGACGAAATAAGGAACGCATTGCCCTCGCCAGACTTGCGGCCCGTCGAAGATCACCTCTCTGATCTGAAGAGAAACATCTTCAGGAGTCTCCCCACTTCTCGACTCTATTCGAAAACAGACTCTCCGGCTTATACGAGAGCTGCCACCCACATTGTGGCGTTTAAAAAGTATCTTGTTCAACAAGGTAAGGTTTTGGTTGACTCCCACAATTGGAATTCCGTCTTGGAGTACGCTATCATGGCGTGGTCGTACGTTCGAGGAACCCCCCTGTGGGATAACCACCCCCACAACGCCGTGCGAAGGTACTGCTTCAAATATCTGGCTGGACTGTGCATGAACGCATTGAAAAAGAACGAATTTAGCCAGGAGACTCTTTTGGACATTCAGGAAAAGTTTGAGGCAATGCTATCAGACAGCGACGATATACGGTCCTGCTTGAAGGTTGTCAGTGTACAAATTAAACCTGTGATGAATCAGAGCAATATGAATACGCCTTCGACGGGTAGGCGTTGTATTTAGGCAATAACTTTAAACAATATTAATAATCCTATTTAGTTGCTCAAGGTGGTCCTACTGAAATTTCTTATATGTCATTGTATCGTTCAATATGATTATTAAACTAATATTAATTTTCTGTATTTTTTTGAAGTATATATAATCTTATACTGCAATATTTTCTATTTTAAAAGTTTGATGTACTTTTTTTTAATAATTGAATTGAATTGATTGATTATGTTATCATATTTTTAAGAGTCGTTCATTTAATCTGCACAAAATTTTGTTTTCCATATTCTGTTTTATGCCAATGATAATGTTTTGGTCAGTTTGAAGTATGACTTGTGAAGTATAAGAAAAATTTGTTTATGTATTATATGAATTAATATTGAATACTTGTTGAATCATTAAGAAATATCTCGTTAGTAAAATAATCATCGATCAAATAAAAAAAATTAATGACATAGAAGTTTGTTCGTTATATGAATTTTTAGTTTTAACGGTTTATGCATTGGATTAAAATGTTGAGACTTGATAGTTATTTTAGTAACGGAGTATTTCCTTGCCTAGCTTAGTATTGTTAATTTGTATCTATGAAGCAATTCATACCCTTACTAATTTTAGGTTCGTCTTATTATTGAGTGCCTTATATTCGTAAGATTGTGCCTTTGTATCGGCCATTGTGTCTTATATTTCATTTAAATTTAAGGAATATTTGATAGATACCGCCTATCTTGCGAAAAGACTTGAGAAAACCTTATTTCTTAAAGATATTAACCCTGTCAAATCTATGTATATCGGTACAGATATTGTGAAATGTTTAAACGAGTCATAATCTCTTTTATCAAGTATTGAAAAATACAAGACAGTAATAGGGAGAAAAGTTCATTAATCTTTAATAACTTGATCAAAAAATGTTGAATTTCTGAGAAAGCAATTTCAAATAGAGTTGTGACTGTAATCACTCTCCTTAGTTTTAATGCAAATTTTATATATATTTTTAAAAAAACTAAACATTTTTATCTATTAGTACAATTTGCAAATTAATTATCCTATACAACATTTTAGCTATGTCATAAAAATATAATTTGAAGTATAAGATTACATTTTTAATATGTGATTATTTGGATTTTAGCTATACATTTAATTTCTGTAACAAAATTACCATTCTGTGCCTTTAAAACAAGAATTTTAAAAAGTATGCATTAAATTTTCTTTTTAGCTGTATACTTATAAGAAAAAAACAAGCTTATAATGTTAATTAAATAATTTCAATGTATTTATGCCAATACAGTGAAGGTTGATTATCCAATTCAATTTATTTATAAAAATATAAACAAAATTGTAGTCAAACGATTTTTTCCACAACTAAAAACACAGTTTTACTGTGGAAAAAAACTGTATTCTTCTTCTTCATCCTGGCGATTTCTTCCATTATGCGGGGTCGGCCCTTATCGACCTCAGTCGCCAAGTCCTTAGCTCCTGTGCGTCTCCTTCGCGCAAGTCTACCTCTCGCAACACTCTTCTGATGGTGAAGTGCCACGTTGTCAGCGGTCTGCCTGGTCTTCTAGCTTACACTTGGATGTGGAAAAAAACTGTTTTTTTTATCATTTTGTTTATATTTCATATGAATAAATTTAAATAGTCAATTGCTTGTTATTGTTGTATTTATTAGTATGTGTATACTTAAATTTGTATATTCCAAAGATATGGAGTTGCAATATTAAAGATTTCTCTCATGTGAATTCTCATAATGACAATAATCTATATTCGTACTTTTATTTTTTTTATTATATATTGAGTATATTTTTTTTCATTTTTTTGTGATTGTATCCATTTATAAATAAATTGTTTTGTATCTCCTTGATATAATGCTTTGTATGAGTTAATTTGAATGATCATGAAGTATGTATTTTCTTTTTTGTTTTTAATAAATTCAGTATTTGTATGTTTTGTTGCCGTTGTTGTTACAGTTTACATTTAATTAACTAATTTTTTTACGAAGTATAAAAGTGACCATACATACCTACTTGCTTTATTTTGTAAGCTTGTCTTTGTAATATTTATGAATTCTAGACTCTTCTTTTACCCTATTATGTATTTGTCAAGAAAAAAAATCCTTTATAAAATACCCAAATAAAATATTATTTTACTAGTTATATTTTGACTGTATTATAGTAAATTTCATTATTATTGAAGTCAATTTTAATGTTCTCAAAATTCCTCAATATATTTTTATAAATATATAAATTCATGTAAAAATGAACTTACTCTACATGTTTTTTATTTTTAAGATCAGTTACTTCCATGGGGTATTTGAGAGTCTAATGAAGTGTTATTTTTTTTTACTTTTTTCATATACATGTAATATTTTTCAATCTATCATAATTACATTATATCATTCAAATATTTTTGACGTTACGTGTTTTAATTTCCACAGTCACACAATGTTTTTTTTTTTTTTCAAATCATGTTTGTCACCAATTTTGAAAATTTGCAATGTATTCGTTTGCAATTTTTTTGTTCAAGTTAATAGTTTAATTATTATTTATCATATCATCAAAAAGTGGAGTAAATTTTCATGTACATATATATTTTTAATGGCATTTTAGTATTTTAACAAGTTTACTTAAATTATATTTCAAGTAAATGCTGAATAACTCATTTAAAATGATTGTGTCGTAAAAATGGCAAAAAGTAATACTTTTGTTTTAAACATCTTTTTTTTTTCACGTCACATATCCCGTTTTATATTATAAGATTAAGTTTTATTTCTGTATGTTTATTTTTGTGATTGCATATCCTAACATTCAGAAAGGGTAATTTCAAAAATAAATATCTTTGTTTAAAAATATATGCCTATTAATCAAATTTAGTCAAAATAACAAAGAACTGATAATAAAAAAAAACGATTTTTCGATAAAACGAAGTTAAACCTGTTATATGGTTCTCAAATAAACATTTATTAAATGGTTGTGTGCTTTTTAAGTTTGTTACATTAGAATCTGCTAACGTTTTTCCATTATTAATATTTTTTTTTTGTTTAAATAGAATTGAATAGAATATTGTTTTACTTACAAAAATGTTAAAACCCATAGATATTGCTCAAATTAATACTACTTGTCATACATTAATTGTATTTACAGTTGTGATAGAAATTGAATGCTGCCATTTTTATGACATGCTCAACGTTCACCGAGTAATCTATCTTATTGTTACCCAATTTGTTAAGTGTCAAAATGATAACCATGTTCGCTATGTTGCATGTTTGATAGAATTTTCTTTTATTTTCCCTGTTTCAAGATGTGTACTGCATTGAGTATTTTAATAAAATTCATATCCGTCATTGATTTTTACTTTTTATTTTCAAATCCCTTGTATAGTTTTCGTCAAACTTGAGCCATTTCGCCGTGGAGGGGGGCGATTTGCACATACACCAACCAAGCAAAAAGACAAATTTGCGCTCTGCGCACCCGGAAGTCTGGCTCAAATTGTTTGATGATAACTATACCTCTGTATATTTGTTAATTGATAATGTTTGAAAGAGTTCGAATAAATGTGAAATATATTCTTTTAACTATGATGGCAAGCCTGCAAGATTAGTAACCCAATGTTTTGAATCCTGCTATGACCGATTTTGTTCATATATTGCACAAGCATTTGCTTAATTTAGGAAATGTAAGAGGATGTATATTTACTTGTTTGAAGGACCTATTCATTGTATTAAAAAACAGTAAATAGTGATGCAAAACTGTACAAGTACTTGCATAATAAAGTGTTCATAAATACACTTATTGGAAATAAATTATTTACACTGTAAATAAGTGAAAAATTTACGTAATTCTGATTCTTATTACATACAACATTATTCTAATAATAATAGATTGATGCAAAGTTGTGACTCCTAGGGACATTGATTCCCTTTCCCTATTTGGGGTTGTCAGAGAGAACCAAATGCCAGATTTATTTATCTTGACATACATTTTTTCTCATTTACATCCATACATTGTGTCATGCATGCTCTATTATTTTGACTTTTCATCTTTCAAAATCTAATCTAAATACCTCTATGATTAAAACTCTAATAATGTTATATTTTTTTTGAGTAGCAATTTTGACAAAAATAAAGGATTTACTCATGAAGGTATGATCTACCTATGGGATCCACTGTATATTTTATACTTATTTTAATTACCTACTTAAAATGTTTTCACAAATTATATTTCAATCAATCAGGAATAATTCGATAATAAATATATTTAACGAAGATACGAGTTGTGTAAATTCATTCACAAATAATATCAAAAAAAAATTATTTTCAATTAAAAACAAAGATTAATAATTGGCAATTACAGTGGGGGCTCAAAAAATTAGAGCCACCCAATCCTTGTGAATATTTTTTTAGAATAACAACATAGGGAAATATATAACACTTTGAAAATAATAACACTTTGAAAATATATCGATATTTTAAATCGATTTTTATATCGAAAACATACATCGATGTTTTTCGATATATCGAATGAAAATATCGATATTATCCGATGTATCGAATCAAATCAAATTCGATATGTCCGGCCGCCAAAGATAAAATTAATTTCCTCTCAAAATTTATTTGGTGACCTTTTTTTTTTTTAGTCCCACCCGCCGAAAAAATTATTTAATTTGCCGTCAAAGGTTCCGATCGATTGAATTGATTCAATATTTCAAAATAAAACATTGATGTTTCGATGTATCGAATGACATTCCAGCACACCGGAAGGATTCGATATATCGAATCAAAAACATCGATGTTTCGATATATCGAATGACACTCCAAAACATCGGATCGATTCGATATATCGAATCAAAAACATCGATATTTACGATATATCGATATATATCGGACATCCCTATAACAACACTGTTTTACTGTTTGTTATGAAGTTAGCTGCGTTACAATGAGAAATGTCACAGTTTTACACCACGTGTGATATTGAACAATAGCAATTTATTCTGAAGTTATTATGGTTTATAGTTTTTATTTTACAAGAATATTCGTACTTCTTTCTTTTTTTATATGCAAGTAAGTTATTTTTACCATATTCCATTATTTATTTCATTTATCAAGGCTTTTTTATATACTTTTTTTACACTTTTTGATAACCTCATTTTTTTCAAGTTTTTCAAAAATGGGCAGACAGCAGGACATCTCTTCATCCAAACTTGGTCAGATCCAAGGCTTCATATTGAGTGGAAACCATTCAAATAGACAGATTGCCAAGTCTCTTAAGGTTTCCAGAGCAACTGTTGATAGAATTAAGAGAAAAATGGACAATAATGAGCCCATACAATCAGTTAAGAGGAAAAATTGTGGGCGAAAGCGTATAACAACACCACGAACTGAAAGAAAAATAAGGGATATTGTTCTTGAAAATAGAAGAAAGTCAAGAAAAACGCTTAAAGAAATAATAAATGAAGAAGGAATTGCAATATCTCTTGGTACGCTTCGCAGAAGACTGGCAGAACAGGGATTCAAAGCTTGTAGACCAGCAAGAAAACCGAGACTTACGCAAGCAATGAGGGAAAAACGTCTCCAATGGGCCAAAGATCATCGCCATTTTACTATTGAGGATTGGAAAAATGTAAGTTGATGATGTAGTCATCATACCATTACAATTTAAAAGGATAAAGGCTCATTTTTCAGTAAATTAGAATGTTTTACCAACTCTATGTGAATATTTTCTCTATTTCTAGGTTTGTTTCTCCGATGAGTCCTGTATTGAAATTTTGATGGATAAATCAAATTTTGTACGACGAAGAGAGGGTGAAAAATTTAAGGAAGAATGTCTCGTGCAAAGGGTGAAGCACCCATTAAAGATTATGGTCTGGTCTGTCATCAGTGGTCAGGTTACTGGAAGACTGTACATTGTTAAAAATACCATGCGTCAGGACCAATACATTGATGTCCTCAAAGATAAACTGATTCCTCAGGCAATGGAATGGTTTCCAAATGGAAAATTTATATTCCAACATGACTCTGCACCATGCCATAAGGCAAAAAGAGTCACATTGTTTTTACAGGCACAAAAAATAGATGTCCTACCCTGACCTAAATCCCATTGAAAATTTATGGGAACTACTAAAACGAGGGATTTCGACCATATTGGTCACAAATAAAAGGGATTTGATAGAGAGATTAATAAATATTTGGCATCATAATGATAATTTAAAAAAAACAGTGTGAAAATTTAATAAACAGCATGCCTAGAAGAGTAGAAGCAGTGATTGCTGCAAAAGGTGGACATACAAAATATTGACACGCATTTGGTTTTCATATGTTTTTTTTCAATTCTAATAAATAAATTCCTTTTTTATATACATTTTTCAATTCTATATACCCATATTTTTAAAATACAATTGATATATAATGGTCCGTAAAAATGAAATTAGAGAATTATACCAAAAAAGTCTAAAAATAGTAAAAATGTTGGGTGGCTCTAATTTTTTGAGCCCCCACTGTAACAGCTGTTTTTGGTATTCTGGCGCAGAGGTGAAAATATCACGAAAATTAATTCACACCCTTCAAATTGAAAGTAAAAAAAGGAAGAAAAAAAAACATCGATTTTACGAACATACATATCTATGAACAATGAACACGCATGATGTTCACTGTGCTCTTGAAATGTCATTGTCTTATTTTGAGTGACTGTGTTATGTGTTTTCATTTGGTAAATGTAAACAATAAAATGTGCGATAAATTGTTTTAAATCTATTGATTTAGCGATTTACATTGAATCGAATATTTATCAAGTAATTCTGCAACGTGTTTCGCTTTAGAATCTGGTTTTGAGTATGTGGGTTAAATAAGTCTTTTTCGTCTTGATATAATTTTAACTCATTATTTTTCCATTGAAATTTCCTGTGATTGCAATAAATTAACATCTTAATTTGTTTATATATGTAATGAAAGTCATCATTTCTTCAAGGCTTGTGTTTACATGGTTGCATCTCAAATCTCAATGAAAACCGTCTCATGAGCTGATTTGATGTGTAAATTATCGTAAAAAGTAAAAACGAAATGCATTGAAGATTCTCTAAACTTACTTCGGCAGTTTATTAGGTCAAGTGATAAAACAAATGTGTTCATAGTTAAGCGTTACGTTAAATGACAGTGTGACGTTTTAATTTTATTATTAGTTTTATTTTGGTTAAGATAAAAGTGAATGTTTTTTTTTTCATATTTTCTACTCAGTGTGTGTAACTTTTACTTTCGCCATATTCAGCTAACTGTTTTGTTTATGCAATAACAATGGAAAGATTGTCTCATGATTTGAATCTTGCACTGGAGGAAAGTAACTGTGGTAAACAAGGACGGAGGAAATTCGGATTGAGACGAAGAACACGGTCTACGGGAAATATACGTAAGGATATACCATATTTATTTTAGTCGTATTCATATATATATAAAAATAACTTTGGGTTTGATTATTGAATATTATTTAATTCAGCTACATATTAAAGGGAAAAATTTTGGTGGTGGCAGAGTGGTTAGCCCGCTGGGTTAGTAAATCCAGTGGTTTTAAGTTCGAATCCTGTCACAACTGATAGCACAAGCATATGCATAATTCAGGGAATGTATGAGGATGTACATATATGTACCTATTTGTTACAACATATTCATTCATTTAAAGAAAATGTAATTTATATTTTATCAACACTGACATTGATTACTTGATAGTATTCTATTCTAAATTATATAATAATAAATCACGCTGTTTCATTTTTACATATTTATTTGTTTGTTTAATTTTCATTTGTATTTATAAATGAAATATAGCAGAATACAATCTGCTCATATTTTGCTAAATATCCTAACATAATTCACTATTCTGCTTTCATTATTTACATTCATCATTTCTATTACAATATTATAAGTTCAAATAACTGAGAGGTCATTGTCCTTTTGCATTTAATAACATGTAACCTTAGACCAAATTGGAAAAGTACTGCCTCAGTACAGAATCGTCTAGAAAGGTAGTTGATTTCCAAACGGGAACAATTTCTTATACATAGTCAGTCTTACTAATAAACGCGTTGTAAAAGTTGCACGACCGTTTAACACCCGTGTAGGCGAAAATGTTACCAATAAACGCTGTGTAGCAGATCAATTGGTCAACGACTATGTATCTCTCATACAAATTTTACACATCGCTTGCACGCCTGTTCTAGATTATTTCATCTATCACAAATCAAATTTCATTTTGATATGCATGTTTATATTGTTATATCTTGGAATAATATAACAAATAGCTCTACAAATTATTATATTCTCGATAGTTGTGCATTTTAGGAGCGAAAAGTTGTCGAAAAATTGCTCTTTTATAATATCTACAATATTGTTCGCTTGGGTATTCGTATGATGTAATTATTTGTTATATTTTTCATATTCCTATTTTGAAATGTGAAAAACATGTAAAAATATTAACTACGACAAATGTCAAAATTATAATGGCGAATGGCGGCTCTGGCAATGTGAAATTACAATGTTGTCAGATTATTTTTTGTTGTACGCTTGTTGCAACTAGACAGTCATTATACAGCGTTTATTAGTAAGATTTTCAAATAATCGTTGCACGGGGTTTAAGTACACGGTGTGTAACTAAAACACTGGTCAACGTGTGTGCAGTAGATTTTTATTAGTAAGACTGAGTATATTTATTATTAGTCTCTTTTTAAAATATGGCTACTTTTTGTCATTGTAATATGTAAAAATAATGGATAGCAAATCATTTCATTTCAATTTATCCACTCACTGTATTAGTAGGTATAGGTACAAGCAGAATCTAAAACATGTATTTTGCTAGTTGAAACTTAAGGGGCCATATAAACCTAAACACCTTAATTTCAAATCAAATCCCTCAAATATGTTAAACAGTGTGTTTCTAGAAAAAATAGTATAAGTCTTTTCAACATTTCTCTAGTGAATGTTTGTGACACAATTTCAAAATTCAGCCTAAATTCCCATAAATAAATGATTAAAAATATCCTTTTTTACAGCATTTTTGTTAAATTACTCCATAACCACGTGTCGTAGAGAAATAAATCTTTTATACGCTTAAAGAGTGTATAAAATCAAAGTGAATGACCGATAAAGTTTTTTCATTTCAACTAAGGTTTGTTCTTAAAATACTAAAAATCAACAAATTTGGGGTTTAAGATATTTTAAATCACGTATAAACCTTTTTTAACGCACGCGATATTTACCCTTACTAACGCGTAAATTCATAGTGCATTGGGCGGTTTTAATATATCATGTTTTCAGTCACCATGTTTAGCGTTATATGTCCTCTTAAGCAAAACAGTTATTATTTTTCATTAGACAATATTATATACATGTATTTAGAATTATAATATTTTGGCAATATGTAACATAAAATATTAAGTTAAAATAATATTGGTTTCAGCTGCTTCCTGGATTACTGGTATCACTGAAGATGGCAGCTCCAGTAGTCCTCCACAGCCACCTATCATATCGCAGGTTGATAATTATTTAAAATGAATTTATTAATTACAATATAATATGAAATATAATGCCTATAATCCAACTGTCGATTTGTTCAAGAGAACTTTGTTCTCTTAACATATCGACAATGTTTCAAGCCAGGATACGTGAGATTTGTATGTAGGGTCTTTTTTTTTTTTTTTCGTTCTTCGTCAGTCTCAAGTATATGTAGGGTCTATGTTTTTCACGGTTTTTCCAACTTTGAAGTCAAAAAACATCTTTTAACTTTTGATCCACTCAATTTACAGAGCCCAAAATTTCAGAATCTATAAATAGTTATAGGCCTACAAAACTTTTATACTCAGGATTTTGAATTTTTGTTTCAGTCAGGGGTTATCAACTTTCGAATTTTTGGTTTAATTTTCCATTTATCTCAGAAACCATAAAAGCTAGAACGCTGAAAATTGGTATGAACATAAACAAATACAAAATTTCAAAATAGTTTTTTCAAAAAAATTCCAGTTTTTCAAATTTTTTATTTAGAAAAATATTTTTTTTATGACAAATTTATGTGTTTAACTGCCTATATTTCCAAAGTTTTTAAAAATATCGAAAAAAGCTGAAACACCCCAACTAGATAATTTAATTTTCTATAAAAAATATTAACATTGTAGTAGTAGGTAAATCTTTATTTTTTTTTTAACAATTTTTATAAATATTGAATTTAGTGACGTCATCGCTTCATACAATTTGTATGGCAGTCACCTATACACAATATCTAATAAGACTTAATAGTTTGATACTTCATCTCCAAACATACAATACATACCATCATGCTGTTTTCATATTCTGGGTAGGAAAAGAGACTGACCTCCATACTATCCTATCTTGACATACATACCTACATGTGTTGTATAGAAAACAAAATATCTTAAAATATTTAATAATTTGTATTTATGGGTTTATAGTTTGGTACATATTCTTCATCGCTATCGACAGTTGTATCTCATGTGTTACATGCAACTAGTTTTATTTTATTGTATTAAGGGACACACACACACACAGAATTAACAATACATTAATAAAAAAATCTCGTTATCCCTCCAATTAAGCGCGTCCACAGCTTGCTTCATATTCACATGTCAAAAACGTCACTATATACATATACACATAAAAATAAGAATATTGAAACGAGTAGTAGGTAGGTATAGATGGTTGTTGTTGCAATGGTTAAAATATCATAGAATGTTATGGTGTTACAGTTGCTTTCAAGAAAAGTTGATATGGTAAGAAAGGCTAATCTTTAAATTAATTCTATGTGTGAGGAAATTTTTAGGTTTCCACTTATAAATTAGCAGATTTATGGTTTCCACTTATAAATTAAATACTAATTTGTATAACAAACACTTCCTTGTACCTTGCACAAGTAGTGAGTGTATATCGGAACGGGTTCTTCAAATGGAGTTTGTTTGCAATTGAATTTCTTCCATCAAACTAGTGTTTCCAGCCCAGAGCGAAGCAATAGCTGTGCTGAGAAATACTTTTTAATAAACTTCTCCCCTGCTTGGAATCGAACCTAGGATGTCAGCACAGAAGTCAAGCGACTCACCGCTATGACACTGGATTCGGCAGTTGTACAAAATTATATTTATAATAAAAAAATTAAGTCTTATTAATATTCTAATAGTTACACAACCGTTCAACACCCGTGCAGGAAAAAACGTTACTAATCAAAGCTTTGTAGCAGATCAGTTAATTAACAAGTGTATTTCTCATACTAATTTTATTCTCGATAGTTTTGCATTTTAGGAGCGAAAAGTTGTCAAAAAATTAGCTCTTTTATAATATGATTCCCCAATAAGAAAATTTCATAGATTGGGAAATTAATATGCTAATATAACTGACATTTTTGCAGATTCCCTAGCTATGTACAATCGATTATTGTCAGACGTACATTTGTTGTGATGATTAATTGTATTGTTACTTAAGAATGTTATACCCGAAATGTGTTTTTATTGTTTGTCGACTTTTATTATCTTTATTGATTGAATTTTATTTTTTGATTGACTTTTATTATCTTTATTGATTTTATTATATTTATAGACTTGTGTCCTGATTGTAATTTGTATTAATACTGAATTGTGTAGCTATGTACTTATTTAAAAAATATTTAGGAGTTTTTTTGTTGTAATTTTTAAGTATTTTTATATGTGAATTTATATAATGGCATGAAGCCGTTATGTGTTATAATAAATTAAATTAAAATTACATAAATATCTACAATGGTGTTAGTTTGGGTGTTCGTATGATTAAGTTATTTATTATATTTTCCATATTTCTATTTTAAAATGTGAAAAACGTATGAGGATATTAACCACAACAAATCTCAAAGGTAGAATGCCGGCTCTGTGCATGTGCGGGTGTGAAATTGCAATGTTGTCAGAACTAATTTCCACTGTAAGTCTGTTGCAACTACCCAGTCGTTATACAGCGTTTATTAGTAAGATTTTTAAATACAAGCTGCACGGGCTTTACACGGTGTGTAACTAAAACACTGATCAACGGGTGTGCAGTAGATTTTTATTACTAAGATTGTATATGTTTAATAAACTACCAAAGATTAAATGTCTCCATCCGATTTGGATTCAAGAATTTCAATAATAATGCTTGATTTGTAATTTCCAGGTTCTTTCCGACTCGGATGATCCTCAACTGAACCAGCTTCAGCAGATGGTCAGCAGTAAGAACCGAGCCTCCCAGTTCTGTCCGATCGGAAACATTGAGTCGGACTCATTCAACGAGAACTTCTCCCCCACGAAGCCACCCAACGCAAGACGCAAGAGAAAGTTCAAGAAGATGGCCATCGATTGTTCAGACAACAGCAATGGAAAAACGTCTCCGTCGCTCATCATTGGCTCTCCACATGTAAGTAAATTGTAGTTGAATTACTATAATGATTTACATTGAAATCTCTGTCATTTTGGAAGACACCTAATGAAAAATAACTTTGAATGCGGGAATTTAAAATGTACAAAAAAAAAAATCACATTCATATTCAAATATTTAGTGTGTACATACATACAACACAGAATAAAAAGTTACAAATTATACAATACAGAGCAATGCGGACAATTTTATAATGCAACAGATTCACCTAAATTAAATACATGCTGAGCAGTTGGAAGTTGTTGACAGTAAAACAGCAAATAATCTTAAATGCATTCATTTTTATTTATAAATAAAAAAATGGACTATATCCGTATTTATTTGCAAAAAATATTCTTTATAATTTTGAAGTTCATACCTACTTTAGACTGCCTCAGACTAACAAGACAGGTACACAAAATAGTGTGTATTACAAAGGTTTTCAATTATATAATGATTTGCCTGAATGTGGGAAGGAAGCATCTGGTCTTGCCGCTTTTCGTCGCCTAGGTATTGAATACATAATAATTTATTATTATGTGCGTCTAAAAAGCTTATATAAAACTGTGACAATTTATTATTATGTGCGTTAACAAAGCTTATATAAAAAACTGTGACAATTTATTATTATGTGCGTTAACAAAGCTTATATAAAAAACTGTGACAATTTATTATTATGTGCGTTAACAAAGCTTATATAAAAAACTGTGACAATTTATTATTATGTGCGTTAACAAAGCTTATATAAAAAACTGTGACAATTTATTATTATGTGCGTTAACAAAGCTTATATTAAAAACTGTGACAATTTATTATTATGTGCGTTAACAAAGCTTATATAAAAAACTATGACAATTTATTATTATGTGCGTTAACAAAGCTTACCTATATAAAAAAACTGTGACAATTTATTATTATGTGCATTAACAAAGCTTATATAAAAAACTGTGACAATTTATTATTATGTGCGTTAACAAAGCTTATATAAAAAACTGTGACAATTTATTATTATGTGCGTTAACAAAGCTTATATAAAAAACTGTGACAATTTATTATTATGTGCGTTAACAAAGCTTATATAAAAAACTGTGACAATTTATTATTATGTGCGTTAACAAAGCTTATATAAAAAACTGTGGCTACTTACTTTACTTTTTGTATGGTGTAACAGATTATAGTCTTGGTTCACCAGATTATTCACTCCGAAAGGAACATGTAATAGTATATTTTGTTATTGTTAGTTGAATATTTTAATAGAACCATCTAGAATCTAGATCTACAATCTTCGTTTTGCTGTTTTGCCTTATCCTATGATCGTCTGAATCACAAATTACTTATTAAGGGAATTATATTGAACCCAAGTAGTTGGGTGCAAGGGAACTGGGAAAGGGTTCAAAATATTTTTAACAGTGTTCGTTTAGCTTTATTTTCAATACATTGTTTGTTTGCAGGTTAATTTGATGTCAAACTGCGCTGTATTAAACGTATCTGGATCCTCACATCTAGCTTTGATCAACAAGAAGAAAAGGATATTCAAACACAATTGTCAAGATGGGTATGTTGAAATATTAATTGTAATACCTATATGAGAAAATTATTTAGAATGAATGGTTTATAAACCACTGAATGACGATTGAATCATGTGTGTAAATTTCTACATAAGATTGGATGCACCATCTTTGTTACTCCCAATGTAAAGTACTCCCTAGTAAAGAAATAAGAATGATCCTAAAGAAACCACCTAATGTAACCACTGAAAAAAACACATTTTCGTTCAGGAAATATTGTAATTGAGTTATTGATTTCGCAGATTAAATAAATTAATAAATAATGTATTTATTTATTTATTTAATATTGCTTCTCGGGCAACTAACAGGTACTATGTCAAATATTAATTTAACATGCACCCAATAACAAGTTGCCACATTCTGGAGACTTACGATATTTATCGTCTCACAGATCCAGACTGAAAACACAAGTAAAAACTGTGTCTCCACCGGGAATCGAACCCGGGACCTTTGGATCAGCAGTCAGATACCCAACCAACTGAGCCATGAAGGCTGAAAATTTTTTATATATATATAATTTTAATTTAATTTAGGCCGATAATATTTTATAATAGATTTTCTTTTTGTTATTAGTTACAGGTCAAACATATTTTGTGGCAAACGAAAATGGTCTCACAGGGAGAGAAGTGAAGTTGGTGAAATGAGAGAGAGATCCTTCAGTGGAGGATGTTCATCCAAGTCTTACTACTTCACCAAAGGAAACCCTAAATCCTATTTGGATTTTAAGAATTCCAAAAAGTTTCTGCCATTGGATAAAATGCCAAAGTTCAAAGATAAATACACTGGCCCTGGCCCAGCCAAGTGTGCAGTCACCAAAAATGGATTGGAAAATGCTCTTCAGACATTTAATTTACCATCTCTGGGTGATAAACCCTCAATACCTGGTAGTTCAACATTCAACTTTGTGTATCGTTGTTCTTCCAATAAAAACGGCGATTCAACAGCTCATGATTTTCCCAAGTCTTCTGTGATCAAAATAGCTACTGAACTGCCTCCTGTATTCGCCGCCAACGACAATGATAACAATAATACACTCAAGGAACATAAACATTCTAAGAAACATGAGAAATCACGAAATGGCAAACACAAATCGCACGTCAAAGTTTGCGATCAGTTGAGAAACCCACTTCAGTTTGACGATTCCACCGCCATTATGGATTGCTCCTTAGCCAGTGAAATGTTGAGTTCCAGTTCTCTCAGCAGTAGCGACTCCGAAGGTGTCGTCACCAATGACAGTGATAGAGAGGGTGACGACGAACTGACAGACTGGCCGGGAAACGACGAAATATCATCATTCAACAGAAGTTTAAATTTCAAAGTACAGAGACCATTCACAAATGGCCCCTTTGAAATGAACTTTCTCCAGAATTCGAAGATCTCTTCGAAGAAAGATAAGTATCTGCCAAAGCAGGGAATGAGCAGCTGCAAGAATAAGACTGATGCGGAGAACAAGACTGATTTAGTGCAAGAAGGCAATGATATGCAGTTGATGGACGAAGACACGATGATGTCAGACTCGGGATCCGTTCTGGACACTTTCGCATGTATGACTAGGTCCCAAAGCGATCCTCTCGGTCCCACTCTTGTTCCACAGCCGTCCTTTACGAGCTTCGGAGACGTAAAAAACGCCGGTCTCCTCAACAACAATGCCAATGAAGCATTTTTCCATTCTTTTCAAGCGTTTCAAGACAAAGTTTCTCATACCATGAACAAGGATGGTAAATTTACTCCAAGGTCCAATTTCAGTCTGCAGAAGACGTCTTCGAGCGATTTAAACTTGAGCGAAAAGTCTCCGCAGAGCGATCACTGTTACAGCGAACACTCGGTCTGCTTCGGAGCTCCGGAAATCAGAGAAATACGAGCCGGCTGCAGAAGGATAAGGGACGAGAGGCCTGGCTTTACAATCCTCAGTGCAGCCAATGAACAACTGTCAAAATTTCTGCGGGATTCGTGTCAAGATGAACTCAAGTTGGCTTGTTTCGGTAATGACCCCGAAGAGAAGGAAAAACTCGCTTGTCTGGCCAAACTGTATTCATTGGAACTGAGGGTGGAGATGGGACGGCCTGTTTTAAAGAAAACGATGTAAGTCATATCTTGCTTAATTAACTTCTAAACTTTATAAGGACTATACCCCCTGTAGATTATATAAAAAAAAATTAGCAAATTATAATTGTAAACTTTAACAGTCTTACTAATAAAAATCTACTGCAAACCCGTTTACCAGTGTTTTAGGTACACACAGTGTAAAGCCCGTGCAGCGATTATTTGAAAATCTTACTAATAAACGCTGTATAACGACTGGGTAATAATCCGACAATGTTGTAATTTCACTCTCGCGCATGTGCAGAGCCGCCAGCCCCCATCTGCCATTATAATTTTGACGTTTGTAGTAGTTAATATTTTCATATGTTTTTCACATTTCAAAATAGGAATATGGAAAATATAACAAATAATTTCATCATACGAATATCCAAGCGAGCACCATTGTAGATATTATAAAAGAGCTGATTTTTTGTCAACTTTTCGCTCCTAAAATGCACAATAATGGAGAATATAACAATTTATAAAGAGGTTTCGTCATATTATTCCAAGATATAACAATATAAACACGCATATCAAAATCAAATTTGATTTTTGATAGATGAAATTTGTCTTTAAACACTGCTAAACTACCTAGAACAGGCGTGCAAGCGATGTGTAAAATTTGTATGAGAGATACACAGTCGTTGACCAACTGATCTGCTACACAGCGTTTTATATTTTTCTATAAATTTTTATCATATACAAATAATTACTAGATAACACCTGATTCCTTTATCCTCTCTTTATCTCTTTATGAACAGTGTTCAATATGTAGATATTTATGTCCACAAACATTGATAAATAATTATTTTATCTTTTTTATTAAATAGTCATCATGACAACATTGCTGTTCTCACTACATAGCCCATTTCATTTTAAGGAAGTTATCTTACATATAGGAAACCTCTCTCTGATTCGTTTGTTCCGTTTTCTATCTCAAAGATTAAATTTGATGCAGATATAATGTCTCACCACAGAGTAATGAATACACATACAGACCTGACAAGCTATGACTTTAGGCCAGGGTATTGGTACACAAAGTGAGGTGGAACGGGCATATCCCAAGTACATTCAATGTTTAAATATAAATTGGATAATAATGATGCATTTATATAGCAATAAAAGTATTTGGTTTTTGAAATTTAAATCCCTTTGTTTATAATATCATGTACTTTTGCTTAAATAAATAAATAATAATTAACACTTCCTTGCTCCCTGCGAAAGTGGCGGGTTTATTGCAATATGGCAATTTCTACCAACTAACTAGTTTTTCCAGCACAGAGAAGCAGTATTAGCATGAAAAATTAATTTAAATAATTTCTCCTCTGCTGGGGATCGAACCCAGGACACCCACACAGAAACCAAACGCCTTTCCAACTATTGCGTCATGTCTATAAATTATTATTCTGTGTCTCACTCATTTTTTTTTAAATCAATATTGAATGAATGTTTTTAAATTTAATATAAGAACATATTGAATAAATCGTAATAATAAAAATGAATAAAAAATATATTGTAATTTTCAGAAACACAACTCAGTCGGTGAGAATGGAACACACTCGGCTACACCGACAAAAGTTGCTTTCCGAGTTCAAGAGGAGGTGCTATGGCAACGATCGCAGTGCCGACCAGCTCCTGGTTCAGGGCCCATCCGACGGCGCTCACCCCTCGGTCGTCATGGAACCAGACGTCTGTCTGCAGTCCGGGAGCTCTTCCAACTTTAGTAACAGAGACTTGTACGGGCCCCTGGCAAAGACCACCGCCACAGCATCGGAGGACTTTGCCGCCTCCCAAGACTTGGACCAAGGCTTCTCCGAGCCCAATCCCCTGGAGGGATCGAGCTTCGATTCCATCTTCAAAAACGGCATGGACGTGAGACCCGATTTGTTGTCACACATACCGATGACGCAAAATTTAACAGATTCCAGTTCGGTAGATCTTGCTGAATTGGATTAAAAGACTATGTCATTTCTTTTGGATGATTCCTGGTGAATTTTAACTGTAACTAATTGAAATGCATCATCCTCAGCCCGTGTTTATCCACTGCAGGACATTCCTATTCCTGTGTGATTGCCATCTACTGGGATCTGACAAATCTTTTGATGTCGTCCATCCATCTGTTAGATGGTCACCCTTGTGGTCTCTTATCGCCTCTCGGTCGTGTCTTTAATTTTTGCTATTTGTCCTACCCATCTCCACTTATGCATTGCTATTATCCTTATTATCATTTATTATCTTTTTGATATGCATTGTATTTTAAACATTTCTTTATATTATGTGGCATTGGCATTTTATTGCCAAATTGTAATTTTATTTATTTATTTTCTATTTATAAACATTGCATATGGCGTCTTTATTGCCAAATGGCAATTTGAGCTCAGGGTGCCTAATCAATGTGTCCATATGATAAGTTTAAGGGACAGCTGGAGTTTTCTTTACTTTTTCATAGCTAAATTGACACATTAACTAAGGCACCCAGAAAGGTTATGATTGTGAGAGAAATAATTTTAAATAAATTATTTCCTACTAGGAATCGAACTCGGTAAACTGTATAGAAGTCGTCGATGACTTTCCACAAGGCGGTTGGCTTGACTTTAGCGTACTTTACATAAACGAGGTTTCAACGCTTAAAACAGCATCGAAAATACAGATTACTCCAAACATTGCTTACACGACTAGTATTTTCTCCTTTATTTGCGACCCCTAATATTGCAATTATGAAAAAAATAATTATATTTTCGCTTGTTCCGCATTTCATTAAATATTGTTTTATCTTTCTCTCATTTTCTTCGTTTGATTTTGCATTTCGACTACCTGGCATTTGACTCAAATTAGACACAATTTGATTTTTT
This sequence comes from Molanna angustata, assembly GCA_963576475.1. Taxonomy (NCBI): domain Eukaryota; kingdom Metazoa; phylum Arthropoda; class Insecta; order Trichoptera; family Molannidae; genus Molanna; species Molanna angustata. The sequence continues at coordinate 27,022,628 of OY754982.1, forward strand.
TTCGACCCTCTTTTTTTTGTTTTTGTTTTAAAACGTTGCTCTCTGGCCGAGAGATGCCAAATAAATAAAAGATACCACAAATGTCAAAGTCAACACAACACAAACGGCAGCCATGTTGACTCGCCGGCAACGAATAGTTACAAAACGATACAAACGCGTTGAAAAATAGAACACATTCTATTTTTTTTCCTGCCGCGTTGAAAAACCCGTTGGATACCTGAACTTCGTTGGAAACCTCGTCCGTGTAAAGTGCGCTGTAGTTTTAAACCGTGTTTTAACCAGTACAAAGAAGCAAGATTTGTGGGTGCATTATACATTTTTAAACAAATTTTCCCCCTGCGTGGAATCAATTCTAAGATGCCTGCGTATGCCTCATTGATAATTTATACGAGTCATTTTTTATGTCATTTGACCATATATATTGAAATAGAACATGAGCTGTTATTATATGTATGTTTTTAGGGGGTCCTCTTTCTAAATAAAACTATTGCAACTGCACAGCTGGACTATGTCTTCTTCAACTTGTTTTTTTTCATTCTTGGACATAGGCCTCCCCCTTGATCCTCCACAACTCCCTGTCTTGGGCACACTGCATCCATCTCCCTCCGGCACACTTCTCCGGGTCTGCCGACACCTCTTCGGCTTGTTCTCGGTCTCCATTCTATAAAATTTTTGGTTCATCGTGAATCCTAGCATCTGGCAATATGCCCAGCCCAGCTCCACTTAAGACCAGCGACCCTTTCCGCTACATAGGCTACTTTGTTTCTTTCTCTTATCATGACATTCTGAATTCTGTCCCTTATTGAAATACCTAGCAACTTTCTCTCCATAGCTCTCTGTGTCACTAACAGCTTGTGCATTATTCGTTTTGTTAGGACCGATGTTTCCATTCCATAAGTAAGCACTGGGAGAATACATGCATCAAATAGCTTCTTTTTCAAATAATGGGAGTATTTACGGGATTTCAGAATGTATGGTAATTTCCCCAAAGCTGCCCAGACTATGTCTTATAATAATACTAATAATAAACACTTCCTTGCATCCTGCGCAGGTGGCGAGTTTATTGCCAGAATGCCAATTTTTTCCGCCATCTTTGTGGGTATAGATGTCATCTATTGATGCCTAAAGTATTAATTTGTGTTTATTGTCAACAAGCTCACCAGATTATTTGTATCTGTATTTATTATATTTAAGAAAAAGTTAGAATTGATAAAGGAGAATATTGAATGGCATAAAGTTATTCCTTAAACCAGTTCATGACACGTTGTATCATCTTCTACAAATATTTTTACTCCTCACTTCTCCAAGGGGATATATTGGGGAAATATGAATTTGCAATTTTTAAAGTTGTTTTTTTTTTATTGCAGATTATTAACTAGTATCATTTTGAGATTGTACTGTGTGTTTGTGCTGTGTATTGAGTGCTATGTACTATGCGCTATGTGCGGCGTGTTTATTCTACTTTATCGATTATATACTAAAGTAGGTACTTATTCGTTTCATTTCAAATTTTGCAAATTTGTTTATCCAATACTCGCATAGACCCCATTAGATTTTGAAGGATATCTGATCGGTGCTTCTCAATTTTTTAACTGTCAAATATTTCAAAGTGACCCCGGCTCAGGTAGTTTAAAATTTGATACTTTTATTTTCAAATTGCTAAAAAGGCACATCACTTTCATAAAATGGCATTGAAGAGTTATCAAGTTTTCATAATAAAATATTTAAATCAAAAATAATTTCACAAATTCATTTCATGAAAATGCTGAAAATTTTCATTACAAATTTTGAATACTTTGGTGAGTGCCTTGGTAGTGAGGAGTATAGCGTTGGCCACAACCCACTCGTTTTTTTTTTTATCAATGAAAATTAAAATATTGAATTGTAATGGTATGAAGATGTGTCTGTAAAAGTACTAAGAATTTATCAAATTCTTCTAAAGCCAGTGATATGTTTGTGTTAAATTGTATCTAATTCTCATGCCTTCTCGAAATATATGACCAAATGATGTCTATAATTCGTCGTTTAAGGCACATTTTATTTAAAACCTACTTTAAATAAACTTCTGAGATATTTCTACAAAAGATATATATCCCAGATTTTCGAGGAGTCCTGGTGTTAATACACGAAAAGGTCACAGTTTTTTCGCATTTTAATTTGTGAATTGATTCATATTTTGAATCTCCTGAATGTGGCAACTTGTTATTGGATGTTTATTGAATTAATATATTTCAAATAGTACCTGTTAGTTGCCCATGAAGCAAAATTTAAATGTCTCTAGAAGTATTATCGTAAGTCTCGGTTATGTGATAACTTCACACAAGTTGATATTATTATCGTTGTAAGAGTATGTAGGTAGTTTTAAATAATGTTTTTACAACAGATTCAAAGGATTGTTTTACTAAGTGATTATTTTATATTTGCATAATTTATTTTAGCCTACGATACTTTAATCGCATTTTAACATACTGAATAATAAACTGCATGAATAAGTATATTTATTTTGTAATTTAAATATAAATGAATATTTAGTAATTTATTTATTATCGCTAAATTGATTTACATTCTACGGTATCGCTCTGCGACGAGCATCGTCAGAATGGTGAGCAATAATGGCAGCGACAATCTATATATACATTTAATCTGATGCTAAGAAAAATAGGGGGTTCGGGAAGCCCCAAATACATTAGTGTAAGTACTTCGAAAGACATTATAAATGATATTATTAATCAAAAAAATTTAATATCATTTATAATGAGAAGTGAATGATACAAAATTACTATGTATTTATTAATATTTATAACCAACTAAATAATAATAAAATAGTAATGGAATCAACAAGTAAGTTCAAATATGTATATATTTATTTCCGAATTTACTTTGTGGTACATTTTTAAAAAAACTTTTTTAAAAACACAAATTTTTTTTATAACCACTTTTGGAGTTATTTATGCTCGACTGGTTTCGAAGCGTACCGCTTCCTCGTCAAAAATGTATATATTTTTTGAAAAAGCAGCTAATTGCATTTACCATTATTTTTTAACCAATGGACCCAATATTCATTTGGCTTTTTATGTCTTACTAATGTAATGCAATATTTTTCCCCTTTCAAAAGGTAATAATATGAGTATATAATCATGAATTTCGTCTTGATGTATTTATGAGGTACGGTGTATGTCATATCTTGATGTTTAAAAATGAATGTATCTTTGCAACTAGTCCTTATAAATCCTTATACATTCCCTATAAAAACCAATTGCTTGTGGTATAGGAGGAAAACAAAGATTTAATTTGTATTGTTATAAAATGCAGTCACATTTTTTACGGTAAACAAAATGTATTTTTCAATGGTTAAGTGCACAGATGTAAAATTTTTACCATGAGTGAATTAAAATGCGTTTGCAATTCTGCAGTGGCTAAAGAATCTCCTGTTTAAATATCAATCGGTCTACAGTTAGCCAATCATGCGATATTTAAGAATAGGTATGTTAAAAGTCTATAACATTTGGGATCTCACACCCTCAAATCTTTTTTTCTCAAAACTTGTGAAAGTGAACATTTTCTATCTGTGCGCTTAACCATAATTTTATTTTTTTATATAATCATTCTTTAACAGAGTTATTTATTAGCCTGCTATCTAGTGACGACATCTGTGTTGTGACAGTAGTACTACTGTACCCATAATAATATAAGAATTGATGTTTTACTTGTTTACGTCTTTTATCAATAGATGGCATTAGCATCTCTTAATTATTTTGGTTCTTTCCTGTATTTGTAAATACTCCAATTTAAATATGGAATATTGAAATTGTCAACATTTTTATATAATTTATAATGTTAATAATAATTAGTACCTACGTAGTTGTATAATAATAATATGTGTGGGACCCATATTTGTTCATCAATTCTGATGAAATTCCCTTGGTGTAATATAAAATGTTGTAATAATTGCATAATTGTTATGAAAATTATGAATTTTTTTATGTCTGTTGAATGTTTGCAGATATTTTTAACATTGAAACTAATTATGTAAATGTTTATTTTTGCTGAAAAGTCATAACAACAATTATGTATAATGTATTTATATAAACTTTCAATATTGTTGTTAAGATATCCGGCCAATTTTATTCAATCATGTATTTTTTATAATCATTTTTTTATTAAAGACTCATATAAAAATATTAAGCTGTTTAGATTTCAGATTCATTTCAACAGAGACATAGAAGAACCATTATATTGGATACAAAAAAGTCAAGGTACCCAGTATTCCTATTATTCGATATCCTCGTTTAGATGTATCTGAAATACTTGCAGCTATCTACAGTTTGTTTTTGAGATGTTTCATTTCATAATAAATATACCATTCATTTTGAAAATTTTATTAAATTTTCACCAATTTTTTGGCTGTTTACTTTTGTATAAGTATTTTTAATTTATTTTATATATATTATGCTTTTTTGGCATATATAAAATTGACACACGTTAACCGAAATATACTTTATTTTATTTCAATATTTTGGTAAGTAAATTTTTAGTATATTCCATTCATCATTGCTATGTAACTTTAAAACAAAAATAATGTATAAAAGTAACTCAGTTTCTAGAAAATTGTAAAAAAATATGAAACCACAACACTGTTAAGTTATTGCATTTCACTTCTCATTCATTTTATTGTTATTTTATTTTAAAAAGAATAAAAATGTTCTTGTAACAAATACATATACATCCTCATACATTCCCTATATTAAGCTTGTGCTATGGGTGAATGAAATTGGTTCAGGTGAGATTCGAAATTGCGACCTCTGGATTGTGCTCTACCACCGACCCATCTAAAAGTTTAATGTTGTTTAGTTCAATGTGTTAGTTCATGGATGTATATTATTAAAAATAAATTAGATAATTTATAATCTAAATTATAAGTACATACAGTACATATTATGTATAAAAAGCTTGTGTGCTTTCCATTGTTGCTCCGTTATCTTCAGCGGTGATATTTACAATCGTCAATACATTTGAGAGATTTCGCATCCTATATACGCTATGTGGTAGCCATGGAAAGCTCTCAAGTACTTATAAACTCATTAAGTATATTAAAACTTATTGAATTGTTGTAGACAAACATCAGCGAGAATGGTTCCTAGTTTACCGAAAGATTATATTTTTTAAGTATGAAAATTGTGCAAAGAACAATATAGAAATTATGTATCTATAATTTATTTGTACTTATTCATTTTTTGATTATTTAATTGTGAACTAAACCCAGTCGGTCTTTAAGTCAGGTTTAATCTGATGCTTGTACTCCGTTTAAATTCATGGTATTGTTGGTAAGACTGTAAATCAGTCTAATAAACTGAATAATGTTGCCATATCGCCAAATTAAGTTCCTCTAATCTCATTTGAAAAATCACAAAAAGAAATTGTAAAAAAAAACAATTTTGAGTTTTATATGAAAGAATAAAACTTGTCTTCTGTCATTATTTTAAACAAAACACTGATGAGCCCTCTCTCCGACCACGAGGAAACATCAAAGCCAATGTGAGGAAGAAAAGGAGATGAATGATGGTGACACTATGAAAATTCTTTTAGTACGGCGCATTTATTCAAAATATCATCAAGGTCCAACGGCAAAGAAATAAATAAAAACAAAAACACAACAGCAACAGAATTCAACAAAAACAACAAAACAAAACGAAGAATAACAGTCCAACTCTCAAACACAACCGAGCACGAAGAGACGCCGACCAGAAGGTGCAGCCCCAGGGTACAGCGACATCTTCTCTCCAGGCATGTCACTGTCTTCCACGTGGTGGCTGAAAGTCTGGCGGGGCCCAGCCTCTGCGTCAGGCTGGCAGGTCCTTCTCGTACTCGGCGTAGTTTCCTCTTCTCCTCTGCCAGGCAGTCACTCATGGCTGGCTCCGTGCCACACGGCAACGCTATGAAGGCGCATCTCAACAGAAATGGCGAGCCAGCTGGGAGCCTCACCGGAGGCGAACCGATGCCCCAGACGACATGGAAAGCCCCTCGTGGTCCAATCTGCGAGCCGCTGCGTTCCCTGCTCCGGTGGCCCAACACTCCGCCCTGCCTCCACACCTCTGCCCTGTTGATGCCCTCATCTTGGCTCCGTAGCACCGGCAGCGTCCATGCGCGTGACGTGTCCTGTCACGCAGAACTCCTGCGTCGTCGAAAATATGGCCGCCATCGGGAGCACATGTCGACCGATGTCGGCGTCACACCAAACCGTCCGTCGCCCACCAGAGTTGAACGCCAAGAGAGCGCGTGCTAGCTCACTGCTAGCTGCATGTCTCGTTGCTCGCTCGCAAACACCGCTAGTATCTTTCAGAAATGTTGCCGAAAAAAAAAAATATTGTTTTTCAGCAAAATTTATTCTTGGGCATAACACACACTTATTTTTCTAACGGTTTGTGCAGATTTATCAGAAATAAATTTTACAAAAATAAATCACAATTTGTAGAGAATATCCTGTTTTTAACGTATAACAACACCAAATGCAATCATACCAACATAACCAAGAAGGGTATTGTAAATTAAATACTCTATAGAACGTTCATTATAATAACTCCTTTAGCAACTTTATGTTGGCAGCCATGCATACATACAAATTTAATGTACTGATTTCAAAAATTGAGAAAACATAGAAATTTAGTTATTATAATGAACGGTCTTTTCCCAGATTTTTGTATGGCCGAAATTGCCTCTAAAGCCAAGTATATTTATAAAAGTTGAAACTGCAATTGTTGTCCCACTGTTTTTATATATATTATATTTATAAAAATAAAAATGCATGTAATATCTCTGATCTCACAGTTATATATATTTTTTATAATATAAAAATATTAATACATTTTAATTTAGCACATAACAATAATTTTATTTACATATGCAATTATATTTTTTTGTTATTAGCACATAGTTATTTACAGTGTATGTGTAACAAATGATGTAACATTATATTTATATGTTTGGAATGTAAAAATACATAAATCATTTATATATGAAAACAAATGTTTTTTATTTTCATTTGACACTTACAAATAGGAAGTGAATTGATATTTTCTATAATATTATGTTTGAGCAAAATACAAGTCAGTGTTCAATCTTATAGGTAAGTCTTGAGTTAATTTAACTTTTAAAAAACAAATACATGGATGTCCCTAAAAATCTGCACAAAATTTTTCAATTTATTTTTAGGTAATATAAATATCTAGCTCTGGAACCGCTCAACGATAATTGAATTTTGTAATCGTGTATGGTTTGTTCCAACTTGAACGATAGGATAGTTTTGGACTCGATAGGTTATCCAGATCTAAAAGAACTAAGTATATTATTTTGAAGTGTTTTCATCCGAAAATACATATAACTACATATTTTATCTTTCTTACATTCCCAAGAATCTTTTATAGGAAAAAGAATCACAATCATCAAGGAATGATAGGTACTAATTGCAATTAATTTTTATGTTGTTTAAGATTTCAATAGATGGGGGTGTGAACAGATGTATTGAGATCTGTATTATGCATATAGATAATATACCACACTGAAATATATAAAAAATATGTTAAAATCATAGAATAATAATAAACCTATAGAATACTCATTCCCATGCAATACCTCGCTGAAAAAGTGAAGCCGTTTTATTAGCCGACTCGTGTCAATATATGTATGACTCTGCTGGTAGACATTGTTCGTATAGTACTACTCATTATGACTGCATAAATAATTTTGCAAGCAGTTAAAAAATTCCCTATTTGGGAAAGTATCATGCAGACGGCCAAATTATTACTGAATGCTTGTAGCAAAATGTTGACCAAATTAGTCAAAATAAAGCAGTCGCGTTTACTACTGCAGGCTAAAGAGTATTCTATACTATTATTATTCTATGGTTAAAATACATAAAATGAGGTCTACATAAAAGGCGGTCTTTGGCAGAACAATATCTACCCGGACCCAATAGTCTACTAGATAGGAATAGACATTTTAGTTAAAATTAATGAATTTAATTCAGATTACTAAAGGTTTAGATATTGTTTTATAAATTTTGTGCTGTCTTGATTTGATCTGAGACCTGCCCCCCTAGGCAACGTGTCATTTAGCTCAAGAAACAAGAAAAGATAACTCAATGTATGGAAGTGACAGTTGCCAGTCACGTGACAACTGTCACTTCCATACATTGAGTTATATTTTCTTGTTTCTTTTCTTGAGCTTAATGACACATTGTCTAGGGGGGCTGACTGGATAAAGATATGACTGACGGAGCTTGGACATGGTCACATCCATGCTCTGTCAGTATCTATTCCCAATAGATATTTTTTTTTATTTGTGCAATTAACAAATAATAATGACAAGATACCTACATACACAATATGTATGTGCATTATCATGATGACTTTTTAAAAATGTAAATACAACCTATATGTCCTGTGAAATATTATAATATGTACACTGCTAGCCCTAGAACATGTATACCTAGTTGGGCAGCAGTTATCTATTTTTAATGATGCATATATAAAATAAATTGTAGGACAAAGTTCAATTACAATAACATTAAACTTTAATATCTAAATACAGTACATGACATGTGTTAATAGTATCGATAATTATAATATATATGGAAGGTTTGTTCCTCAAAAAAAAGGATATTTGAAGGTGCACTGCAGTGATAATGTACGTCATATATATTATTCAAAATACAATATTGCTGAAAAATAAATATATTACAAATGATTGGGAAAAATTCTGATCCACGTTTTTCTTTTTACTTCCGCCTATTTTTAGTCTGGATTTGTGAGACAATCAGCATCTGCGTATGTCTGCAAACAGTGACAACTTGTTATTGTTTAACTTGGAGTTGCCTGAAAAGCAATTAAATAGAAAAAAGTTTCGGAATTGTTAAGTTTCTGCTGTAAAGTTGGTATACATAACACTTTTAAATTCACAAGTACAGATATTTCAAATTAAACCTTTTTCTTTTAATATTTTTAGTACCTATCTATTATACAGTATTAAATTCAGTCGTCATAGATGAGGTAGAAATGATTAGATTCATCTATATTATTCTTTTCTTAAACTATCCATACATAGTACCTACATAATTTGAAAAACATATTTTTAAAATAAATATTTATACACATATTTTGTTAGTTTAATATTTAGCTTATAATTATTAACTAATATAGTTCAAAATAAATTATTAATCACAACACAAATATATTTATATGGTATATCCATAGAATTATAGTATATTATAATTCTATGGGTATATCATAATAAATTAACAATTGGAATAAATTTGAATACACTTATTCATAATTCAGTAGAGCTAAATGTTTCAGTAAACATAACATTGATTCACCAATGGTCTGTAAATATTTATTGATATTCCATTAAGTTTATTAATTATAATGCTTTGCATAATATTGATCAACACAGATCATTTAATTATTCATCAATAAAATATCTTAATTAATTTAGAATAAAGAATATTTAATTTTTAAAATCTGTGATATGTACACATTCTTGTGCTCGTTTGCAAAATGCAAGTGACTTTCATTTTTGAAAACCTGAAATGAAATCAATTTGTTAATATAAATGTGGCTATACAAATTAATACATTTTTGACTTCATTTAAACAATGTTCAAAGCTTGTTTGAAGTTAACCACAGATAAAACTGAAATCCTGTTACATTTAAATGATACCTTCAAGGAAATCAGATCTTAAGGGTGATTTTTAATTGATTCTGCAGAGAACTGAGCATAAATAAAAAATGATAATCTTATTAGCTGCCAAAAGCTTAAGAAGATCAAATACAGTGTTGCGTTTACGATTTCTCCAATTTAAATGTTATTAATTTATAAATATGATAACAAATTTTTGCTGGTAATGTTTATTATAATTATTTTCTTGTTAATGGGCAAATATTCCCCAACATACAAAGTAAAATAGACTAAAATCCTGAAAAAAGACTATATCATTAACAATACATTGAATGAATACAAAATTAGTTAATGATATTTTGTATCTAAATAATTTATTTAGTAGATTTAAATGACTCATTTTTCTTAACTAAAATATACATTTTTTTGTTTTAATTTGTTTTGTCGTTATTTTTTTGGTTTTCATTATAACTCACAATAAATTGGTAACACATAAATGCTATAAATAATTCATATGACTTATTGTAGGACATATAAACACGTGAAAAATAGAAATGTTTAAGTCATTTTATATATGAAACTGAAGAAATTGTGAACATAGGTACATCTTTTAGATAAGTGTAGATTGATTCAAGATTTAAGAATCTTTCTGTCTAAATTATCAATTTTAAATAAAGTTTTTACATATATTATATACATTTAAAGACAAAACAAAAAAAAACAATTAAACAAAAATGATAGGTAAGTAAAATAAATAGAAGAATTATTACTGTAGGGATGTAGAGTTAAATGTTGATAGGGATAATACAGAAATAGTGATGGGACTCTATCAGTTTTTTTCATTATAATTCTTTTCTTATTATATTTGACTTTTTTTTAACAAAATAATACATACTTAGATAATATTTATTTTTATATTGCTTTGAGATTTTTTATCTTGCATCACAAAATATAATATAATAAGTAAATGTTTTCTTGCTAATACAAACTTGTACTTAAAGGGGCGACTGCAGCCAACATACCTATTTTTCAATTTGATAGACCATCATTATTTGTAATCAAATCGTTTTGAAAAAAATAATTTAGATAGTTTTGGTATTAATAAAGAAAAATATGCCTTATATTTTTGATAATTTTCTGTATAAATTCTTGTAGAAACATAATGGCATACCCCGATTTTCAATGTTTATCTTAGATTTTTCATAAACTATTAGGCGTAGAACAATATATATTTTTTTTCAAATTAAAGAAAACAAAAATATCTGGAAAAATATGTCGTGATATTGCATTAATGTTTCAGTTTTAGTAAAGAAACCTAAAAAAACATTTATTTTCCATTCAGCGCCATTGCGATAAATACTTTTCTTGTAAAATTAGTTGTACTAAAACCCTTTTTGATTTTTACTATTGCAATTCATTATATTTTTCATGTTAGAAGCTTTTATATCAATAATTGTCATATGCCATCAAAAACAATGGCTAATTTCAGAGTGGTATGCTACACTCAAGGATTTGAGTTCTGAATCTGTACTTAACATTTGATTTGATGTACCTACTTTGGTGAATGCGGCCGTAAGCAAATTATCTGTTCTGTGTGAGTGACCCATCACTAAATGTATCGACTGCTTTTATTTTCTCTTGCGTTCTTCCGTCACTGATGATTCTTGTATCCTCTTGTTTCTTTCTTCGAGACCCTGTCCAGGTTCTCCACCCTGGAATGTTTGTGGTGGTGTGTCCACCGTGGAATGTGTAGAGCCCTATGCCTAGAGGGCGGACGCCCTGGTGCCGGGGCTATCCCTCACCTCCTGAAGGTTGACAGGAGCCAGGGAAACTTGGCTTACCATAGTTTTGCTGTGGTTGTAGCTGTATCCGAGTTGCTCTTTCGATTTCTCTACAACAAATCACAAGATCACTAAAAAACTGAACAGTAATTATATAAATAACACTGAAATACTGATTGAGATAAAGTACAACGTAGAACTCATAATTATAAAAATATTTTTTTCATTCATTCATACCATCACGGTATATCTCACAATTCACAATACACTGAAAAAAAAATCGTTACCACCGAACTGGCTATCTGCGTTTTTAACCAAACCTTTGTTATCAGTAATAAAAGTTAATCTATTTATGACTGTACTGTTTGGCTAAGCGCACAAAATATTTAGTAGCACAAAACGAAATGTTTTGTAGTCACTAGAGTTCGGTTAATTTTAACATGATTTTTTTTCAGTGTATGGGGTAACCAGCGACAGGTGTGCATAACCTTATAAAAGTTAGCACAACACATGCGTGTGTACCCATCAGTCTCGTCTCATCTAAAAAGGCACCACGTTCAGAATGGGTGGTGAACCTCATTACTGAACTATGTGAGATGTTATTGTTGCCTGTTGTATTTTCGATTACCCAGCTCTTACGGCACACTCGAAAACAGTAATAAAATAGTGGAAGCACTAATCTAAGTCGGTGCCTTGCTGCTAATATATACATAAATATATGTGAAATAAACTGCGAATTTTATACTAATCCTCTTTCAATTGGAATAATTATTATTGGAAAAAATATGAATAAAATGTTTTTATTTTGTCTTCCGACGACCTTTTCGGCTTATAAGGTCATAATCAGCAGGTGTTGGTGAATATCATACACACAATCTAAGTTATTGCCATAATATGTCAATAAGCCCGCTATTGTGCATTTATTAAGTAAGGTGTACGTGTAAAATGACTGTAATAAAAATATGTCAATAAGCCCTCTATTGTGCATATGTCAATAAGCCCGCTATTATGCATATATATGTCAATAAGCTCGCTATTGTGCATATGTAATGTGTGTAAAATGACTGAAATAAAAATATGTTAATAAGCCCGCTATTGTGCATATGTCAATAAGCCCGCTATTGTGCATATGTCAATAAGCCCGCTATTGTGCATATGTCAATAAGCCCGCCATTATGCATATATATGTCAATAAGCTCGCTATTGTGCATTTTTAATGTGTATATGTAAAATGACTGGAATAAAAAAAAATATGTGTTCATATTTTTTTATAATTATGGAGGTACAAATTACAAGCCGTCTCGATCGACAGTTTTAAAATTGCTGGTTAATATGATCGTAGAAATATTGATCTAGTTTCATATTATGTACATGTACCTATAATATAAATCACATTGAAACAAAATCTTAAATTAAATATCTATTTTATTCTAGTATTAGTTACAATTCACTTCGATAAAACTGATTTCGTAATGTAACTTATTCGTTGTTTTAACAAAGGTGAATTATAATAAATAAACATCGAATATATTTTCTAAAATGAAATAAATTTTCTGGCGCAGTTCAGGAGTAACATCTGTGCGAGAACGCCGTCACCTCATTTAAAAGGACTGTTGCTTTCGTTGCTTACAAAAAAACCAATCTCTCAATAGATGGCGTTTCAAAAAAGGGTTTCTTCGTTAATTCATAGATGACAATAGTAATAATGTCTTATTTTCAGGTGATTAGTTACTCATTATTCAAATATATAGAACTTTCAAAATTTGCGTTGATAAGGGAACTCAATAAGAAGGCATAATTGGTGAACGTTGCGCAAGCGCATAAAGTGATCACGTAAACCAGCAGATGTCGTAAGACCTGTAGATGCCTTGAGTTCTTGGTTTTTCTATAATATTCCAACTTCGTCTCTATTGGGATTTTAAAAAGTTTGTCAAAAAATAAATGAACATGTTTAAAATTTATTTGAGATTTCACTTTACTTGGGTTGGTTGGACAATAAACCCGTTTTTCTGTATTTTTTCGTTCATAAATACATAATGTTGATAAATTTCCTTAACTCCAGTGGAAATTATATTATCTTTCAACTACTTATTATCCATAAAACGTTTAAACGTAAAAAATACAGACTTTGAAAGAACGAACTTCATATTTTTTGCTTTGCTCGCTTTTCAATGAAAGTTTTTACTCGTTTACTGCAGTAGCATATTTCCTTTGTTAATTTTTATTAAAAGACAGTGGTTTGTGGAAAGTCTAACTTTGTTTAGACAAAGAAAACAAAGGCAGTTATTTTATGCAAAACTGCACCGCAAGAAACGTGAACCAAAGATTCATAATTTATCACAAACTTTAGATGTCATGCAACCACTAAATAAAATATTTTGACCATCAAATAATGCATTTGTTTATTTTTCGTCTGAATATTCGTATATACACGTCTTTGTATGTATGTTTTTCTTGAGTTTTTAATAATCCATATTGTAGGTATTATTTCTTAGATGTACAAGTTATATTACTTTGACACAAATTATTTTAAAGTGAATGCCTATGTTCATTGAATCGTTGACTAATAAAATGTCAAATATTCGAAGATGATTTCATTGAACTGTTGACCATAAGCGTACGTAAAATATTCATAAAAAGATGATTTAATGGAATTGTTAACCATATATGCGTATGTCAAATATTTATAAAAATATGATTTCATTGAATCGTTGATCATAAACGTATATGTCTTAATAAAAAATGATTTAATAAAACGATCATTTCATTGAATTGTTGACCATAAGTGTATGTGTTAAATTCAAAAAAAGTTCATTTCATTGAATCGTTGACCAGAAACGTATGTCAAATAATCATAAAAAAGATGATTTCATTGAATTATTGACCATAAGAGTATGTCAAATACTTAATCATAAAAAGATGATATCATTGAATTGTTTAACATAAGCGTATGTTATTAATTTTAAGAAAATTCATGTGATATAATATCTATTGCATACCAATATATGAATATTAAGCCAGGGCATTTTCGTTTTCGCAAAATCCAAAAAGTAAGTAGTCGGTCGACTGACTTGAAATTTTTACACAAGAACAAAATAAAGAAGAAATAAATAATCGTCCATTTTCATTGAGTTTTTTTTACACCTGATTTTATGCAATATGTATTAAATATCGTGAACAAGAGCGTGAGCGAAAGAGGAACGATGTCTCGAAATGTGGTGCTTGAGGCGTATGTCGCGCATCCCATGGACAGCCAGAAAAACGAATGTGTCAATTCTGGACGAGCTGAAGATTGAGGATGTCGTCTGTCGACGACATGTTACAGGCTTATTTTATTTATTTTATTTTATTTTATTTTATTTGGAAACATAACAGCTTTTGTATATAAAATATAATACAGTTAATAATTAATTAATAAGAAGCCTATTATAATGTTTCACAGAGTATACAAATACATTTACGTCTAATTGATCATGAAGGGTTTAGGAATGGGGTTCGGTTAGGAAACTGGGAATTGAGGAATGAAATGGGAGAAGGAAGAGAGGGAAAGGACAGTTTCCCTAACCGATGCTTGTAGGCGCATTAAGAATTTGCTTAAATACTTGTAGGGATAGATTAAATAGATCTGGCTGGGGGCTAAGATTATTATAGTAATTACAGCAGCGGTTGATAAAACTGTTTTGATCGTAATTAGTTCTTGACAAAGGTGTGTAGAATAGATTATGGTGACGCGATGTTCTAGAAGGGCAGTTAAAAGGTATTTTTCCAACAAGATAAGGACTATCGACCAGATTATTTAATGTTTTATGAAGAAAAAGGATATCTGTATTTTTCCTTCGTTTTTCCAAAGAAAGTAATTTGTGCTCCCTTAAGGATTGATCGTATGTGTAATTGTATATTTGTTTACGGAAGTTAAGGGATTTGACAAACCTTCTTTGGATTTTTTCGATACGATTTATATGTATATTGTAGTTAGGGCTCCACACGGTTGAAGCGAACTCTAGGTGGCTTCTAACAAAAGCATTATAAAGAAGAATAAGGGAACTAGTGCGTTTAAAGGATTTCGTACATCTAAGTATAAAGCCCAGATTCCTAAAGCTCTTGTTCACAATGCTATCAATGTGAGGAATGAATGAGAGTTGACTGTCAATGATAACACCCAGGTCCCTTGCTTGGAGTTTTGTTGATAAGGAAGTATTGTTGATAGTATAGTTGTAGACAATCGGTTGTTTTTTCCTGCAGAAAGATATAGAGAAGCATTTATTGACATTTAAATATAGTTGATTACGTTCACAATAATTAATGAGATTATTTAGATCATGCTGTAGAAGCAGACAATCTTCAGATGAGGATATTGTTTTAAAAAGTTTACTATCATCGGCAAAAAAAAGAACTTCCGAGTCTGAGATACAGTTTGCTATGTCATTAATATAGATTAGGAAGAGCAATGGACCTAGGTGGGAACCCTGAGGTACGCCAGAAGGAATAGGCGAGAAGCACGATTGATAGCCCTTAACTGCTACAGCTTGAGATCTGTTTGTTATATATGACTTCATCCATCTATACAAATCGCCACGAATACCAAAAGACCATTGTTTATTTAGAAGAATAACATGGTTTATTTTATCAAACGCTTTGGCAAAATCGATATATATTGTATCTAATTGTTTATTATCGGACAATGCGGAGTAAGTTTTGCTAGAGAATTCAAGCAAATTAGTTTCTACGCACCTTTTGCTGAGAAATCCATGTTGTTTAACGGTTATGGATGACCGAACAACAGGACTTATTTCGTCAACAATAATTTTTTCAAGTATTTTACTGAAAATACAAAGTTTCGATATAGGCCTGTAATTTTCGATATTAGAGTTATCTCCACTTTTTATAGTGCATGGATTTTGGGAGAACATTTATCCTTCAATTATTAGGAAACATTGCCAGAAGGGAACCGGACTGCCTCGAGAAGCTTGTTGTTATGGGCAGCGTGTAGGGACGGAGATCTAGTGGTCGCTCATCGACTAGATTGAGCGATTTGGTTAAGTCCACAATGTGGTCTTCGGTGACTGGTGCTCTGCGTTCATCCCAAAACAGATTGGCATGGAGGCGGGTCATACGTGTGGCGACGGACTGCAGCCGCTATCCTCAGTCATGAGGAAAAGGACGAATATATATAATATATATCGTGACTAACGATCGATACATATTATATGACATTATCAAGGGACGGGAGGGGTTGAAGAGACATTGTAACACATGTCGGTTTAAAGCTTTTAATATTTAAAACTCATATTTTTCAAAGGGAATAATGCTACTGGAATTGAATTCTCTTCCTTCATGACAAATTTTAACACAGCAAGGTTTTGTCAAAAAATAACAAAAATCCGCTTTATCGTTTAAATGAGCGTCTTTCTTTGTGACAAAATTAATAAAGGATTCTGTTTTTTTAATTGGTGAAAACATTTAACATTTTTAGTAAATTGTATATATTTATTTGTAATTTTCTGTGTACTTGCATATATTTTGTAAGTAGATTGGCAGGCTGTTTGCCAAACGGCAATGTTTCTCAACCATCCAGAATTAATATTAAAAATATGCAATATAATTTTCCTTGATACAAAAGATATCAACGCGTGGAAATGAAAAGTTGACAACATCAAAATTTTAAAATATCCTAATATGTTGGAAAAATATTAGTATTGGCCATATATGTAAGTATTTCAAATTCCTGTCAAGGTGAATTTAGAAATCGAATTAAATCAGTATAAGTACATTATTTTTTTTAAAGAATGAATATGACCTCGA
The DNA here is from genome assembly GCA_963576475.1 of Molanna angustata. Taxonomy (NCBI): domain Eukaryota; kingdom Metazoa; phylum Arthropoda; class Insecta; order Trichoptera; family Molannidae; genus Molanna; species Molanna angustata. The sequence continues at coordinate 27,039,883 of OY754982.1, forward strand.
AACAATTACATATACATCCTCATACATTCCCTAAACTATGCATTGATGCTTGTGCTATAGGTGAACGAAAAAAGTCGTGGCAGGATTCGAATTCGCGACCACTGGATTACTAACTCAGCGCGCTAACCGCTCTGCCACAACCCATCTATAATATTCTAATTTATTTATTGTAACAAAATCTAAGGTAGACGAAATGTACGAAAGATGTTGTAAAAGAGAAAAAATGGGCACAACCATGTACTGTATAAATGAAATTCTAAAAAAATGGAAAGTGAGAGCTGAAAATAACAGGAGAACTTAGTTTATCAATACTAGATAAAAATTAATATCCTAATAGAGACGAAGATGGAATATACTCATATATTTACAGGAGAATCTGAAAAATCGTCTTTTGAGATTATTAATAACTAACAAATAACAGTTCCTTGCATCCTGTACAAGTGGCGAGTATATTCCCATATAGTATTTTTTTTTAATTAATTATTCAAAAATACCATTGAAACCCAGCAGGGAAAAAAAACAATATTTGCGTATGCGAACTACTGGTATTAGTTGGTTTCTCGCATGGTCGGGGGGTCTGCCACCTAGACAACGTGTCATTTGCTCAAGAAAAGATAACTCAATGCATGGAAGTGACAGTTGCCAGTCACGTGACAACTGTCACTTTCATACATTGAGTTTTATTTTCTTGTTTCTTTTCTTGAGCAAAATGACACGTTGTCTAGGGGGGCAGTTACTTAACATCCTTTTGAAGTATATAAATTGAAGGAAGATGGAAGGCAAAAACAATAGAAGTCACCCTAGAGACAGTTCATCAGTGATGTGCGCTGAAATGAAGAGGCTGAATCTTTTCTTGTTTCTTTTCTTGAGCTAAATGACATGTTGTCTAGGGGGGGGGCAGTTCTCCTTACTACTCATATATATGTATATGCGATCATAAAATTAATTTTCAATTTAATACTCAAAATACATCTTAATGATAAGGAGTTCCACTTATCCCCTTTATAAAGATATAATGTATTATGTGTTATTTATAAAGTATTTTCATTATTTTTTTGATAACTCATATTTCCGGAAAATTAAGCGAAGCATAGAATTAATTTCTTTCGAGTCACGATTTCCAGGAAGGCTTTTGTGTAAGTATATATTCAGACGACAATTTGAAGAATCTCTATAAAATACGAGATAATTTCAAGACTCTTTTACTTTCTTAATTAAATTACTCGAGGAAACGGTAAATAGAGATTTTGAAAATTTTATTGGATGAGTGTTAATCAAAGTTTTAATTTATTTAAAAAAGTTTTCGCAATAAATTAACAAGTATATAAAAAAAAAAAAAATCGAGGACACCCTTTTGATGTTTTTAAAATCGATTAATAATTATTATTATTTATTTTATTTTATATCACTTCTCGGGCAACTAACAGGTACAATGTCAAATATTTATTTAACACGCACCCAATAACAAGTTGCCACATTTTGGAGACTTACGATATTAATCGTCTCACAGATCCAGACTGAAAACACAATTAAAAACTATGTCTCCACAGGGAATAATAATAATAACGATATAAATAACGCCTGAATATTATGCAACGTGTATATCAGTTACAATTCAAGTTCAGAAATACAAAATCAGATGACTTAAGCTGTAAACAGTTTAAGCATACACTGCCATCATGAGTACACAATGTATGTAAATTTCAGAGATATAACTGGTCGAGAAGTTAGTTGAAAATCGTTTACAAAATTCCAGTACAGACAGACAAGTGAAGTTTAAGAAAAATGGTGTAGGTAATAATAATATTTTTTTTAGTAAGGCAGCCAGTCCCTATATGTGTAATAATTATACATACGAAAGATATTTTTATGTAGTTTGGTAAAAAATAAACAAGATTTATAGTTCTACGAAAAATAATTCGTTTTAATCTTTTGACAACTAGATAAAATAAAGAATAAAATCGCTTCCTATGTATATACTAAAGAAATTAAGGATAGAATGCATTTTGATGTTTTATCGTTATAGTAATAATAATACCTGAATGAATGAATGAATGAATAGTGTATTTCCAACATTATAAATAAATGATTACATAGGAGCAAAAATACAATTTTATTTTTTAGTTTATACCTAATAACAATTATTATTATTTTTTCCACACATTTGGAAATTTTACTGCCTCGCTAGACATAGTCTGTTCTGAGGCAACACTAGTTTTGAATTGCTATGGCTACTCTGCGCTCATATGATTTGTTTTCTTTTTTTTTACATACTCCATTCACCTAGAACATCGACAACCAGGATGAAAAACTCTAAAACCTCTACCTCAAAAAATCTAAGAGTACCGAGGCAGATCCTTCTCTTCCAATCTGCTTCAGCCAACGAGTTACGAGGTCTTTGAAATTTTTTCCATCATGCGATATGATTTGTTCAATATCCATCATTATTTTATTATAGTCTTGGTGCCAAAAAAAAAATATTACCTACTAGTAAAAGTAATAATGATCACATTAATCGTTAAAGATTTTTTGAGCGTAAATGATGGGGAATCAGTAGGGTTGATAGGTAGTATAGAGACATCCTCATAGCAATACTTTGATATATTAAGTATCTGGATGAGTGAATTATTCCCGATTGAAAGCTTGATCGGTGCGTTTGATGCATTTTATTTTGATTTATTAAATAATTTGCAATTCTTCCATTGATTTGCTAAATCTTTTAATTAAGTGTATAATGGTAATAATAATAATTGAGTGTTATTATTTGTATAACTTAATTGTTATTAATATCACTAGTAAATCCGCCATCGCCGTACGAAAACATAGTAATATGTACTAATAATATCCTACTACGGCGGTACTAATAACGAAAAAGAAGCGTGGTTGAACTATGGAATAGAGTGAATAAAACCTAACGGCCAAAAACCTTACTAATAACCAAGTTTTAAAACTTCTATTTTATTCCATGGTTTATATCACCATGGTAATGCTAAACCATCCGGTCCCCTAGTTTAGTGGTGGAATAGCAATAGTGAATTCGTGAGCTGTCAAAAGTCAAATAGACCGCGCGTATTGTATTTTGTCATTTTTAAAGAAATACTTTTTTTTAATTCTGAACAACAATTATAGAATCGGCGATTTTGAAAGATCGTTTCAAGAAATTGAGCAGGTGGAAAGTTTTTTGATGAAGCAAAATTTATAAGGTGTGTTCATAGGTGCGTTGTAATCCGTTTGTTGATTACGACGACATTAATTTTAGAAGAAAGTACAGATTTTCAAAGGCAGGAGTTAGACATCTCGTAGATTTATTTGGAAGAAAGCAAATAAATGAAGATATTTATTTTCCATTGACAATTGTTTTAAAATAAATTTAATAAGTTATGTTGTAATAAGTTAAATTATTGGGAATTCAACCAATGCGTGACGATACATAAACAGTAAACCATCAAAACCATGCAGTAAACAAACAATGACAAACATAGAAATACGATTATTCTCGATAGATGTCATAGATGACGGCTAATAAAGTCATAGAGAATGAACAAAAAATAGCATAAAGTAAAGAAAAATTCCGAAATTCCCGTTAAATGGCTGCGTTCACACAACATTCATTCCGTATTCCATGGTTTACTTAGTCCTTGTACATTTTTACATTATTAGTAAGAACCCACTAAACCACGAATTAGTGCCTAATACGTGGTTTACGTAGTGCGAGGTTTAGTTGGCTAAAACGAGTTTTAACGAAAATGTTATTAGTACCGCTGCTAATGTTTAAACATGTTTTTCACACCTACTCTTATATTTTTATTGATATATTTATCTTGAATGTCAGTAGTAATTTAATTTTCTACGTTATCAGTTGAAAAGGCCCCTATCAAGTGTAACAATTATCCTATATTATACATTTTCGTAGACGAATCTTGCTATGAACTCTTTTTTTAATTAAACGCCGCGCTATCACGATGGTATATCAAAATTTCATATAATTTTTACAGTCTTATTCATAATATAACCTTATGCTGTGGTAAAAACATTATATAACTAAAACACACTTATAAGCACTTATATTCTTGACTATTCATAATAACATTTATGTAGAAATATAACAATAACGTTGCTTTGTTACTGTTTGAGCTGACAACGTCGCAATTCATTCATATTTCTCCGGTGATTTGACATTTGTCGATGTTTTGAAAAAAAAAACCTTTCTTATAGTATTTAGGCTTTATTTTCATATTTTATTTCGTGAATATCATTATTTAGATATTTATATGAAAAACTTTGGCGAAAACTGGAGCAATAATGAAACAGTTGGTTGGTTAGTTGATCAGTGGTTATGACAAATATTTTTTGTAACCCGTTAACGTCATAATATTAAGATGCGAAACAATACGTTTTATCGTATGTATAATTATCTGTTGTTTTATTTATTTGTGAAATGAAATAAAAAACAAACGTTCACGTCGCTTCACAAATGTTAAAAATAATTGACATGTTATGCGACCATCGGCAACATTCGGGATTTATCGGAACTGTTCGTTCCCTATACTCTTCTTATATTGCTGTTAAAACAACCTGGGACCGTGTTTATCTTATATAGGCGTAATGTAGCCGTTATATAGCATTATTGCCTTATATATGTTATTATGAATAGTGTTTTTCAGTACTGTTGATATACACTCTTCTTTATTGCTGTTAAAACAACCTAGGACCGTGTTTATCTTATATAGGCGTAATGTAGCCGTTATATAGCATTATTGCCTTATATATGTTATTATGAATAGTGTTTTTCAGTACTGTTGATATACACTCTTCTTTATTGCTGTTAAAACAACCTAGGACCGTGTTTATCTTATATAGGCGTAATGTAGCCGTTATATAGCATTATTGCCTTATATATGTTATTATGAATAGTGTTTTTCAGTACTGTTTTTATACACCGTTTTAAACCTAACATAAGTTATTATGAATAAGACTGTAATAGTTTAATTTCCATATAAATTACTTATATAGAAAATTATTATTATTAAAATTATTATTCATTCCATCAATCAAAAATAATTTCATAGTATATTATTTGAAGTGGGAATCACTTCCTTGTTACTGTAGAAATTTTAGTGTAGGCAGATTTGAAATTTTCACAATATATCATTTGATTGAGTTGAGAGATTTGGAATATTTCATGTGGAATAAGATATTATATTTATACATCAGAGGTATTCAATGAGGTTGTATTAAGGACTTTCATAATAATTAAATATGTTTTTTTGACCTAATAAATACAGAAATAAACAATATAAAACAGAGAACACGCTTGGCTAAAAATTATTCAAAGATACTTAAAAATTCATTTCGTCAAAAGTGAAAAAAAATCATAGGTTTATCATGACGCACCACACATATGCATGCACCTTCACAACTTTTCAACATCTTAATAGAGACGAAGTTGGAATATTATAAAAAAAACAGGAACTCAAGGCACCTACAGGGCTTACGACCTGTCATCGGCTGGTTTACAGGATCACTTTATGCGCTTACGCAACGTTCACCATGCCTTCATATTGAGTTCCCCTTTCAATGTAAATTTTGAAAGATATTTGAATAATGAGTAACTAATCACCTGAAAATAAGACATTTTAACTATTGCCATCTATGAAGTAACGAAGAAAACCATTTTTTTAACGCCATCTATTGAGAAATTGGTTGTTTGTAAACAATTGGCATATTTTTTGTTTACAAATAATTGTACATTTTTTTACAAATAATAAAATCTTTTTATAAACATATGTTCTATATATTTGAATAATGAGTAACTAATCACCTGAAAATAAGACGTTGTAACTCTTGCCATCTATGAATTTAAGTAACGAAGAAAACCATTTTTTTAAACGCCATCTATTGAGAGATTGGTTTATTTGTAAACAACGAAAGCAACAGTCCTTATACAAAAAAAAAGCTTTTCCTTTCCCTATCCTATTTTTACTATGAAGTATTTTCTTTTAATTGTTATCTTACATAAACGAATGAATAATATATTTCCAAAAGTATAAATAATACAAAGACATAATAATACAAAGACATAATAATACAAAGACATAATAATACAAAGACATAATAATACAAAGACATAATAATACAAAGACATAATAATACAAAGACATAATAATACAAAGACATAATAATACAAAGACATAATAATACAAAGACATAATAATACAAAGACATAATAATACAAAGACATAATAATACAAAGACATAATAATACAAAGACATAATAATACAAAGACATAATAATACAAAGACATAATAATACAAAGACATAATAATACAAAGACATAATAATACAAAGACATAATAATACAAAGACATAATAATACAAAGACATAATAATACAAAGACATAATAATACAATTTAATTTATACCTAATTACAATTTTGCAATATTTTTTTTCCACACATTTGGAAATTTTACTGCCTCGCTAGACATAGTTTGTTCTGAGGCAGTACTAATTTGAATTTGCTATGGCTACTCTGCGATCATTATGATTTGTTTTCTTTTTTCTTCACATATTCCATTCACTTAGAACATCGACAACCAGGATGAAAAACTCTAAAACCTCTATCTCAAAAAATCTAAGAGTACCTCCCGAGGCAGATCCTTCTCTTCCAATCTGCTTCAGCCAACGAGAAAAAATAGTGAAATATATATTTAAATAGTGTAATATATAAACAGTGTAATGCATATTTTTATTTTCTTAGTGTGTTATATATTTTCTTTGTTCTTTTATGCTTTATATTATTTTGTTGGTGTACACACACAATTTTTCATACTTTGTAATCTGGTTGGTTGGAAGAAATTGCCTTATGCAAATGAGCCCACCAGTGTGCATTTTTTTTAAATGAATATATCCTTTTTAAACAAGTACATATTATACATCTTCCTACGTTCCCTAAAATAAGCATATATGCTTGTGCTATAGGTGAACGAAATCTGTTGAGGCAAGATTCGAACTCGCGACTACTGGATTACTAACCCAATGCGCTAACCGCTCTGCCATTGACCCATCTTTTTCAAATTCCGATAATGCGCCAACTTTGCAGTGATAATTTAACTCGAAATTCCACACTCTAGTATATACATATGTATATGTATCACCCTATAGGCCGCAAGTACAACTTTTTCGTTAAGCTTTTAGTACCTACGTTAGAATCCCATGTTATGATCCTATAATATAATCTTCTTTGTACTGTTCTTTGTATGTTCCAGGTATGATCCTTTAATTTTGTTTTTCTCAGTTGTTAAAAATGTATGTAAAACTTTAACAATCATTTAATATGATGTCCTGTTATTATGTACCGTAGTCTGTCATTTACTGTTATTTCCATTGTTCTTAATCTCATACTGTGTTGTTATTATTTTCTGCTGTATGTAATGTTGGAAATCCAAAATTAAAAAAAATTGTTATAAGGGAATTAATGCTGAATTTTAAAATTGTGTAACAAACATTGAGTAGAGAAATGTTGAAGATACTTCGGTATTTTCTTAGAAACACACTGTTCAACATATTTAAGAAATTTGATTTCAAATTTGAATGCGATGTTTAGATTTATATTTCTATAACATCCCCTGTTGTAAAATAGTTATATTTTGTATAGTATAGATGTCGTTGTGTGTGTCAGAGTACAGTAGATAGGTACACTTGGTGTGAATAGAGAATGATTGATGATATAGCAGGGAAATTTATGAGTAATATCCTGAGCATGGACAGAGACAGACAGCCATGCTTGTGCCGATACACGCCATGAAATCTGTGAAATGGATACATAAAATGGGTTATGGGTGATGGAAAATAGATGATTGGTGAAGGGTCAATGACCTGAAAGGATCCACTTTGATTTTAGATCATCACTAGTTATAACCCGTCAAAAATGACGGAATCTAATGTTATCCATGACACGTTATTTGGTTATGCATGATATTATGAGTGATTTGGTTATGCGGGTTATATACATATATATGTAATGTTTTTTTAATTATTATTTTCTGGTGTTTTTACTTTTTAGTTTCTGTTCTTTTATTTTTTTGTGTGTTGACATAAGTAAAGTGAAAGAGAAATTCTGCCCTGCAAAAAAACTGTTTTGCAGTTTGGCGGGAAAATGTTATCGTAATTATTAAAAAAAATTGGAAAATTGGAAAATGTAATTGTAATTATTAAAAAAAATGTACAATTGTAAAATGTAATTGTAATTATTAAACAAATTGGAGAATTGGAAAATGTAATTGTAATTATTAAAAAAATTGGAAAATTGGAAAACTGTAAAATGTAATTTAATTATTAATAAAATTGTAAAATGTAAGTAATTGTTATTTTTAAAAAAATTGGAATATTGGAAAATGTAATTGTGATTATTAAAAAAATTGGAAAATGTAATTGTAATTATTAAAAAAATTGGAAAATTGGAAAATGTAATTGTAATTATTAAAAAAAAATGTACCTAGAAACAGGTAATTATGTCAAATATTAATTTAACACGCACCCAATAGCAAATTACCACATTCTGGAGACTTAAGATATTTATCGTCACATAGATCCATATTGAAAACTGTGTCTCCACCGGTAATCGAAGCCGGAACCCTTGGCTCAATAGTCGGATAATCGACCAGCTGAGCCATGAAGGCCGACTCCGAATAAAGTACGTTGTTTTGTTATTTCCCGCCTTATTCTATGCGCTCCTTAAATTCAAATCGTATATCTAATTGTGTATGTATATTTATTATACCGCGTATCATAGAAACACATTTCTTATTTGTATTTTTGAATTTTGTGATCGACGCGCCTTCAGTAACATTACGCGAATTACACCCCTTGTAATTATATTGTATTCTACCTATTGGTACTCTATGTGCGCCTGATACATCAATAATAAATTGTAAGCGTCCATAGGTCCGCGTCGCACGGATCGAACTGATCTCATCAAACAAATTCGTCTGTGGCAGTGCGTCCACTGTACCCGCAGCGATCGGACTGTCGACGCAACTGTAATTCGGATGTGTCAACAAAGTTCCATAGAAAAAAAGTCGGAAAACATCACCATAGAAAATGCATATACAATAAACACGGTAGTGCGTCCACTGATCGACGCCATTGCCGACGATCCGATGCGTGCGATGGTCCGTACGATGCCGATCAGTATGCATTTATGACCATTTGTATGAATTCCTATACAAAGAAAATTTAAATACGGATGCGCCCGATCCGTACGATGCGGAACTGTGGACGCTAGGCTTATGCCCAATATTTCAATGTACAATTAAATGCTTGATTGTCGATTTTCTCTATGGTTTTCGGCATGTCTATGGTTAATCGGAGTTTGGCGTTATTTCATTACAAAATCAACGTTGATCAACAATTACGAACTGTCAAAAATTGATTGGCCGTTTTTCGGCAATCAAGCGAGTTGATTGTGTTTTTTGTTAGCAAAGAACTGTCAATTATGAACATAACCTTTGTACGTTTTGTGTTATATGGTTTTGTTTTTTTTTATTATCTATATTGTATTAAATAAATAAATGATTGTTCCAAAACAATATGTTATTTTATTATAACAGTTAAGATTTCAAAACACCTTTTCAGCGTGTTTCACTGAAACCATAACTGCACAAACCTAAAATTTTTCAGGGTCCTAAAGGTAAATGAAAAGAAACATTCTATAAAGCATCTAATTTTATTGAATTAAAAATTGGGATAATGGACAATATACAAATTGAGATAATACGAATTCTGTATCAGTGACCAACTAACTTTATAGTTTGCTTTACATTTTATTTTATACATGAATTACAAAAAAATAAAATAAACAGAAACATCTGTGTATTGACGGGCCGGCCATAACGTAATGAATATTTCACAAAAAATACATTTTAAAAATTGAGATAAGACAAATTCTGTATTACAATACATTGATTAATTATTATCTTCGTAAACTTATGTATGTACCTAATTGTAAAACAGAAAAAAAATAATAATAAAAATTCTGACAAATACGTCGACTATTATGTTAGCGTCCCACAGTTGTCACAACACAAAATAATGGATGCAAACAGCTGTAAACTATAAACCATGCTGTAAACAACGAATACCATAGAGCATAAGACGGTATTACACGTGTTAAAAACTGATCGACGATTAGTTGATTTTTTCTTAATTGTGTATTGAAATAACCAATTTTCTAAATTGGCAATTACGAATCTAATCGACGATCAGTTGATTGACAATTAACTCCATTTTTGATTGTCCATTGAAATATCGGCCATTAATAGTTGATTTTCGCAGCGATACGCGGACAAACAAAAATACAGACATAGGAAATTATATAAGTTGATAAGACAAAAAGCGTGTTAAATTTGCTATACTGGGATCTTTGTGCGGTGCATGAATATTAAATATTAAAACCTCATTTTAGCGTTTTATATTGGAGAACTCCATAAACATACATATAGGTAGAAATCAAATAAGATAAAAAAATTCTATGATTTCTCTCTCAGCGTCGTTTCGTCACGATTAAGGGTCGTCATCCCCAACAGATGTTCCCAGTAAATTCTACGATTACGTGTAGTCATAATATTTTAAATTGTATCAGTTGTAAAAGGCCATAGAAATCGTCCTTTTTTTTATTTTATTCGCTCAAGGATATATCCAGTTTTTTTTTATACTACAAAAACCAAAATTGTAACACCAATTATTAAAGTACTTTCATTTCGTATAAACCAATTTGTCGATAGATAGCTTTACACAAAAGTTGTAGTGGCGATGGTGTTTTCAGCTTATTTACAAACGAAAAGATTTTCATGATTAAAATATATAGAACTTTCAACACTGCATTGATAAGGGAACTCAATAAGAAGGCATAAACGGTGCACGTTGCGCAAGCTCATAAAGTGATCACGTAAACTAACCGATGACAGGTCATAAGTCCTGTAGATAGCTTGATATCCTGGTTTTAATATAATATTCCAACTTCGTCTCTATTGAGATGTTAAAAATTTTCATAAAAAATATATCGTGTTTAAATAAAAGCTATATACATTCCGAATAATGAAGATCTACAGTCTCATTTTCAAGTAAATATCTGGGTTGAATTCTGCAAGGAATAATTTGTATGTCAACTGATTACGAAATCGGTTCAGAGGGCAAAACTATTTGTCAAGTTGAGATGTTTTCCTAAAGTGCTTTTCTAGTCGTGTTATACGAATTTGAATAATTTGCAAGAAATAGATCGGAAAATGTATTTTCCCCAAACACTCGATAAATATGTTTTCACTTCATATACCTACTGAGATTAAAATGACAAAAAAATTTATACCAATGTGGTTACGCAAAGTTGGGTACACACGCATATACACACACACACACACACACACACACACACACACACCTTTCCTATCCTATCCTAGTTTACCTCGGCCTAAAAACAACCTACCTACATACCTGCCAGCTATATGCAAAAAAGTATTGTTGCATATAAATTTTCTCATTATATCAACTGTCATCTTGACTAACACACCGCACCGCACCGCTCTTAAAATTATATCTTCAAAATCCGCTGAAATTAATTAACTTGTGAATTACTAGTGAAGTGTCAAAGTTTTCATACGCTGTGAATGTGGTGAAAAGATTATTCAGAACCAGCACAATAAATATCGAGGCAAGGTAACTCCCTATACCTTTATCTTTTCCACCACAATGTTTATTTATATCAAGAATAAAGTTCTTTTTAATTGGAATTATGGTTTTTAAATCAAAACTTTTTTCTTGGTGTACCTACTATTAAATGGTTATTATTTCAATATGTTGAACCGTATTTTTTATGAATATTATATTATTAACGAATTAATTCAGTATGAGCCCAAATAGTCACCTTAAGGAGCAGGGTAAGGCAATGTAGGCGGGTAAATGTAAACTATTGTATGATAATGTACGTCCTTAAATATTACAATCGCGTGCGTCCGAGTTAGTGTATTTGAATCGAGCGTTACATAAAATACTATGGTTTATTTGATTTTACAAAAAAGTGATGAGAAAATGAGAAAACGTATCGAGCCAATGTTTAGATTTATAAAATACCTATCATTTAAATAAACATTCATGTTTCTAAGCCTTATAAGTTTTGAGTTATGGATAAATAATATGAGAAAACAGGTATTATTAAAAAAATATCACGAAAAAGTACACAAAATGAAAAAATGTTTATCAGGCCAATGTATAGACAAATAATGAGAGAATAATATATATTTTTGTTGAAGACGTAACTTTTAAAAATAAGGCGTAATGAGCATCCAAAAAGTACATTGGAGCCTATCCTGTCACCTTGAGGTAAACGTAAATACATATTCTTTCGTCGCACATGTTTTCTTAATAGTGTTAGTACGTATGCTCTAATTACATTGTCGGATATGAAATTTTGGTGAAAATGCTTTTATTGCATACAATTAAAAGTAAATGTAAAAAGCTACAATTTCATAATACTTTGTCTATTTTACAAAATAATATCGCCGGATCTGTACTAAGGAGTCTATATAGTAATGATGTATATTAAAATCCGACATCAAACGCGACTACGTAATCAGGCTTGTGCCGTGTGCGTATCTACCACTTTCATCGATGTTATAGGGATGACGCCTTAGCTTACAGGTATTCGTTATAATAATTTTATGTCAAAACATACAATATACTTTCCCAATATAAATGTTGAATGTGGTAGTTACAACAATGTTATTCGAACCTTCTATTGAATATTTAAAATGGAAATGTTTATGACATATTTTAATGTAGAAGTAAAAATAGTTTAAACAAATGCCAATTTATTTTCTCTTTAACTATCATATTTTTGGAATAATAATATTTGTAAATGCTGTATGTAGCAGATCCGCCGTTTTAACATGGTATGTAAAAGGAAAAAGCTGCTATATTTGATTCCGATATTGCAATATCTCAAAACCGAGTAATTTTTATGAAATTATTAAATAACATTTAAATTATTAGAATGTAACATGTGAAAAATTTCAGATAATTCCCTTGAAAAAGACATATTTTTCTTGATTTCGATTTCCTGTAAAATTATATTTTTGCAGATCCGACACTGTTAATATAGGGTATGGAGATGTTTGAAAATATAATCAAGATTTGTAAACATACATTTAAACTGTTTACCTGTCAATAAAGGACACCAACATAACTCGCCTTGAACTCCTTCATAAGCACATCAGTGCGACTATAAAACGATCTTCGAAATCTGTTTCACACTCCTTACATAAAACATTTTTTATTCAGTTTTTTTTTATTTTGTATGACATTTTAATATAACATACAGTCAACCATCGAAACCCTCACAGCGGTACTAATAACATTTTCGTTAAAACTCGTTTTAGCCAACTAAACCTCGCACTACGTAAACCACGTATTAGGCACTAATTCGTGGTTTAGTGGGTTCTTACTAATAATGTAAAAATGTACAAGGACTAAGTAAACCATGGAATACGGAATGAATGTTGTGTGAACGCAGCCATTTAACGGGAATTTCGGAATTTTTCTTTACTTTATGCTATTTTTTGTTCATTCTCTATGACTTTATTAGCCGTCATCTATGACATCTATCGAGAATCATCGTATTTCTATGTTTGTCATTGTTTGTTTACTGCATGTTTGATGGTTTACTGTTTATGTATCGTCACGTTTCCCAATTCCCAATGATTTAACTTATTACAACATAACTTATTACATTTATTTTAAAACAATTGTCAATGGAAAATAAATATCTTCATTTATTTGCCTTCTTCCAAATAAATCTACGAAATGTCTAACTCCTGCCTTTGAAAATCTGTACTTTCTTCTAAAATTAATGTCATCGTAATCAACAAACGGATTACAACGCACCTATGAAAACACCTTATAAATTTTGCGTCATCAAAAAACTTTCCACCTGCTCAATTTCTTGAAACGATCTTTCAAAATCGCCGATTCTATAATCAAACAGATTGTTGTCCATAATTAAAAAAAGTATTTCTTTAAAAATGACAAAATACAATACGCGCGGTATATTTGACTTTTGACAGCTCACGAATTCACTATTGCTATTCCACCACTAAACTAGGGGACCGGATGGTTTAGCGTTACCATGGTGATATAAACCATGGAATAAAATAGAAATTTTAAAACTTGGTTATTAGTAAGATTTTTGGCCGTTAGGTTTTAGTCACTCTATTCCATAGTTCAACCTCGCTACTTTTTCGTTATTAGTACCGCCGTCAGGGTTTAATCTGAGGTTGACGAGTTCAGTAGTTGGTAATTTTAATATACATAATATACGATGCAGGTTCCAACCTACGTCAGCCTAGGAACTCAAAGAGCATGCTCTTAGAGCACATAGCTGTCGTATTCGGACCTCATCATGTACCTTTAAGTGGGTAAAATATTTTGGGCATGTAGTGTATATATGCAGGAGCTCAACATTCATATCATTTAGCATTTTTGGCAGGAGATATTCCCATGTTCTCATGCCATATGCATTATTGTACACAGGTAAAATATATTTCTTTAAGTAGTTTCTTCTTCTTCTTCTCTTCTTCTCAGCCCAATCCCGTCCACTCCTGGACGAAGGCCTCCTCCATCTCCTTCCACGCCACTCTATCTTGTGCTCTGAGCAACCAATTGACACCAGCATGACGGCTGATGTCATCTCTCCATCTCATTGGCGGTCTTCCAACACCTCTGACTGTCATTCTCGGTCTCCAAGCCAACACTACTAATGTAGTTTAACTCTCATGTTCGTCTTTTAAAATTGCAATTTTTACTTTATGATGTATAGCTAACACGTTACAGTGTTTGAATAGACCCTTTTCATTATCCTGATACGTACCTTTTATTTTATTATTTATTATGATTTTTAAACGTTTTAATTATAGGGTAGGTATTTAAGTGTAGATATTTGCTAAATATGTTTTGTATGTCCTGCCATAGATAATCAGTCCATAGTTAATGATACTATCTGCTAATGATAATCAGTCGATTGCTAACTCTCCCTAACGTTTCGCAGTACACTTTTTTGAAAAAGTATAATGGACTGAGATCTTAAAATCTGGTGTCTTTTAACAAGTCAGAATTTTTATTCTAAATCATCTACTATACATAGTAAACTTACTTTATTACTAACTTATTAAAATATTCGTGTGAAGCTGATTTGACAAGAATATGCTGAACAGAGCATGATACGTACCAGCTTTGCTGCTTGCTGCTGGAGTGAAGAGTAGTCTTGGAGACTTGCAAAGCAACACAGACTTGTATGCTTGTCTGTACTGCTTGTTCATGATGACATAGATGATGGGGTTGATGCAGGCTGAGAGATAGAGTAGGATATACCCCAATACGTGAAGTGCTGAGGAAAATTAAACAAAATCATAAATACAAATATACCACGATTTTCGAAATATAGTTACATTTTTTTACATACATACATGCAATCACGCCATGACCATCACGGGGTAGGCAGAGAGATCCGAACGTCACATTTGACCCACATTCATCGCTTCGTCAACATTCATACATCGTCTCTGTTTCCGTTCCTATCAGCTTTGTATATTTTCTTCGTCAGGCGTTCTTCATTCATTCTCCCCAAGTATCTGTCTTGGCGATCTCATTTCAACTGAATCTACTTAATCTACCGAAGAATACCGAACTCCTGGATCGTACATACTCGTAAAATACCTGTAAGTACCTATAGGCTATACTGATAGACTATACTGAGGCGCAACATCAACATATTACAATCTGCATGACCAATAGGATTCTTTAGAAGACCCAAGAATAGCAGTAAAAATCTCTTATTTAAAACAAGCGCTATTGTGGTAAGACTGTTTTGAAGATCGTAATAAAATAATAACATTACCTGGTGATTTGACTTCTTTGTCGGCTACCTTGACAATGGTGATGGGAAGATAGCAGACGAGGAACGAGAGGAATATGGCCAGTACCATCTTGGTGATTCTCCATTCGTTCCTCCTTGCCTTCAGCTCCCTGCTGTCCCTCACCTTGGAGGCTGATGCTGGACCACTCACTGTGGCGACGGCAGCCGCAGCTGTTGCTGCTTGGGCAGCTTTGGTGTGCTTCCGCATGCGGGCTTCAGAACTGAAATTAAGAAATGTTTAACAATAAAAAAACGCGGGTGATAGAACACAGCATAGTTGAAAATGTAGGGTAAAAGTGACTCATTGAACATCAATTGACCTTATTCTATCCATCTGTGGCTCTACAACCCAGGCCGAGTCTTGGGTTCCTGCAGACCTCGTCTCCATGACTGTATATCTCGTGATGCATTAGGTACGCCAGTTATGGATGCCGATGTTGCTTGCATCCTTCACTATTCTGTCCAGCCATCGAAGCTTCGGCCTTCCAATCCATCTTCGTCCCCCCGGTGCACCATTCATAATTCGTCTTGGGAATTATGCTCAATCGCTCATTCTCTGGATGTGTCCGGCCCATCTGAGTCTTCCGATTTCTATTTCATTCAAGACGGTACAATCCCTGTACAGATCATCAGTTCCTGGATGTTTATGATGTTATTAGTTTATCCAAATCAGAGTACATATTATATCCCTATAACAAATTTGATTTGAGTTCAGATTGAACGTCGAGTGTACGCACCGAATGCTCGGTATAATTTTCGGGTGAAAATCGCTCTGACAGTAATTAAAGTATCTGTTGACTTCTATTTTATCTGTGGAAGGATATTTGTTTCTGGGGTATCTATTAAGTCAGTTGACATTGCTTATGATGACAATATGCATTCACAGAGATGCGAATTTATAAAAATAAATTTAAAAAATTTCCAATAAAAGGTCAGAGATCATTATTTACTTCACTGCCCAATTGTTGTCTTTCGATAAAAATATAACCTAAAAAACATGTATGACATTTGATATTTAAAATGTCCCACGCTGCGTTCAGATTGAAACGCCGCTCGAAAGCGTTCAGTGTAATTGATGTGAAAAACGCCATTATCTGCAACATCAGGTACATCCGACGCCCGACGTGGAGCGTTGAGCGTTGAACACAGCCCTGGATTATTTCTAAAAAAAACTCCCAATGGGCAAAAAACTCACTAGTATATATGTCAATAGGTATAAGGTAATACAAAATATTATTTGTGTGGTTTGGTTCTCTCTGCCAACCCCGTGAGGGACATGCCGAGATGGTATGTATGTACTTGTACAATAGTTAATAAATAAATAAATAATTTGTTGGGTTAAAGTTGTGTACACGTATAAGATACTGTTATATCCACATATAGGTACTGTGGTTATACTGTGATGCTAAATTCACGTATATCACTTACAGTAGTGTTAGAAGTGATATATTCTATCGAACACAGTGGGCAAAATTCAATTTATAGGTCTTCCAACCAAAGTACCACACTTTGCTAGAGCACACTTAAAAAGTCCAGGACAGTTTACCAACACAATCTCATGCCTCAAAGATACATCGTAGCTAACAAAACTTGAGCGTGTATTCTTAAAATAATTACCAGATTAATGTGTAAAGTATGTTTAAAACATCAACACTTTACCGACACAAATTTATGCTTCAGAGATCCATCGCCAGCTAACAAAGCTTGTATTCTTAAAATAATTAGCAGAGTAATGCGAAAAGTATACATTATTTAAAATATCGAAATATAATCCAATAAACGCATCGATCAAGCTTGAATTGACAATACGTGATTTAGTCATCCAGATAATTAAAAATGAAAGGATTAAATTCTAATGGGGTACCTATTTTATTGATGTATGAATATTGTTCACGTTATTAAATAGCATTATTGAAAGATAACGGAGTTATCGATACATCTCAACATAGTAATAAGTAGATGAATAAATTATAGAGAACATAGAAATTGTGACTACTGTTATTAATAGATGGGTCGATGGCAGAGCGGTTAGCGCGCTGGGTTAGTAATCCAGTGGTCGCGAGTGACCGATCTCGTTCACCTATAGTACAAGCATTTATGCTTAGTTTAGGGAATGTAGGAAGATGTATATGTACTTGTTTAACAAGGACATATTCATTTTTATTTAAAATAAAAAAAAAAAACAAAGGCGGTTTTCGGCGTGGTGCCTACTGCGCATGATCCATTCAAGGATTTGAGCTCAGAATATGTGCAATGTTGATTCAATATTTACAACGCCAATAACTGCATCCATCATTTGGCAATAAACAAATTTTGCTAAGGTCACAAGGAACAGTCCATTGAGAAAAACGGACCAATTACACTTTTATTTATTTATATATTTGGGACAATAACAGCTTTGTAATATAATATGAGCATAAAAAATGAATTTCTCAATAATAACCCAAACATGTCCACAGTATAAGCATTTACAAATGACTCTGAGCAAAATTAACAGAATACACACTAGAAAACTATTTCAATACTATCAATATCAAATACATAAACACATGAGTATGAAAATATAAAATTAAAAAATAAATAAACTGATGGCAACAGTAACAAAGATAAAGATGGAGACAGAGGAGGAGGAAGTGTAGGAATAACATTAACAGAATTTTGCAGTCTCCCATTACATGGGAACGTTTCAGAGCTTGTAGCTCTATTCGTTCCCGGAGCAGGTGCTCATCACACCACTACCACTATAGAGTCCAACCACAAACGTGGAGGCCCGCCAGTCATGGCGAGGGTCTCCCGTCACAACAGTGCTCGGTAACAAGCGACTCAACCGCAATCCTTCACCACGCATTGACAATACTTTCAGTTCTTCGATTTAGAAGTGTAAGAATAGAAATGGAGAGGAAAGTGAGAGATAGATGGTATACCACAATACCATTCGCCATTAAGAAATTTGTCCGCACTCGCACCTAACGCCCTCTAGGAATGTATTTTAACAAAGGAAAAATATTTCTTTGTCACAAAATCTTTAATTATACTGTCGAAGAATTCGTGGGAATGTTGAGAGCTTTTACGCGACTTTCAGACATTTATTTATAAATATTTTTTATAAAAAAAATATTATTATTTATTTTTTACATTAACGCAACCAAAGATGTATTTGAAATATGTTATACATTCAAGTTCAGCTACCCATCCAAACACAGAGTAATTTTTGTCATTTTAGTGTTTATGAGAAACGCAAAATATTACTTACACTCGAATTTAATTGCTGGTTGAATATTAAGAAATAATTAAAGAAAATAAATTGAGAAATTTGTCAATAAACGCGGTTTATGTTCAAATATAAAAGAAGGCGATGAGTTGATATCGAAAAACATTTTCGGGCAAACGTAATTTCCCTACTGTAAAGTGTGTCATGTTTAGAAATAAATGGTTGAATCTATGACAGAGATATTTCTTGTAAAAGCTTTCCTGTAACCCTTCCTGAATACCAGAGAGAGTGGTGGGGAAGCCAGTCAAATACTCACTCTGAAATAGGAAGACCACGATTTTGTCCCTTTAGATTTATATAACCTATAGATTTTGTCTCTATAGATTTATATAACCTATAGATTTTGTCCCTATAGATTTATATAACCTATAGATTTTGTTCATATAGATTTATATAACCTATAAATTTTGTCCCTATAGATTTATATAACCTATAAATTTTGTCCCTATAGATTTATATAACCTATAGATTTTGTCCCTATAGATTTATATAAGCTATAGATTTTGTCCCTATATATTTATATAACCTATAGATTTTGCCCCTATATATTTATATAACCTATAGATTTTGTCCCTATAGATTTATATAACCTATAAATTTTGTCCCTATAGATTTACATAACCTATAGATTTTGTCCCTATATATTTATATAACCTATAGATTTTGCCCCTACATATTTATATAACCTATAGATTTTGTCCCTATAGATTTATATAACCTATAGATTTTGTCCCTATGTATTTATATAACCTATAGATTTTGTCCCTATAGATTTATATAACCTATAGATTTTGTCCCTATAGATTATCTCCAAATCATACGCAGCATTCAAACATGAAATAAGACAAATAAACATCATACACCACTACTTGTACTATTGAATTATGGCTTCTTAATTTTAATTTCAATTTTTAACAATTCTTATGTTTTAGTCATAGAATAATAATAAAACTATAGAATACTCATTCCCATACAATACTTCGCTGAAAAAGTGAAGCCGTTTTATTGGCCGGCTTGTGTCAATATATTATGTATGACTCTGCTGGTAGACATTGTTCGTATAGTACTACTCGTTATGACTGCGTAAATAATTTTGCAAGCAGTTAAAAAATTACCTATTTGGAGAACGTATCACGCAGACGGCAAAATGATTACTGAATGTTCGTAGCAAAATGTTGACCAAATTAGTCAACATAAAGCAGTCGCGTTTACTGCAGGCTAAAGAGTATTCTATACCAGCGTTTCCTAAATGGTGGTCCGCGGAACCCTGGGGTTCCGTGGAAGGGTCACAGGGGTTCCGCGGTCTTTCCGAGAGAAATTTTATTTTTTATTTATTCGAATTGAAGCTAACAATACATGAATTAAGTATAGATACAGATAAAACTTACATTACAAAAAATATCCAATCCATACATCAATCTATTAAAAGCTTACAATAATATCAAAATAAAACATAAAACGTTCGTGGAAGACTCGTTACCGCGCGCCGTCGCGTCTACCCGATAAAAAGTGCGGGCGGTGCGGGACGTGGAGACGAGCGGTGCATTGCACAGCACACAGCACAGCACAATCATGACTTATCTGATTTATTTATATAAACACAACAAGACTGACTCAACAAATCATAACGAAAATTGCCGCGCAGTGAGAACATTTCAGGTAATATTTAACACGATAAAATAAAAAAATTCTCACTGTGCGTCAATTTTAGTTTTAATTTCTTGGGACAAACATTACAAGTCTAAAATTTTCTCGCTGTGCGGCAATTTTCGTTTTGATTTATTGATACAAACACAACAGGACTGAAATTTTCTCGCTACGCGGCATTTTCCTTTTTTGGTTTCCTGGTGCAAACATTAAAAGCTTAATAATTTTTCGCTGCGCAGCAGTTTTGATTTTGATTTATTGATACAGTCTAACATGAAAATATTCAAACTATGTACATACAAGGTAAACACTTTATGTAGTTATCAAAATAGCCAGATCTAGGGTTCCGCCAAAAAAGTATGATCATTTAGGGTACCATGGCCAAATAAAATTGGGAACCGCTGTTCTATACTATTATTATTCTATGGTTTTAGTATAATCAATATTTTTTTTACCCCCTAATGTTTTTGTAAAATCAATTGCTTAACTATTTCATTTCCTTAATGTTATTATTTTATTATTTTTTTACTTGTTTTATTATTAATTGCCTTTTATTTTAATAGTGTTACTTTGTAAACTTTCACTTACATACATTGTGAATACTTTAAGGTTGCAGATAAACGTTGACTTAATATACTGCTATTATACACACATTTATATTCTGTAACTGCTTGTATTCCTTAATGAATAAATAAATAAACATCGTTGAAATATATGAAATATGCAAGATAGTAATACAAATTCTTCATTAATATATTATTAAAAATACAAATATATTCTAATTCATGTTTTTGATGATATTTTTCGTCATAAAAAATAATCTGTCTACACGACAACTGTAGGTACATTGGATAAAAAAAAATTGGGCACCCCGCTCAATAAATAGTGGAAAACAACGAGATATATTTTTAGACAAATTTATAACATCTCAATAGAGACGAAGTTGAAATATTATATGAGAATCAGGCACCTACAGGGCTTACGAGCTGTCATCGGCTTGTTGGCGTGATGACTTGCTTGCGCAACGTTCACCAATTATGTCTTATTATTGAGTTCTCTATCGATCCAATTTATGAAATATCTATATATTTTAATCATTAAAATCTGTTTGTTTTGAAATTAAGCTTATAACACCATCGCCATGTATGAGTGACGAAGATACTTTTATTTTTTTATTTTCGTAACGCCATCTATTGAGAAATTGGTTTGTCAGCAATGAAAGCAACAGTCCTTAACATGAGGTGACAATGCTTTCGCACAGATGTCACTCCTGAACCGCTTCAGAATAATAAATTCATATTTGCAGGCTTTTTTAACACCTTGCTTGTACCAATGTGTGTGTAAATCGAATATTTTTTAAAATAATATTAATAATATCTTAATAATAATATTAATTGTATTTATTTTCTCCGCTTAGGAATACAGACAGGAACAGAAATAATTGTTGAACTTATAATTAAGTTGTTGGGAAGTACTTTGTTTTGAGTTAGTACAATTCATCTTTGTTTATCTAACTAGGAATAATTACTGTTTTAGACAGAAAATTTCATCACAAATAAATAATCAAAAAAATAAACTAAATATTCATCAAAAAATGTATTATTCTACGGAGATAATCCAAATAGGTATTCCTTTCTCGCTCTCTCGTATTCAAAATCTTTCATTCCGCCCTTCTTCTGCGCATGTTAACGACGGTAAGAAATAGTGTATATTTTAATAATTTTAATTTGGTGAGTTCTAGAATATTTCAAAATGAACGAATAAATCAAATACGGAATATTCGAATACTGTTCATTCAATTTTTTTTTTCGTATTTACACCCCTAATGCCGACCGCCGTGGAACAGTTGGTAAGCCGTTTAGCTACTCTGCGGGCGTCCTGTATCCGATCTCCAGCAGAAGATAAATTTATTTAAATTCATTTCTCACGCAAATATTGCTTCTCTGGCCTAGATACACTGGTAAATTTTAAGATTTTGAAATATTTTTTTTATTTTAATTAATTGTTGGGGACCCTATATAATGTTTGTAATACAAGTCAACACACTATATTATATAAGATTCCTTCTAAACGAATATATACGAAAAGTGATATATTATCACAATACGTACATAATACGGAAAGGAATATTAATAACACTTATTTTAATAATATGTAATGCGACGTCTCAGATAAGCTGATGAAAAGTAGACTGAGGTGGTTCGGACATAATCGAAGAAAACTGCCAGAAAACGAATGTAACACTGGATTATCGAGTGTCCGGCCAAAGACCAAAATGGCGTCCCAAAAGACGAAGTAAGGGCTTGGTGGCGGAGGATATGAGGGCATGTAATAATATCTCTGAAAACGATGCTCGGGATATAACGAAGTGCAGGAGCGCAGTAAAGAGACCTGCCTCCCTAGACAACGTGCAATTTAGCTCAAGAAAAGAAACAAGAAAATATAACTCAATGTATGGAGGTGACAGTTGACAGTCACGTGAAACTTGTCACTTCCATACATTGAGTTATGTATATTTTCTTGAGCTAAATGACACTTTGTCTAGGGGGCAGACCCCCACCACCATGTTGAATAAAAGCTAAGGAGGAGAAAGAATTTAATATATCACTTATTTGTATAATAGGACTAAAATAGATCTCGAGAATATAAGTTTTAACCAGGGATATTTATCACCTTTAATGGTATATTGAAATATATTATATTGAATTTGTAAACGATTTCAACTACCTATTACAAATCTTATATATTATCTCAATAGAGACGAAGCGGGAATATATATTTAAAAGAGAACCTGAAAGCCAGCTAGCCAGGTACCTAATACAGGGCTTGCGAACTGTCATTGACTTGATCACTTTAAGCGCTTCCGCAAACCCTCCAATTATGTATTTTCAATGAGTTCCTTGTAAATCTATTTTCTTTTGAAAATTCTGAGTAGTAAATTTACACCACTTGAAAATAAGCTGATAAAACCATCGCCATCTATCGAATGACGATGAAACTATTTTCTAACGCTATCTATTGAGATTTTGGTTGGTATACAATGAAATCCAAATCTCAATTTAGTATTAGATTTTGCAAAAAAATAATTTAACTCCCTGCAGGAAATAATCCAACGTTTGCGTATAAAGATACTTGATATTAAAAATCACTTCGCACCTTTATTTTCATAGTGACACTAAACAAAAAAAATCACAATCAGGGATTAAAATTTTTATTTTTTTTATTTAATTTGAAAAAATACAAATCGCAATAATGCCTATTGGTGGTAAATATTTGAACTAGTGATGTGGTTTTTCTGTATTCAATAGAAAGTGCTCATTTAAAATACATAGCTGGTTATAAAAATTAAAAATTTAATATTTACAATTTTGTATAGTGTCACTATGAAAATAAAGGTGCGACTTTGTTTTGATCACAGTGAATTATTTGGTATAAACGTATACAAAGCGTCCGATTCTTTGTCAAAACGGATATCAATTGACCTTATTTTTTAAAGTGGTGTGCTGCAAAACGGACATTAACTGATTTTTTAAAGTGGTGTGCTGCAAAACGGACATTAACTGATTCTTCAAAGTGGTGTGCTGCAAAACGGACATTAACTGATACTTTAAAGTGTAAAGTGGTGTGCTGCAAAACGGGCATTAACTGATTCTTTAAAGTGGTGTGCTGCAAAACGGACATTAACTGACAATTATTTAAAGTGGTGTGATACAGAACGGCGACGGAGAGAGTTGTTACTTGTTGAAATTTGACTATTTCAAATATTTTGTAATTTATTGATTCACTTATTTCTATAAGCAAAAACTTTTTTAAAAATTTACGCAAAAACTTTTTTAAAAATTTACGCAAAAACTTTATAAATATTGTCATAATTATTTCAAATATCAATTTACTCGAGTTTTTTTGTATATAATATAAAATGCACTAAGGGATTTTTGAATTTTCAAGAAACGATAAGTATTTACTGATTTGCAATGTTTTGTACTGGCCACAGTCCACTCATAATGACAACATAAGTCATAAAACTGATATTGAATTGAGCAAATTCTAACCTGTGAACGACCCAAAAAATTCTGGCATAGCAGATGATGATGATGATACAAGGTACAAGGAAGGCGATGACGAATAGTGCCGTCTTTGATGATCTTCCCCATTTATCCACGTTGATGGAGCATGTTCCCAACTTCTCGTCGTATCCAAATGAACCTGTAAATAAAACAACATTAGAATATGTACGCGCTTGAATCAGACAAAAGTTGACGATATCATGATTCGACTTGTAAAACTTAAATAGCAATGGGCGGATTATTAAAAACTACTTTTTTAGAATTATTGTCATCAACGTACAGAAAAAAACGCTCATATATCGAATAATAATGTAAGGAGTTTAGTTCCTTCAGTCATCCACAGCTGTTAATGAACTTAAATCAAGTGGCAGCAGAGGACAGGATGGTATGGAGGCGAAAGTTAACGGAGGTCATGGCACGATTTGGGCTGTAGCGCCATCGAAGAAGATGAACTTAAATCACATAACATATTTGATCACATAATATCATCTTACCGCAATCCTCTTCGTTGGCCCAAGATATGCCAGCGGCGCAGTATACACATTCTTTCTCTCTAATCCAAACCTGCCACAGTACCTCAAAAACAAATTCACTTATTTATCCAATCATGAACTTACACTCCGATCTACTGAACGTACAAAAATATCCATTCCTATCTACAATACAGAATTTTTCAGCTCGTCGTTCGAAGTACGATCATCAAGATTATGGAATAGCCTAAGTACGGATATTGAGTCGACTAACTCATTTTGTATTTTCAAGAAAAAACTAAAGAAGGAATATATTTCGGATAAGATTCGAGTGTCGTGAGTGGCCATAGATTTGTAAGAAATTAAAAATAATTGGAAACTGTAACGCGACCAGAGGCGGTCTGAGGAAAGTACATGCTCCATAGCCAAACAATCACGGCCAAAACATAATTTCAGAAGAACCAGAGATATACTCTCGTTCAGCAGAGACTCACTCGTCAGAGTCATATCGGTATTAACGGGATACTGGCTCATATGAAAACATGCCAGAAGGCTAGGGCTGGAGGCATACCATTACTGCAGAGCATGCCAAGATGAAGACAAAGAAGAAGAGACTGTGATCCACTTCCACTATCCTACTCTCTATGAAATATGCCCGATAGTAGTTTCTTGTTTTGCTCGACGAGCAGCCGCTCCGGGGACGAACAGAACTATTAGTTCTATAATGATCCCTATGGAGTGGGATAGGAGACTGCGTAATTCCTTACTGCCCTGCTCTATAGAATTAGGAGAAGCTGCTTGGGAAGTTTCTTCTATGATGATCTAATTAATGTAAATGGCGTCAGCCGATATCGGAGACGTAATGACATTCATTAGCCACTATAAGTAAGGGGGGGACAGCCCTATTGCGGTATCACAAAGAGTCATTTGGCCTAAGTGTATTCTTCTTGAGAACTGCCACCCACAAAAAAAAAACTGTAGCACAAAGAAATTGAGTGACCACGCGAACCTGTCGATTATTGGTCGTAAGCTACATAATATAAGTACTTGATAGTTTATAATATCTCGTAATATTTGATTATTATATACTCCTGACTGAGTTTATAGTTCAACGCACAATATTTCAAATGATATATGAAGATACAGGTTAAGTTGTTTAAATTAGATACTTCATCGTTTTGTACAGAAGATAATTTCCCGACGCAATCCAAGTTAAGCCATACCGAAATAACTTATCCAAACTAACGATTAGGAATTTATCATATTGTAGAAATGTAGTTTTGTCGACTTGAGATTTAGTTTTAGTTGACTGTAGAAATGCGGAGAACTAAACTAATATTGGTTGAATAATTATTTGTAAACTGTTGACTTGCAAATAACTGTGGCGAGGGATGACCCGAACAAGATACAATAGGTAATTTAACTTAGAAAATACTCCAAAATACATAATTAATAATAATTTATGTATGTGTGATAATTAGGGCATTGACTCTTATGGTTGAAAACGGTGTGGCAAATTTGATGAGGATTTATTAGTTGGTTTGTTGAGAGTTATGGGTACAGTCATATTATCTTCTTCATAACTGAAGATCGTGTGGCAATCTTCATAAGCTTTTGCTGCCTTTTCCCGACAAAACTCCTCCAGAAACATCAGTCTTTTAGGCCTTTTTTAGAGCCGAAGCTACTGAGAGACAAGCTATTCGAATTATTTGGCCAATCCGCCAAAAAGGGCTAACCCTCAGGGTCGCTGCCTTTATATTAGTAACTTGGATAGTGTTTTATCAAGTGGACTAGTCCAAACTCATTGTATTACTTTACTTAAAACTTTATCCAAAAAATTTCGTACCACAGAAAAATGTATTCTGTCAAATCACGGTCTGCCTGTTCGATTTGCTGATCGTACCACACAAGCTATTCCCATTCATTCTACTGAATTTTTCAGTTTCTATTTTGAAGTACAATCAGCAAGACTATGGAACACCTAAGTGATGATATTATGACGTCTCAATCGATTCAAATAAAAAAAATGACCTGAGCTGGTATACCTGTCTAATAACTCTTAATTGACGCTCCTTCCCCATCCTTTCCCACATCCCACAACCTCTGTCAACCATCTTTCTTTGTTGCTGTGATTTTACATTTTTTCATATTACGTGTTTATCCTTCTGAATGTTTTTTGTTATAAATTCAATGTACCTACCTACCTCTACAATATTTATGACCGCACGTTGCTTTGGTTGGTTAGAAAAAAATGCCTAATGACAATAAACCCGCCATTGTTTAAATTATTGTACATGAAGGTCATGGAGTAAATAAAAAAATAAAAATAAGTAGTTAAATAGGTAAAATACCTAAGGTGTGAAATACAATTAATATTAAATTAAATGAAATTATTTATTTTCATATTTTAAAAAAGTAACCATATCAAAAAAAGACAAACTGTTCCCATTTGGAAATTTACAGCCTCACTAGACGAGGCAGAAACTTTTCAATTTGGTCTAAGGTTTCATTTTATAAATAGCAAAAAAATAACATAAATAATTAATAAATGAAATAAAACAGAAAAATGAACAGTGACATCTCAGTTATTTGAACCCATAAAATTGTAATGGAAATGATCAATGACATGCAGTGTTGGTAGAGATTCTCAGGTTATGAAGGCAGAGAGTTGTGAATTATTATCGATATTTATATTTCGTAACGTACAGATGAAAACACTTTTTAGTAATTCCATTATATTTTTTAAAATTACACTTGCACTATTATCGATAGGTACGTTTTACTTGTATTTTTCACAGCTAAGTATTTTCAATCAACTAGAAGTAGGTATTCTTGTTATAGCGTCTGAAGGATTAAATATAAATTTGAAGTAGGTATGTAGGTATCTTACCCCAGACTCCGGCGAGGGTTGGAAGTTGCATTCCATAACTGAATAGCCAACTAAAGATGATCATGGCTGCAATCCACATTTTCTTATATACCCTGGCGTAAATACCATGATGGGCGATCATTATGTACCTAAAACAATTAATTTATTTTAATTCGTGATCTTGTTTTACAAGCTGAAATTCATTCATTGTTAAAATTGAAATATTCACAAGTTGAATGAGAAATCTGAAAGATTTCGTTTCACTGTTTATACGAGACTTTGATTTTCGCTTCATTGGGGTCTGGAAAACGACGACAGTTCAACAATTGTTATTCAATCTTTGGTGTTTTTGGGACAATTCCCAGTGTGCCCGAAAAATATATCCACGAATAATTTTGAAGACATGTTTTTCATCATATTTCAGAGGAATGCACCATTCAACAATATATTTTTCAAAAAAAAATTGGTGTTTTTGGGACAATTCCCAAAGTGTGCCCGAAAAATATATCCACGAATAATTTTGAAGACATGTTTTTCATCATATTTCAGAGGAATGCACCATTCAACAATATATTTTTCAAAAAAAAATGGTGTTTTTGGGACAATTCCCAAAGTGTGCCCGAAAAATATATCCACGAATAATTTTGAAGACATGTTTTTCATCATATTTCAGATTCAACAATATATTTTTCAAAAAAAATTGGTGTTTTTGGGACAATTCCCAAAGTGTGCCCGAAAAATATATCCACGAATAATTTTGAAGACATGTTTTTCATCATATTTCAGAGGAATGCACCATTCAACAATATATTTTTCAAAAAAAAATGGTGTTTTTGGGACAATTCCCAAAGTGTGCCCGAAAAATATATCCACGAATAATTTTGAAGACATGTTTTTCATCATATTTCAGATTCAACAATATATTTTTCAAAAAAAATTGGTGTTTTTGGGACAATTCCCAGTGTGCCCGAAAAATATATCCACGAATAATTTTGAAGACATGTTTTTCATCATATTTCAGAGGAATGCACCATTCAACAATATATTTTTCAAAAAAAAATTGGTGTTTTTGGGACAATTCCCAAAGTGTGCCCGAAAAATATATCCACGAATAATTTTGAAGACATGTTTTTCATCATATTTCAGAGGAATGCACCATTCAACAATATATTTTTCAAAAAAAAATGGTGTTTTTGGGACAATTCCCAAAGTGTGCCCGAAAAATATATCCACGAATAATTTTGAAGACATGTTTTTCATCATATTTCAGATTCAACAATATATTTTTCAAAAAAAATTGGTGTTTTTGGGACAATTCCCAAAGTGTGCCCGAAAAATATATCCACGAATAATTTTGAAGACATGTTTTTCATCATATTTCAGAGGAATGCACCATTCAACAATATATTTTTCAAAAAAAAATGGTGTTTTTGGGACAATTCCCAAAGTGTGCCCGAAAAATATATCCACGAATAATTTTGAAGACATGTTTTTCATCATATTTCAGATTCAACAATATATTTTTCAAAAAAAATTGGTGTTTTTGGGACAATTCCCAAAGTGTGCCCGAAAAATATATCCACGAATAATTTTGAAGACATGTTTTTCATCATATTTCAGAGGAATGCACCATTCAACAATATATTTTTCAAAAAAAATTGGTGTTTTTGGGACAATTCCCAAAGTGTGCCCGAAAAATATATCCACGAATAATTTTGAAGACATGTTTTTCATCATATTTCAGAGGAACGCACCATTCAACAATATATTTTTCAAAAAAAATTGGTGTTTTTGGAACAATTCCCAAAGCGTGCCCGAAAAATATATCCACGAATAATTTTGAAGATTTGTTTTTCATCATATTTCAGATTCAACAATATATTTTTCAAAAAAAAAAATGTATTTCGGTGTTGATTATTATATGTGTGTCTTTTTTCAGAGACCACAAAATTTGATTTTCACAAGGCACTCACCAAAAAAAAAGTACAATGAAAAAGTTCCCCTGTATCAGAAAAACTTGTGTACTTCATACTGTTTGTATCATGAAGTACACACTAGCTATCTCCAAACACAATACACAATACATAGGTTTTCAGTTCTTCTCTTCAAGTACAATCAGCTAGATTATGAAATTGCCTTAGTGATGAAGTTTCGTCATCTCAATCCATACAAATATTTGAAGGTAAACTAAAAACACTATATTTGTCAAATAGTTCCTAAATATCCTTCCGTACCCTCCTTTTCATTATTGTTATGATCAGTGCTAGATGCTAGTGTTATTATTTTTTTCTCTCTTTGTATTTTTTTTTCTTTTTTACTCTCCACACTATGGAATAGGGGAGAGTCATGATTTCGCAAAATTTAAGCGTATTTTTTTTACATCAATTTCTCAATGGGTATCATGTAGAGAATGCACACTATGAGTTTCGTCGTGATGTGTTTGTGTGTATGGCGTATACGCCGTACGCCGTACGCCGTAGCATTTATCTTTTTTGTGTCCTCTCTACAGCCCAAACTATAAGTCTGATCGACTTCATATTAACATCATATGTGTAAAGTGCAAAGACCTAGAGCTGATTAGTTTTCCATAGACAACTTTTGATTTCTTCTCTATGAATTCATCATTTACGTTGTTTTTTTTTTGTGTCCTCTCTGCAGCCCAAACTATAAGTCCGATTGACTTCATATTGATATCACATGTGTTAAGTCCATAAACTTAGAGCTGATTAGTTTTCCATAGACAACGGTTCATTTTTTCCCAATGTTTCTTTATGATTTCATCTATTAAAACTGAAAAAATTCTCTCACGACCTGGAAATTAGAGATATTTTAATTTGGTTTCAACTATTTATACAACACCAAGAATCTTCATAAAATTGTATTCAAAGTTGGTCAATGTTAAAAGAAAAATATTCAACGGTTTCAAAAATTATATTTTATTTAATGGATATTTGTATGAAACTTATATGTAACAAGAGAATTTTTTTATATTTGGCAATGTTCAGTTCATTGATTTCATATTGATATAAGAATATTAATAGCTTGAACTTAGAACTGATTAGCTTTTCATAGATATCATAAAATTTCTTCATATGATATCACGTGTCAACATTGTCAAAATGCTCTAACGCTCTTAGAAACAAAATTTATCAGCTTTTTTTAAAATATTTCATACAACATAAGCAGTCTTCACTATACTGCATTAATAGTTTGTCTATCTTAACATAAAAATATACTATCGGAAGAAAATTTATATTCCTGATAGTAACATTTAGTATGAATAAAAATGTAATAAGATAAATTTCTATGTATGGAAACGTTCAGTAATTTGATTTCATGTTATAATGTAAAGAGCTTGAACATAGAACTGATTAGCTTTCCATAAATAACAAAAAAATCTTCATATGATATCACGTGTCAAAATTTTGAAAATGCTCTCGCGTTCTTTAAATCAAAATTTATCTGCTTTTTTTTAAATATTTCATACAACATAAGCATTCTTCACTATACTGCATTAATAGTTTGTTTATCTTAACATAAAAATATACTATCGGAAGAAAATTTATATTCCTGGTAGTAACATTTAGTATGAATAAAAATGTAATTAGATAAATTTCTATGTATGGAAAAGTTCAGTAATATGATATCATGTTATAATGTAAAGAGCTTGAACATAGAACTGATTAGCTTACCATAAATAACAAAAAAATTCTTCATATGATATCACCTGTCAAAATTTGGAAAATACTCTTGCGTTCTTTAAAACAAAATTTATGTGCTTTTTTAAAAATATTTCATACAACATAAGCATTCTTCACTATACTGCATTAATAGTTTGTCTATCTTAACATAAAAATATACTATCGGAAGAAAATTTATATTCCTGATAGTAACATTTAGTATGAATAAAAATGTAATTAGATAAATTTCTATGTATGGAAAAGTTCAGTAATTTGATTTCATGTTATAATGTAAAGAGCTTGAACATAGAACTGATTAGCTTTCCATAAATAACAAAAAAATCTTCATATGATATCACGTGTCAAAATTTTGAAAATGCTCTCGCGTTCTTTAAATCAAAATTTATCTGCTTTTTTTTAAATATTTCATACAACATAAGCATTCTTCACTATACTGCATTAATAGTTTGTTTATCTTAACATAAAAATATACTATCGGAAGAAAATTTATATTCCTGGTAGTAACATTTAGTATGAATAAAAATGTAATTATATAAATTTCTATGTATGGAAAAGTTCAGTAATATGATATCATGTTATAATGTAAAGAGCTTGAACACAGAACTGATTAGCTTACCATAAATAACAAAAAAATTCTTCATATGATATCACCTGTCAAAATTTGGAAAATACTCTTGCGTTCTTTAAAACTAAATTTATGTGCTTTTTTAAAAATATTTCATACAACATAAGCATTCTTCACTATACTGCATTAATAGTTTGTCTATCTTAACATAAAAATATACTATCGGAAGAAAATTTATATTCCTGATAGTAACATTTAGTATGAATAAAAATGTAATTAGATAAATTTCTATGTATGGAAAAGTTCAGTAATTTGATTTCATGTTATAATGTAAAGAGCTTGAACATAGAACTGATTAGCTTTCCATAAATAACAAAAAAATCTTCATATCATATCACGTGTCAAAATTTTGAAAATGCTCTCGCGTTCTTTAAATCAAAATTTATCTGCTTTTTTTAAAATATTTCATACAACATAAGCATTCTTCACTATACTGCATTAATAGTTTGTTTATCTTAACATAAAAATATACTATCGGAAGAAAATTTATAATCCTGGTAGTAACATTTAGTATGAATAAAAATGTAATTAGATAAATTTCTATGTATGGAAAAGTTCAGTAATTTGATTTCATGTTATAATGTAAAGAGATTGAACATAGAACTGATTAGCTTTCCATAAATAACAAAAAAATTCTTCATATGATATCACCTGTCAAAATTTGGAAAATACTCTTGCGTTCTTTAAAACAAAATTTATCTGCTTTTTTAAAAATATTTCATACAACATAAGCATTCTTCACTATACTGCATTAATAGTTTGTCTATCTTAACATAAAAATATACTATCGGAAGAAAATTTATATTCCTGATAGTAACATTTAGTATGAATAAAAATGTAATTAGATAAATTTCTATGTATGGAAAAGTTCAGTAATTTGATTTCATGTTATAATGTAAAGAGCTTGAACATAGAACTGATTAGCTTTCCATAAATAACAAAAAATTTCTTCATATGATATCACGTGTCAAAATTTTGAAAATGCTCTCGCGTTCTTTAAAACAAAATTTATCTGCTTTTTTTATAATATTTCATACAACATAAGCATTCTTCACTATACGGCATTAATAGTTTGTCTATCTTAACATGAAAATATACTATCGTTAGAAAATTTATATTCCTGGTAGTAAAATTTGTGGTGTGGAGAGTTTAGTGTTGGCCACAACCCACTCGTTTTATTTAATTCTCACTAAATACCTACTATTGAACCAATTTAACTTAAGAGACTTCACGTTGCACTGGTCGGTTGGAAGAAATAGCCTTATGGAAATAAACCCGACTTTGTGCACTTGTACATAAAGTAAATAAATTTAAAATAAAAATATTTTTTTCCACAGTTATATTTTTAATGTTAAAAAGTCACTTCTGAAAAATTAAATTACGTAATTTTGTTATATTAGTATAAGGAATCTACGTTGGTTTTAATCTTATTGATATATCTTTGTTTTACCTGTTAACGGTGATGAGAGCAATGCTCAGCAAAGACACTCCAACGTTTCCATATCTCATGAAAGGTATAGCTCTGCAGAGGGCATCGCCGTGGCTCCAAGTTCCTGTTGTGAAGCGGGAGATGGCGAACGGAAGTACCACCAGGCAGAAGATGAAGTCAGCCACACATAGACTGCCAACAAAACATTCAATCTTTGAAGGAAGTTACACTTTATCCATGTATAGGAATGAATTGCCGAAATTTATCCGTATGGAAGCCTCATAAAGTAGCAATAATAATAACATTCAAAAAGCAGCCATATTAAACACATGCAGACTGGTGAGAAAATTCCTCCAAATCGACGACACTACAGACCTTACTAACACATAAATACTTCACTTGGCACCAACACACAAAACACCACATTTTATATACTCAGTAAGGATAGCACTTGGAAGCATTGCTCGTGCTACCCAAAAATTCCACCAGATGATAAACCTGAGAAGGTATTAAAGAGCCCGAAATAATAATTAAAAACTTTTATTGTGATAAAACAACGTGGTGGACTTATTGCCCGCAGGCAATTTCTACCAGTCAACCACCATAAAAAGTTCAATAAGATACAGGAATGATTAACGAGAGAATACAGAATAGAAAATAATAAGAAATTAAAAATACAAAAACATAAAAACAAAAATAATAAATAATAATACACTAGATAGAGACACTATGTTTGTTGGATGGGGGATCGGAGAGGGAAAAGGATAGTGGGATTAAGGCAAAAAGACGTGAATTTGTGGTTATGTGGATAAAAAGTGTGACTTCAGACGCTTTTTGAATGCTATCAAACTAGGAGAATCTCTGATACAATGTGTTATTAGTTTTACATATTTACATTTTTATTTTTATATTTTTTGTTTTGCTCTTTCTCTTTTGTATGTTTAATTATTTTATATATTTAATAACGTGAATATCAAAGCGTTAGCAATCCCTTAATGCAAGTCAATGAAGTACATAATGTTTAAATTTCTATTGTATAGATTATTTAAATATAAAATCATATTCTAGAAATTGAGAGCACTTTGTAAGTTGTGACAGATTAAATCATAGATAAGAAATGGATATATGTCCAGTAGGGTAGTTATTTTACTCGGAAATATTTTTTTAGCTCACATAAGCACTGCAACCCGTGCCGACAAGCGATGCAAACATGTTCATAGAAGTTGTATGGGCGGTATGAGCAACGCATACCCGGCGTTGCACGAAGGTAAATGTGAAGCAATATGCCAACGTATCAAAAATCGTTTTCGTTATTTTGAAATGTTTATTTGTTATGATAAATTCAGAATAAGTAAAAAATATCCAATTCAATAAATAAAAATTAACAAAAACGAGTTAGTTTTTTTTTAAACAGTCCCCTCCATCCGTTCCTTCCCTTCAGTCTCAAATAATGAAAAGGGAAGTGGTTTGAAATTTCAGTAGGATTGGACTGGAAAAGAAATTTCAGCAAGATTGGAGTTGAAAAGTGGTTTTATAATTTGAATGAATTTAAGCGTTTTGAAGACTTTAGTGTTGGCCATAACCCCCATGTTCTTATATATTATATTGTTATTAAGTGTGAAAAGAGTTTTTAAAGTTTTCGCTTGTCCCATCCGCTTGGATCGTTGAATGAATTCCATGTAGGTACAATACGTCATATTTTTTTTTATTAATTCGTTTATGAGATAAATATATAAACAAACAAAAATTAAGATAATCATTAAATAAATAATTAAAAATCATACACCTATATTACATTATACCTACCATCAACAATATTACGCTCTAAAATATTAGTATCTACAAGTATTTGATTTTAACTATAGAAACGAACAAAATGAAAAATCAACAAAGTCAGATATTTGTAATAAGTATGGAATTAATATGGAACATTTTAGTAAGTATCAGGTAGGTACCTACCTATACCAAAGTTCTATAAATTTGAATTTGATTCATAACAAAATTCCCAGAATGTTGGTTTCAATAGGTTGGTTTATTTGAAAATTGTATTCCGTGTAACCATGGAAACGAAATATACATATAAATATATATACATATATACCTACATACATGTTGGCCCGGTATTACGGTCGACCCTCAACTCAATGAGTCTGTTAAACTCAAGATTAATGTTAAGGGGAGATTTAATCCATTTCCGTATTACAGTGCAATATGACATGTCAGTTACTAAATCTTCAATTATAGACATATTTAACTTTTTCTGTGGTTATTATCTGTCAAATTTTAAATAAACTCAAATAATACCAACTACAAAACGGGACGCTACGACTTGAAATACTATTGTTTTACTATCCAATATGGTAAATTTAATTTTTTTCACCAAAATAATGCTTTTAAATGCCCATGTTCGTTTCAATATGACTTTTAGTTGGTTTTGTTGTGTGGCGCCACCGTCGATACAACTAACGCCTCTAGTGATAGAAACTGAAACTACACGCGTTGCCTAGCAAATGACAGTTGACTCACCGTTAAGTACTTAATCCGCCAGAAACGTTGAGTTAAATATTTGTCGTTTTAGTGACGTATTTGAGGGAAGATTAGGCCTAAACGGACACTGTAATATGCTATATTTTTGTAAAACTTGAGTTTAGCTCTTAAATTGAGACTGTAATACCGGGCCATAACCTTCCAAAATATTATGGTGAGGATTTGCTCTAGGTTCAGTAATTGGCGCTCATTGTATTATTGTCAAAGATTTCATTGGAAATTAGGAGTAATACAAAAGTGACGAGTATTTGGTGACATAAAACTCCAAATAAGGAATGCGAAATTAATTTAAAATAAAAAAAAAAACAAAAGTAAAGATTATAAATAAAACAACATAGGCGGATAGAAATCTGATCCCTGAACGAAAGCTGCCGGGTTCGATTCCCGGTGGAGACAAAGTTTTTATTAGGGTTTTCAGTTTACGTCAGATGATAAACATCACATCACAAATGTGGCAACTTGCTTTTGGATACGTGTTAAATTAATACTTGACATAGAAGGTACTTACCTATTTGTTATAAGCAATTCAGATAATAAAAAAATGAAGATGTTTTCTAATAATATTTCTAGAAAGTTCAGTCCTGAAGGCGCATCATGTACAAAATTGATATAACTAATCCTAAATTGTAATAAGTACCAACACAGTAGTACAGGATGAGCTTTATTAACTGTGACAATTAATGTATTTAGTTTGTATGCAATGGTTTTCAATAATTGACAATTGACACTATTCTTGATCTCCAACCTATGATAAGGTCTACTAAATTACTAATATTACTAACATAAACTACCAATTATTATTCATTAATACCACAGGATGCACCTACATACATACATTCTTAAATCTATATACATATTTATGACACTACTACGGATGGGAACGACAAGTCTTTATTTACCAAAGAAATAAAAAAAAATGATTAAAAATTAAAAATAAAGATTATATAAGGAGAAAAGGGTTTGTAAAGGGGGCTTATAAACCCTAAACACCCCAATTTCAAATCAAATATGTTAAACAGTGTGTTTAAAAAAATACTATGAGTATTTTCAACATTTATCTATTGAAGGTTCGTCACACTAATTTAAAATTCATTATCACATATTCCCCTTAAAAAAATTACTAAAAAAAACTTTTTTATAGATTTTTTTTAATGACACCATAACTATGTGTCGTAGAGAAATAAATATTTTATGGGCTTAAAGAGTGCATAAAATCAAAGTGTATGACCGATGAAGTCTTTTCATTTCAAGTCAGAATTGTTCTTGAAATGCAAAAAAATCAGCAAAGTTTGGGTTTCGGTTAATTTAAATCACGTATAAACCCCCTTTGTCACACGCGATAGTTATCTTTACTAACACGTAATTTCATAGTGTATTCGACGGTTTTAATATATCATGTTTTCAGTAAATAGATATACCCTCTTAAATCTTTTTTTGTTGGTCCAGGGTCTTTACTAAAAAGGTGGACAGATGATATTCTCTAGCATGCAAGTCGTGGATCGAACATGGCAAAAAAGTAGAAAAAATTTATTAACTCACTTCTATTCTTATGTATCTAATTGAATCTAAAAAATACTGCCACATGACAATTAATGAGACAAATATTGAAAAAAATCACACAATAAATATTGAAAACACAATGAAAAACTGCCTTGAATTGGAGTCTGTGGAGTCGTACCCGAGAATTTTAAAACATGACACCATACGTACCTACATCAGAAAATATTGCCGAAAATATATTGATTACAGCAATTAAATTATTAGCAATTTTAGTATTATGAACAAATTGGAAACGAAAAAAAAAATCATAACCAATATTAAGACTGTATATACTAGTTGCATGTAACACATGAGATCCAACTGTCGATAGCGATAGTATGTATAGTTGAAGAATAATTACCAAACTATAAACCCATAAATACAAATTATTTAATATTTTAAGATATTTGGTTTTCTATACAACACATGTACCTAGGTATGTATGTCAAGATAGGATAGTATGGAGGTCAGTCCTTTGATCCTACCCAGAATGTGAAAACAGCATGATGATATGTATGTACGTTTGGAGATTAGTATCAAATTATTAAGTCTTCTTAGATATTGTGAGTAGGCTATTTCCATACAAATTGTATGAAACAATGTCGTCACTAAATTCAATTTTTATAAAAATTATTGAAAAAATTTTGCAATGTGCTAATACAATTTTAATATTTTTTATAGAAAATTAAATTTTTAAGTTGGGGTGTTTCGGCTTTTTTCGATATTTAAAAAAAAAATGGAAATATATGCACAGTTAAACTCATAAATTTATCATAAAAAAATATTTTAAATCAAAATTTCAAAAGTTGATAACCCCTGACTGAAACAAATATTCACAATTCTGAGTACAAAAGTTTTGTAGGCTTGTAATTTTTTATATATTTTAAAATTTTGGGCTCTGTAAATTAAGCGGATCAAGAGTTATAAGGGGGGGACAGACAGACACACACACACACACACACACACACACACACACACACACACACACACACACAGACACACAGACACACACACACACACACAAAACTCACATAAAATGTTCTACTCCGAATTCTGAGAAAATCCATGTATGGGAACATATATGCTGCGAGGCCTCTAGTTGGTGCTATTAGCATGCAAAAAGTCCACTACACCATACAAAATTTTCCTTCGTACACGCATCTTGGCTTAATAATGTCGATTCATTAAGTGAATTGAATTCTCATGAACGAATCGACAGTTGGATTATATTCATATGGTGAGTCAGGCGCTCACAAGATTACACTAAATTCCCTAAGCCATATTCTGGCTTAAGAAATAAGACTGTTTAAACTACAATACCAAAAATTAAAAAGTAAAAAGATTCCTTGTAATATAACTTATTTATTATATTCCTTAACAAATATATGTACCTACACGTTACAGGTACGATGTACTCTTCTTCGGGTGGTTTTGTTTATTCAATAAATTTGTTTATTTAAAAATGTGTTTATTCAAGAAATATAAAAACAAAATATTTATATGGAAAAGAATCAATCGATTGAATTTTTTAAATTCCAATTTGTTATACCTGTCTAATAACTCTTAATTGACATTCATTCCTCATCCTCTTTCACTTCCCACAACCTCTATCTCCCTCCTTTCTTTGTTTCTGTGATTTTACATTTAATTAATGTCACGTGTTTATCTTTCTGAATGTTTTTTGTTAACAATTTAATGTACCTACCACTACAATATTTATGGTCTCACGTAGCTTTAGTTGGTCGGAAGAAATTGCCTTATGGCAATAAACCGCCCATTGTAAATAAAGTAAATAAATAAAATAGTAAAAAGACTCACAATATTAACGCATTAATCTTAAATCTTGTCATGCCTTTTCTCATCTCTAAAGATGACGATGATAATATTGAAGTAGTTAATAATTATTCATTCAGGAATTGTATTCAAATTATTGTCACCAGACGTTCGTCTATATGTATATATTATTTTATCATAATTATTTAAGTCAATGTTCACTTTGGTAAATATTTTTTAAATAATAATTCGTTAGATCTAAAAATATGAACAATATACATATTAAATTGAATTTTATTAACTAGCAATTAATAAAATTCAATTTAATATGTATAATATGTCTGCTCCATTAGTAGGGAATCTATATATCTAAATATATATGTTGGTTACCTGATAATAAATGCAGCAGCCACGTTTCTGACCTTGGGACACTTGAGAAGAGCTACGATGGTAAGGAGATTCCCCAGCACTCCGATGATCATGATTATCACAGTCAGAACAGCAGCCGTCGTCAGGAGTGGCCTCGAGAACCTAAAGAGCAATAAACAATTAAAACATTAAATTATACAAGAGCCATATAGCTTAATATATAATCAGTTTATTGATTTATAAAATCAGTTTATCAAAAATCATCATAATCATTAGATTTGCGCTCTGATGATGGTGGTTCTGTTATCGAGTTTTTACATATACATCCTCATACATTCCCTAAACTAAGCATAAATACTTGTGCTATAGGTGAACGAAACAAAGCGTGAAATGCAAGAAGCTTGAACAACAAACATGTACCCTATGAATGTACATAGATGAGGCGATGGATGTGTGCCAGGATTAAAAAATATGGCATTCGTTTCTCTCTGCCTACCCCATTCGGGACAAGACGTTATGGTATGCATGTATTGCGGATAACTAAATTGTTTATTTTTACAACTTCTCACCGATGAAGTGTCCTAAAAATATACCTGATTCTTAATGGTCACAATCCTAGGATTATATTATATAATATCTCTATGGTTCGCAAGCATCTTCTTGGTAGCTACAACAGTGCACATCACTGATCTCCTGGTTCATATAACTGTCTCTAGGGCGACCTATATGGTTTCTGCCCTCCGTCATTTCTTCGGCGACAGTAACAGACCCGGATGTCTGATGTTATGACCTGTCCATTTGGATAGTTGTTGGGCAACCATCTGTAGTTGTCTCGTTTCTCCGGCTCTGCTCGGCACCGCGTCTTTTAGGATATGGTCTGACCAATGGATCCTAGCCACGCACCTGCAGCACCACATTTCGAAGGAAGCCAGACGTCCAGATTCTCTCCGGCTGATAGTCTACGTTTCGCTGCACACTCCAGACAAGAGTTTTAATCAAGTTATTTTTGTTTTTGTTTCAAAAAAATTGTTGAAGGTCAGCGAGCTGCAAATATGTATATCCTCGATGATTCTCGAGGATTCACGACAGTTATCGAAGATTGACGAACCTTAGTACATCGCCGTCAATCGTAAAATAATTATTGTTATCATTCATGCATTAATCGTTTAACAGAATAGATTCGAATTAAATCTTAATTATTAGTTCCGACCCACGACATCGCAAATAGTTTAACATATTATTTTTATTGTATTTTTTTAATTCGAATATACCAGTGTTAATCATGTAAGCAGTTCTTTATTTTAAACCCTTCATTTATTTATTTATTTGGATAAGTATACAGTCAAATTGAAAATTATATAAAAGAAAAGATGTACAAAAATGAGACCAATTACATAGTCAAATATATAATGAACTGACATAGGCGATATCATAATTGGAGGTAGATGTTTTAAATTAAATAAAATCCTTATGAACACGAACATTCGTAATATTATTATAATCCTTCTGATCAAATAACTATATTAAAACATAGACCACCACATTGGTGACTCCCGACGTTTACTCCGAAATTGGTGACCCCAACGTGATTAACACGTGGCAACACTTGCATTTAGCTCTACTTATTATTTTTGGGTTTGAACGGCCATCTAGAGATATTCTGCTGCCCAGATATACAAATTATTTAATATTCTGTATTGTAGTATCACCCAGAATAATATTTGCGGTCATCTCTAATCATCCAGCAATCGTGCACATAATTTGATCTTTATATATCTTCATCATATATTTGAAGTTCAAGATATTTTTCAGCTTTCTCAAGGCCTCATTCTATACCTAATAAATCGATGACAATATATTTTTTTTATATTTATTAAAAAAAATCAATACAAATTTTACATATAAATCACAATTATAAAAGGTATACAATTTCCATCATATGATTCATAATAACCCTCTTTAATTGAGATAAAATCTCGTGTTAAAAGAGGGGAGTATCTATTTGCCAAAACATTGTAAATCTACTAAAAAACATGAAGCTACACAAAAACAAGAATGAAATAACAAAAAAAAAATCAATACAATCCTTTAATTTTATTTTTAAATATATTATAATTTTTTTCGAGTCTAAGACACAAAGGGAGTTCATTAAACCACTTAGTACCTTTATACTTATATACTTATAGAAATGTTGTGAGGCAGTTGTACGTAAAAGAGGAATGGTAATACATCCTTGTGAATTTATTCTGCTGCTTAAAGAAAATGACAATTGGTTTGAATTTGTAAGAATATCTTTATGAATTTGGAACAATGAGATTTTTTTGTAGATATTTTCAATAGTTGAAACTTTAAAATCTTGAAATAAATTAATAGTTGGATAATCAAATCTCTTTTTTAATATAATTTTAATAATGATTCTTTGAAAAACTTCTAAAGGCACTAAAGTGGTAAATATTTCGCCTAGAATACATGATCAAATAGGACAAAATTAATTATTTAAGAATCCTTCATCCTGTAATATATTTACAGTCCAATAATTTGAAAAGCTTGTTTTCAGATTTTTTAAATGAGGCGCATGCTTTTTAAATGTCATAATTTATGTTTAATTTAACTGAAGATTCATAAAATTATGTTTGCTTTTAAAGATGCTACACAGTATAGACATGCCATAAACGTTTATGATATTCCCATAGGAAGATTTTGAATATGTTTTCATTAATATTCACTTAGGATTTTAACAGAGAAAAGTAAATCATGAGTTACGAGTATAGTGTGTGAGGTTTATTAGTTATAAAATACAGACAATGGAAAGTGCATGAGATGCATAAAATTTTATATACTTTTTCGTATAAAATGTATATTATGGTAGGTAGAAACCAAGTAAAGATTTTCACTTTCATTCTAGAAAAGCAAACAGCCAAGTTCAGAGACAGATTTGAGAATTGAGGTCAGAGGCCTCCAAAATTTCAAAATATGTTTTTTAAAATTATTTTTATTGTTAGGTGTTTTGGGGGGCATAAATAGCCGATTTTACCCCTCTTTATCAAATATCGTATTTTTATCTTTGTGGTACATTTTAACAAAAATTAACTAAATTTTTAACTTTGTTTACACCACAGTTCGATTGAATTTGTGACCAGTTTCGGGATATAATTAAGAGGTTTATACAAGTACAGAGGAGAAATTTATTTCTCACGCAAATGTTGCTTCTCTGGGCTGGAAACATTGGTTAGTTGGAAGAAATTGCCATACGGAAATAAACTCGCCACTTGCGCTGGGTGCAAGGAAGTGTTCATTATTATAATTAATAGTCTAAGTCAGGATATTGCGCCGTCTAACTCACTTTGTATTTTCAAGAAAAAACTAAAGAACGAGAATATTTATCCCTAAACACTTGATCTCGTTTTCCCCTCCTTATTCTTTCCCAATCCATTTTAGCAATGTATTTTTTTGTTTATAATATTTATCTAAGTGTAAAGTATATATTTTCTTTTTTTTCGCTTTAATTTTTTTCGCTTTCAATTTTGTCATACTTTGTAATCTGCTTGGTTGGAATTTTTATTTATTTATATTATATTTATTTATATTAGGTATGTACAATAAGATAAATAAATTAAAAGGAATATTGTTAATATTTTTTAGGGGAAGTAATGCAAAATTTTTCAATATTGTCACGCTTTTTCAGTAAAGAAATGATAAAAATATTTTTATTCGAAACACACTGTTTAACATATTTGAGAATTATATTAAAAAAATGCGTTGTTT
Source organism: Molanna angustata (assembly GCA_963576475.1). Classification (NCBI taxonomy): domain Eukaryota; kingdom Metazoa; phylum Arthropoda; class Insecta; order Trichoptera; family Molannidae; genus Molanna; species Molanna angustata. The sequence continues at coordinate 27,083,915 of OY754982.1, forward strand.
GAGATAATTTGTCATATTAATATATTTTTCAATAAAATCTAAGTAACTTAGATAATTATTTGAGAAATCGCATTGAAAAGAAAATGCGTTGTTTGAGATTATATGCCCTTTTAATATATTTTTCAATAAAATCTAAGTAACTTAGGTGATTATTTGAGAAATTGTATCGAAAAAAATGCGTTGTTGAGATAATATGCCCTATTAATATATTTTTCAATAAAATCTAAGTAACTAAGGTGATTATTTTAGAAATTGTATCGAAAAAAATGCGTTGTTGAGATAATATGCCCTATTAATATATTTTTCAATAAAATCTAAGTAGCTAAGGTGATTATTTGAGAAATTGCATCGAAAAAAATATGATGATTGAGATTATATGCTCTGTTATTTTTTTAATAAAATTTAATTAAGTTAGGCGATTATTGGAAAGATTATACAGAGAATTGTTTCCGTTTCTTGCCTCGTAATTTACTTCCTCCTAAATACCAGAGGAGTGAAGTAGTCGGATTTAATGTTTTGTCTACAAATTGGTGTTTAACGGTGATTTATGTCTTTTTGCTCAGGTAATTCATATGGTAGGTGAAACAGTGGGGGCGTGTTTACTTAACTTTATTGTGTTTATTTATCATAAAAGAACGAGTGAAAGGAGAAAAATATGTAGCGAGTAAGAAACACGAAGACAAATTCTAAGAATTGGTTAAATTCACCTCGCGATCATTAAAGAACATTCTTTTACGTTGAGATACAGAAAGATATCCTCAACGAAGATGTGGAGTATTGTTTCAATTGTCATTGCAAACCGTTTCAAAATATTGTTATTGTTATTGGGTGCATGTTAAATTAATATTTGACATAGTAAATAAATCACATAGTAAAGAGTTCCTACGCGATTTACCAGAAATAATGATCTCTTCAGTATTCTGGCAGTACGTAATAATTACACAAAAAAAAATATCACAAGAGCTTGCTCCAAATTTAATATTATACACTATGGAAATATTGTCATTTTTTTTTAATCTCCAGTGGCATTTAAGGGATGTTTACAAAGCAATTTAACTATGTAATAAACTTACTTCTAATGTATGTGTGTGTATGCGTTTGTATGTCAATATCAATATGTAATTATTATGATAAATCGTTATGGCGTAATCGAGTTCTCATCATGGTGGCATGTAGGTAGTAATATTGTTAATCTTCCCTTTTAATCCTCTCCTAAATCATTTTGATTCAGATACACCATCATTCACGTGTTTTTATTAATTTTGTATTATTAGTGTTACGTATTCTGGTCCTTATGTGGGTAATTGTCTTATTTAATGTATTTTTGTAATATAAATAAATAAATAAATAAATAAATAAATAAATAAATAAATAAATAAATAAATAAATAAATAAATAAATAAATAAATAAATAAATAAATAAATAAATAAATAAATAAATAAATAAATAAATAAATAAATAAATAAATAAATAAATAAATAAATAAATAAATAAATAAATAAATAAATATTTAAATAAATAAATATATAAATAAATATATAAATAAACAAATAAATTAATTAATAAATAAATAATCAAATAAATATAAAATAAATAAATATATAAATATAATTAAATAAATAAAGAAATACATAAATAAATAAATAAACAAACAAACAAAAAAAACGAACGAACGAACGTAAAAAACAAACAAAGAAATAAACAAAGAAATAAACAAACAAAATACCTGTTAGGGCTGTTAGTTGCCCTTTAAGTAATAAAAAAAATATTAAAATATATATATTGTTATATTGTTATATTGGTTGCCATAAAATTGTGGTGGCACAAGTCACGTGGATTGTATACCAAGGATTTATAACGCTAAACCTAGTGGCTGAAAACATGATATATTAAAACATTTTTTCTTGTTTTTTTTCTTGAGCTAAATGAGACGTTATCTAAGGGGGGCTGAATTGTAAAAAAATATCGGTCATTCACTTCGATTTTATGTAGGTACTCTTTAAGCATATAAAAGATTTATTTCTCTACGACACATAGTTATGGAGTAAAAAAATGTTGTAAAAAAGAATATTTTAAACAATTATTTTTGGAGAATTAATGCTGAATTTTAAAATTATGTGACGAACATTCACTAGAGAAATGTTTGAAAATACTTATGGTATTTTTTAAGAAACACACTCTTACACATATTTGAGTAATTTGATTTAAAATAGGGGTGTTTAGGTATATATGCCCCTGTCATGTCTAATGTCTATAGACTATTTATTATTGATCTGTAATTCTTATGTTTTCTATGTGCAAAATCTACAGGGTTTACAACCTGTACAATGATGACGCATCTTTATAAAAATAACTAACAAAGAAACGGAAATCAGTTTCAATTATTCCATTTCAAATTGAGTGTTCATCTGTAACGTGGGCGTATGTGAAACGAGGTATCTCTTTGGATGCTCAAGATACTGACGGAATATTCCAGCAGATGTCTGGTGGAAAATGGAATTCTGTATAATAAGACGCAGTGAGAGTATGGACGAATTAAACTAGTGTGTGGGAGGAAAGCGACTTAATTAATAGAAAACATGTAGGTACTGTACTATGTATCAATACTGGAAACTTCCATTTTGATAGACAGAAGTACGAACTGAAATAGATGGATAATTAACATTATCTCTCTATCCATTGGTCGGGAAAATAACTATGTGTAAAGTTTAGTTTCTAAATTCAATGTAATATATAAAATAATGATTTAATTAGGTAATATATGTAGGTACATATTTTATTTTATTTGGGGAATTACAATCGAATAATAAACAATAATTTAAATGGGGAATAACAATCGAATTAAAAATTACTCTTGATGTGTGAAAATTATTTCTTATTCTTTTTAAGAAAACCAACTTTTTTGTCAAGTTTATCAAATTTCAATTTATCATCTATTCATATACCTAAATATTTCATACACTTAACTTTTTCAATATTTTCATTATCAATATTTAATGTGAAGTAATATAACACATAAATCATTATCTTATTGATTAATGGAAAATATTTTGACTCAACTGGTTAAGACGTTAAGTTTACCAATAAAAACCCAGCCTTTATTTTAATTTGTGAAATCAAAGTGACGGTAAAACGGACGATAAAGGGTTAGTGCGACACAACCCAAACTATCTATAGTATACGCCTTTTCAATTCTGTTCAAAGCGCTGTGAAAAGCTTCCATTATTCAGCAATTCGCAAAATTGGGTGCGCGTAGCCGTGCCAATAAAAAATAATTAATAAAAAATATTAATATTAAATAAATACTTTATGACGCCGAAAATATCTATAAAAGTACGAAAATAATGTGTTAAAAATTGTGATTATTAATTTCCCACTATGATATATTATTAATATCCACTATGATATATCATTAATATCCACTATGATATATCATTAATATCCACTATGAATATCATTAATATCCACTATAATATATATCATTAATATCCACTATGATATATCATTAATATCCACTATAATATATCATTAATATCCACTATGATATATCATTAATATCCACTATGATATATCATTAATATCCACTATGATATATCATTAATATCCACTATGATATATAATTAATATCCACTATGATATATCATTAATATCCACTATGATATATCATTAATATCCACTATGATATATAATTAATATCCACTATGATATATCATTAATATCCACTTATGATATATCATTAACATCCACTATGATATATCATTAATATCCACTATGATATATCATTAATATCCACTATGATATATCATTAATATCCACTATGATATATCATTAATATCCACTATGATATATCATTAATATCCACTATGATATATCATTAATATCCACTATGATATATCATTAATATCCACTATGATATATCATTAATATCCACTATGATATATCATTAATATCCACTATGATATATCATTAATATCCACTATTATATAACATTAATATCCACTTTGATATATCATTAATATCCACTTTGATATATAAATAATATCCACTAGGATATGTCATATATTTCCACTACGATATATCAATATTTTCCATTGTGATATATCGTTGATTTTCACTATATATAAATAATTTACACTATGATATTATATCATTAGTATCCAATATGATATAACATTAATTTCCACTATGATAAATCATCAATTTCCACAATGGTATATCATTAATTTCTGTAATTATATATCATTAATTTCCACTGTGATATATTTTTAATTACCATTCAAATATATCATTAATTTGCACTATGATACATCTTTTATTTCTATTATGATACATTATCAATTTAATAGTTATAAATCATTATTTTTATCTATGATATGTCACTATTTTCCGATATGATAAATCATTAATTTCTACTATAATAAATCATTAATTTCCACTATGACATTAAAGTGGAGGGTAAGAATATGTTAAAATACTTTTTTTTTATTTCCGGAAAATTACACAATATTACAAAATCAATTTAAAAATTATAAATATAAACATTATTATTACATTGTAAACACTTATCAAGCCGGTCCTCACGTATGCTTCTGAAACCTGAGTGATGACCAAACAAACTGAAGCATCCATAGCGGCTTTTGAGAGAAGGATCCTTCGAACGATCTACGGGCCAATAAAAGAGAATAATGGTTGGCGTCGTCGATACAACAGGGAACTGTACGAGACCTATGAAGAGCCCGATGTGATCAGTTCCATCAAGATAGGGCGCTTAAGATGGGCTGGTCACATAATCCGAATGGACGACGACAATCTCACAAAACGCCTCACACTTTCTGTGCCACAAGGTCGAAGGGGACCAGGAAGAACAAGGACTCGATAGATGGACAGCGTCAGCGTTTCAATAGATATTAGAAACTGAAGAACGAAGGTAATGGATAGACGGGAATGCAGGAGACTCCTGGATTCAGCCAAGGCCCACCCAGGGCTGTCGAGCTTATGACGATGATTACACTGTAAACAGTTAAGGTTATATGGAATAATAAATTATCAATTTCCACTGTGACATTGAAGTGGATGGTAAGACTATTTTATCCGTTTATTTTCCTTTTCTTTTAAAAAAAGGAATACCTATGTATATTCTGTGATACGAGGGTAAGTATTTGAGAACTGTGAGCAGACATTCAGAAAATAGGCAATTTGAGGTTGCGTAGTTATAAGACGTAGGTGTATGGGTACCCACCCATTCAAAAATTCTAGTTGTGTAAGGAAAATTAGCTGACGAGGGTACGGTTCTCCTATGTACACCTTGACATGTTCACAATAGATTCTGCTTTTCATCCAACTAATGGACGAATACGTTCAACATAACACATTTTTTTACTTTAAGCAATACAAAGAAGATTAATTATTTCTGTAAAATAAGTTTTTATAATAATTTAAGTTTTGGGATTAGGTAGTATCATGATCTGACACAAACTTCTTCATTTTCTCTTTCTCTTTATGCAATATCAGGTCGTCTTCGACTATTTTCTACTCTGGCATAGGCTTCTCTGTCCTGGGGGGACAAGTCTGATCCAACCGGCGAAATCAAAACCCTCACAATTATCCATATCATGGATATAATTATTATATGGAGTTCTACAATATCTTTGGACGTCATAGAACTCCATATGATAATTGTATTAATGATATGGGTAATCGCGGGGGTTTTGATTTCGCCGGTTGGACCAGACTTGCCCCCCAGAGCTAACTGGAAAAACTCCGAACCGGAACTAATAATTCTGACGCTGTTCAAGGGAAACATATAATATGCGACAGCATTGTCATCGAACGTTTTTTTCTTTATTGTGGAAAAACGCATTATTTGAATAGAGAACGTATGTTTGTAGTTTTTTTATTATTTTTTAATTAAATTTTTTTCCTACCTATTTTTTATTTTTTTACAGTATAGTAGGTACATTATTTCCTTTCTGTGTATTGCGTAAAGGGTATTCTTTTTAATAACGTACCTTTTGTATGTAAAATGTACCTACAACTTGTATGTAAAAATTATGAAATAAATGAGCATTATAATGATCGTAGCTTTCATTGTTTAGCAACCAATTCCTCAATAAATGGCGTTAGAAAAAATTTCGTTGTTATTCGATGGTGTTCCCAGTTTATTTTCAAAAGGTGTATATGTACCATGTATATGCACATAAAAAAGGGGAGGTGGGCGTTGCACACATATAAAATTTCCAAGATTTATATTGATAAGGGATGCCAATGAAAAGGCTAATTCGTGAACTTTGCGCTTAACGTGATAGCGTAAACCAGCCGATGACAGGTCGTTAACCCTATATTCCCGCTTTGACTGTATTGAGAAATAAATTTGTCAAAAAAGTATCCTTTTGATAAATTTTGGCACAATTATTAACTAAAAATCTCAAAGTATACACCAAATACATCAAAGTATACAGTTTTTAAGTATTAAACGGATCAAGGATAATAGTTTGCATGGATAATGGTTTCATTAAGTTATGGCTCATGGAATATATGCCTACAAACGTAATATGTAATTTAGTGTACTCAGGTAGGATTGATCATATAATTTAGTTGGATTATTGTTATATACATATTTATACACTGTGGATTATACGACTTCCGATTTGCATACCTAAATATATTTTAATGGTACCTACTCAGGTGATAGGTTGGTAACCCTATATACAGTGTAGATACCTATGATTAGGTTGTTTAATAAGATCCTAGAAAATTTATTACTGTAATAAAGCAAATCTTATCCATACGACAATTACCAAAGACTCATTAGTACTCATTACCTTAATAGGTAACCGTAAAATAAACATCTACTCTAGTTAAACTAAATAGAGAAAAACTCAAATCAAATTATATGCATACAACTTGTTAAGTTCCATCAAGATAGGGCGCTTAAGATGGGCTGGTCACATAATCCGAATGGACGGCGTCAACCCCACAAAACGCCTCACACTTTCTGTGCCACAATGTCGAAGGAGACCAGAAAAGACCAAGGACTCGATGGATGGACAGTGTCGATGCCGATGCTTCCACAATATATATTAGAAACTGGAGAACGAAGGCAACGTATAGACGGTAATGGGGGAGACTCCTGGATTCAGCCAAGGCCCACCCAAGGCTGTCGTGCTTATGATGATGAACTTGTTTAGTAGTTTTAAATGTATGTGTTTTAATCTGCAAAATATGGTTTGTTTAAAAAATATTCTAACATAATTTGTAGGGCGTCAACAAGTAATGGAGATATGGAAGCATGGTTTGGAACACGGCTGAAGGCAGTCCTATTTCAAACACTTGATTTGTAGGGCGTCAACAAGTAATGGAGATATGGAAGCATGGTTTGGAACACGGCTGAAGGCAGTCCTATTTCAAACACTTGATTTTTTCCTCCGTGCAAAAGATTCCCAGAACCCAGCAGATCGCTATCCGATATATGCATAAATAAACGAACGATTATTTATTTTTGCTTGTTATAAAATTGAATAATAAAATTGATTATTGGACACTTCTTCTTCTATCGTGTCAGCAGCGTCCTAAACTCCCTTCCCAGACCAGTAAGTCAGGATTGAGATGATCCTCCCAATTGGTTCCTCCCACAACTCTCCTTCAGTGCACTTCGCCTGATTCGTACTGCCATAGGTTAAACATGGGATCAGAGGGCCAAGTCTGGTCAACCGGCGAAATCAAAGCCATCCATGTTTAATTAAATTTAATTTGAAAAACACTTCCTTGTACCTTGAGCATTTTACCCGTATCATGGATATAATTATTATCTTATGGAGTTATTTAAAATCTTAAGACTTTATAGAACTCCATAAGATAATTTGATTCATGATATGTGTAAACATGGATGGTTTTGATTCCGCCGGTTGACCAGACTTCCCCCCAGGTTTATTTACTTTTTTTTATTTTATGTAGCTTCTCGGGCAACAAACAGGTACTATGTCAAATAATTATTTAACACACACCCAATAACATGTTGCCACATTCTGGAAACTTACGATATTAATCGTCTCACAGATCCAGACTGAAAACACAATTAAAAACTGTGTCTCCATCGGGAATCGAACCCGGGACCTTTAGATCAGCAGTCAGATACCTAACCAACTGAGCCACGAAGACCGACTATTCTAATGTACAAAAGATATCATTTTCATGGTACATTATGTTGATAGTTGGCGGGTGCTACCGATGGATTCAGATCAGCCCCCCTAGTCAACGTTTGTCGTTTAGCTCAAGAAAAGAAACAAGAAAGGATAAATCTGTGTTTCCACCTTTTTACAACCCGGAACGTTTTAAGATCTGAATTAATATATTTCATCAACTCTTTATATTTCATCAATGTCTATATTTTTATTTGTTTCTATATTTCCTCTCTGCGTGTAATTAATTATTGTAAGTGTATGTTGAAACAAGTAAATGGCTTATGCCGTATATTTTGTAAATAAATGAATAATCGATAAAGTATGTAGAATAAATACGCCGTACATGGTACACACACAGATACATTGTGATGAAACTTACAAAATACAATCTCAGCATGACATAAGTTGATAATCTACAATAAAAAATATAATCTTCAAAATTCGTAACACCCACCATATCCCCTTGAGGTAGTGAGGAGTAAAAAATCTACATAGTAAACGTTTTGATTTCACAGGTGATTTAATTTTATTGCTTATGAATAATAAAGAATATACTTGTGCAGGTCCTGATCAGCAACGCTGTTCTGTAATGGTTGTGAAATGAGGTTACCAAATGATTGTATGTATTGTATGTAGGTAGGTACAGACCAAATTACCTTTATTAAAATTATTATTGTTACCTATTGTAGGTAGAGTCGAGTCTTCATATTGTCAACTATACAGGAAGGTCGGATGACAATAATTTAATTTGATTCTCTTGCATACAAAGTGACTACTCCAATGGTTCCAAAACCTCGAAAATTTTCACCAACTATTGATACGTCCATCGCCACTTGTTCTGCATATGGGGATTATTTATCGGTCAAAAATGGCAGTAGCAAATATTCCATCACACTGACAAAATATATAATAGACTTAATAACATCAATTCAAAAATAATTAAAATCTAAATCGACCATTGACTGGGAAATGTCCAGTACCTATGTACTTTGAAAGGTTCATTCTATAAAATCCATCCAAGTTTCAATTCCTCCTAAACCATGGTTCCACGACAAGAGCATGGCCAAACGAGATATGTCAAATCGCATCAGACTAGTAATATCTTATTAACAGTCACTTCTACAAGAGAGGAAGTCGAGACCCTGAACCATGTGTTTGTTGAATTCCCAATCCAAACCGATGATTTGTACTATACACTCAACACTCCACTACCAATCAATATGTTACATCTTCTGTCATTAAATTTCTGCATATTCATTTCCACATAGCAAACCTTGTACTAATTTTTTCGACTGAATGGATTCATAATATTTTTATACTGACAGAAACCATCCTTATAATTGGGTGGAATGTCACATACGCTAAAAAGAAAACGAAGACAAAACAAATTTTGATTTGAGAACCAGAATACTGTTTATAAGGGTTGAATATGTATGTGCACACCACCAGGCAAATCAAAATATATTATAGCTCACCGCCCGTCGTTGCATATTTGTTAAGCCTTTTGGCTACTGTGCGACCGTCCTAGGTTCGATCGCCAGCAGAGAAAAAAAATTGATAAATCTTGCGCGATTTTTGCTTTTGTGGGCTGGAATCACTGGTTGGAAGGAATTTCCAAATGCCAATAAACTCACCACTTGTGCAAGGTGCAAGGAAGTTACATTATTATTATAATTACAAGAGACAAAACTGAACAAACACAAATTGCTTCATTCACACCTAAACTCTGTCTCATATATGATGCAGATTGTTTATGCTACTTATATTTTATTCCTTAATCTTATTACTAAAGTCTGGATGGACCCATTTTTTAAGTATTCCACTTGTCTACACCTTCATCTTTTTCCTCTCTTTTAAGGCCTGTTGGCCTTTAATGTCCTGCGTCAGCTTCTCTTCTGTGACGTGGATTGCCATCTGTCCTTCCATTTCTTAGAGGAACGTCCTGGAGGTTTGCTTTCCTGGGTATGATTATCCCTAGCCATTTTGACAGTTCTTGAATCAGTCATTCTCGACACGTATTCGCTCCAGAACCATCTTCTCTGTCGACCCCATCTTACGATATCCTCTACTACGAATAGTCTCAAATCACTGATCGTACTCTATACACGAAGTTCGATGCCATTATATGTGTGAAATGAATTTTGAATGTAACAATTCTAGTTATTGGTCAAAATGGATTACAGAATTAGAGTTATATTTGCAAGCAACTGGACAGGATACTGTTATAGAATCCAAGAAAATAGCATTATTATTTTATGAAACGAAAAAAATACATTCATTACGCTGGTTTTAGGGATTTTTTTTGGTACGGACAGTGAATCTCTAAATTTAATAAATATTATTTATTTATTTATTTATTTATGTAGCTTCTCGGGCAACTAACAGGTACTATGTCAAATAATTATTTAACACGCACCCAATAACAAGTTGCCACATTCTGGAGACTTACGATATTTATCGTCTCACAGATCCAGACTGAAAACACAATTTTAAAAACTGTGTCTCCACCGGGAATCGAACCCGGGACCCTTGGATCAGCAGTCAGATATCCAACCAACTGAGCCACGAAGGCCGACAAATTACAACAGACATTATAAAGAAGAAACAAATATATTTATATCAAAAAACATTTTGAAAACAATCTATGTATTGTGTAGGTACACAAGAATTATGTTAATGACGAATACTCAAAGATGAGATCACATTCCAATCGACATATCACACAGCATCTCTCATCCACTGTAGGTGCTGTACCAATCTATTGCTCCACCCAATATCGTATAACTTAATGCTCACTTCAAGCTGCATAGTAAATATCAATAATAACGTCATCAGAGTGTACTGGAAACTTTGCAGATATAATAATAAAAACGATTCCAAAAAGTGGGTTGAAGTGGCATATTCAGCATTAACCATTTATATGTTGCAATACGAAAAAACGAAGAATTATACATTTTTAATAAATTAACAAACCGGCCAATAAATGTAAAAAAAATGCACAATACAAATCCGATACAGTACCTACAAAAGGCAATAAATAGTTGAAAGTAAATTATATACATAATATGTAGAAACAACAATAGATAAATAAATTTAACTGTAAAATAGTTAAGATAAAGAAAAATTATGTATCATTCAATAAAAAAAATATACCGATGAATGGGAGTCGCGTTTGCGAAAAAAAAAATAAGTAGAACGTAAAATTTAATATAATTTTGTTTCATAATTTTAGTTGATTATGAAGTTCAATCATGAAATGACAGTTTCAAACATAGAAAAAAAATAAAAATAAAAAAAACAAATAGATCAAGTGCAAAGTTGGCAGTTGTTAATAATGGAAAGACCCATAAATAAATTTTTCAAAAAAATAATTGAAGAGTTCTTGCTGTGGAATGGATAGTATAAAAATCCTCTATGTCGGATATGCGAGAGAGCCAATGGATGAGAATTTACTCTGAAAGACTGAAAAAAAAATTGTTATGAAATATATGCCTTTGTAGCAACTTTGAAATTATCTTGTATCACTAAATGGCGCATTATATTTTATCATTATCAACAATAAAAATACACTCCTCTTCTTCTTCCTCATGCGTTTTCAATCCATCGTTGGACAAAGGCCTTCCCCTTGCTCCTCCACATTTATTTATTTATTTATAATTATTTATATCATCTCGACATTTATAAAATCATCTATAAATACTATCCACATGACTCTATTCCGGGCACACTGCATCCAATTTACTCCCAAAATCTTTCTGATGTCATCCGACCATCTTGCCTGTGGTTTTCTTTTTTCCTGTTTTCTTCATCTTTTTTTTCTTTTTGTTTTTTTTTTAAATACATTATCACAATACAAAAGATATAATTCTATATGTTTAAAATATTAAATATCAATTTTTTATTTGGTTTCAACCGAGCCTGTTTTGAGGTGACAGAAAATATATTTGCATTATATCTCATAGAAAAAACATTATAACTTTGTAATATATTGATGTTAAGCCTGTTTAGCAGAAATCAGGTATTTACGGAAACTTACGCATAAGGAAGTTCGGTATTCTCCGGAGTTAGGAATAGATGTATTATATAATGAGGTTAAAAAGAAAGAACTCTCTCCGATATTACTGAGAATAGATTGCTCTCGTTGTGGTTATATATATATATATATATATATATATATATATATATATATATATATATATATATATATATATATATATATATATATATATATATATATATATATATATATATATATATATATATATATATATATATATATATATATATATATATATATATATATATATATATATATATATATATATATATATATATATATATATATATATATATATATATATATATATATATATATATATATATATATATATATATATATATATATATATATATATATATATATATATATATATATATATATATATATATATATATATATATATATATATATATATATATATATATATATATATATATATATATATATATATATATATATATATATATATATATATATATATATATATATATATATATATATATATATATATATATATATATATATATATATATATATATATATATATATATATATATATATATATATATATATATATATATATATATATATATATATATATATATATATATATATACATATATATATATATTTTTTTTTTTTTTTTTATTTTTTTTTTATTTTAACAATTATACATTAATGATAAAAAGAATTATAAACAGTATCTTAAAATTAAATTATTTAATATCTATTCATCCCTCAGTTGAGATCAAATCTCGTGTTCGAGGGAGGAGCACAGTCATTTTATCGGTTCATTTATTTCAATAACATATAATATTACTAAAAATAACACGCATATATTTAAATTAATATTACGCGAACTGGTGAACAGTTTACGGATGAACCCTCACCAATGGAGCATACTCTAGTATACGCAAGCGCATACTGAGAACCGCGAACTGCATTTGCCGTTCACAGGGCCCCACTAGCAGGCATTCACCGTTCACCGTCCACCGTCACGAAACAAAAACCACTAACCGCAAAAACTGGAATACAATAAAAATACATTAATTACATCAAGAACAAATTCAAATAAATTACTCTTCAAAAACAAAATCAATATTTCTTATATAATAACAGACAACATCAAAAAATTATATATACACATAACATATCATCAAAAAAAAAAAAAAAAGTACACACAACTCAACACCAAAAAAAAAAAAAAATTTACACTCACAATTTGGCGTAATTTGGAAATATAAAAAAATTAAAATAAAATAAAAAAAAAAAAATATATATATATATATATATATATATATATATATATATATATATATATATATATATATATATATATATATATATATATATATATATATATATATATATATATATATATATATATATATATATATATATATATATATATATATATATATATATATATATATATATATATATATATATATATATATATATAAGAAATTGTACTTCTTCTTTTGTATATTACTTTACTCTTACTGTATTATATCAATAAACTGTGTATAGCATTTGAATACGCGTTGTAGTTATTATAATGATAAACTACCATATATCCCAAACTTAATACATTTTTTTTAATATTTTAATTTACAAATTACTAAAAAGGCACGTCATTTTTATAAAATGACATTGAAGAATTATCAAGTTTTCATAATGAAATATTTAAATAATTTAACAAACTCATTTTATGAAAATGCTAAAAATTTGCCTTACGAAATTTAAATACTTTCTGAAGCGACTTGGTAGTGAGGAGTATACTCAACACGTTGGCCATAACTCACTCGTTTAGTTTTACAAGTGCATCTTGTCTGTCTAATCCTTCTTTTACAAAACTATAAATCACAAATCCACATGTCCTTCGCAGCGAGGAACACCAATCCAGCTTTATGGGATATGTTATCTCGTATATGTACATATGTGCTTTACTATCCAGGATGTCCAGATCAGTTCTAATAATTTCTATCTGAGGAATAAAACAAGGTACACCCCCCTTGTACCTACATACATATGTGGGTTAATTAATTCTTTATAGGATGTTTGCTTTAATGGATCTGGAACAAACTACAAATTACTATCTTCATTATAAAGTAATTCTGTAGAGGATCGCTTTAGAATAGTGTTTTAACCATTTTATTTCATTTTATTTATTTATTTTATATTGCTTCTCGGGCAACTAACAGATACTATGTCAAATATTTATTTAACACACACCCAATAACAAGTTATCACATTATGGAGACTTACGATATTAATCGTCTCACAGATCCAGACTGAAAACACAATTACCTAAATTTACTTTTTAATTACTTTTTGTAGGTACATAATATAAACAAATATAATGCACACTGGTGGGCTTATTGCCATTAGGCAATTTCATCCAACCAACCAGATTATAGAGTGACAGAATTATATATGTACATCAACAAAAAAATGAATGCTAGTAAAGAACCTATACATCATTGCAAAAAAAAGAAGGATTGGGATAGGACAAGAAGAGAAAATCGAGATCAGTAAATGTTATATCTGTGTTTTTTTTAAAATATGTAATTAAATTCAGTTGCCAGTCTCAAATCGATTGGTTTCGATTGGTTGAACCACACCACCCCATTGTACGCGTAGTAGTATTTTGTAAAACTTGTATGTGATAGCGGGTTACAAAATTGATCTATTATATTTTGTCTATTACTATACACACAAAGGCATGGCGTGGCTTTTCTATGTCTTGTATTTGAAATAACACATTTTTTTACAAATATTTCTGAAGACAGCACATGAAAATTATGAAATAGTACAGTCAGATGTTTATTCAATAATAATTTTTGTGCAATTTTTAGATATTTTTTTCACAATTGGAAATATATATATTTTTTAATAATTAATTACACCTACTAAAGTAGCCTTAAAAAGGTTTAAAACATCCTTTATTATTTATTATACCTTTGTTAGTACTATTGAAAAATGTTTATTCGATATTATATCAATAAAATAATAAATAGCGTCGGCCTTCGTGGCTCAGTTGGTTAGGTATCTGAATTGCTGATCCGAGGGTCCCGGGTTCGATTCCCGGTGGAGACACAGTATTTAAATGAGTTTTCAGTCTGGATCTGTGAGACGATAAATATCGTAACTCTCCAGAATGTGGCAACTTGTTATTGGGTGCGTGTTAAATAATCATTTGTGATAGTACCTGAAGGTTGCCCAAGAAGCTACATAAAATAAAATAACATGTTTTTTTCATATTTATTGCATTTATGTACATTACATTTACATATTTAAGTATATTGTATTTGATTTTGTATTATGTATTGAAATAATGTAAGTTGAAATGAAAGTGAAACAATGTGACAGACATGAATAAATAAATAAATAAGCAGCGTTCGAAAAACCGCGTCCAGTCTTCCGCGTCATTTACGAGGGAACGAATTAAATAGAATTGATTGAGTTGTACGCCTGCAAATAATTCAACTGCTGATTAGAACGATGTAGTTCCCGTGAACTATCCCCTCTCTCTCTTTGATATACTTTCCTATCTCCCAGTACCTACATAGTTGATAGTTCCCGTATAATATGGTACATCCTACGGTTACCGTTCATTAGATCCGCGATCAGGGGAACACCCGCTCGCCACTCTACCCAGCCAACCGGACGTCCGCCATTGAGGATTGGCGCGAAACCATCTCCCGCCATAACCGATCGGCGGTTGTAATTCGGTTTTACGCCGCTAGATGCGCACACTAATCTATTAAATCACTGCTCTCTTCCGAATAGGTAACTCGCAATACATGGCACTGCTTGAAAATTCAGATTTTTTTTATAAAATTCCCACTTCGTATAAACATAAATATGATTTTTGTATTTATTTACGCCATAAATAGCCTTTCACGAGAAAATATAATACATAAAATATTAACATACATAGATTGAATGCATATCAAAAAATTATAAAATTAACATTTACAAAAATCACTACAAAATGTGATGAAATCAAAATAAGTAAGAGGCAAACGAAAATATAAACAACGACTATTATATCAAGCAGAAAACCAATCAAAATGTCTAATAAATAAAATAAGGACATGAAAACATTAATCTCGAGTAATAACAAATATTGACAATTTTCAGAAAGTCGAGTCAAATACTTGCATATGCAGACGACATCGACATAATGGCTAGAACGTTGCCTTGTATGAAGGATAACTTCTTGAGACTTGAGTCTTCAGCCAATAACATGGGTCTAAAGATCAACACTTCGAAGACAGAATACATGGCAACAAGAAAAGCATCACTGAACAGTATAACCGTAAGAAACGAATCAATATCAGTGGGAACCCATCAGCTAGAAGCCGTTGAATCATTCACTTACCTGGTATCACTTGTTACAGTGGACAACAACACCAGTGCGGAAATAAGGACAAGACTTGCCGCAGCAAATAGATGCTATTATGGACTGCTTAAGCACTTAAGGTCACAAAAACCCTAATTTACAAAACTCTTCTTAGACCGGCCATGACATATATTATGCATCAGAATGCTGGACATTGACCAAGAAGGACGAAAATGCATTGTTGGTGTTCGAAAGGAAAATACTTCGCAAAATATTTGGCCCTACCTGTGAAGGAGGATTTTGGAGGATCCGGTTTAACCATGAGCTAGAAATAATGTATGGCGAACCAAACGTTGTCCAATACATCATAATACAACGTCTACGTTGGCTCGGACACGTTTGTAGAATGTAGGATAGCCGGGTCCCAAAGAAAGTATTGGACACCTGCCCTGAAGGAAGAAGAAGCAGAGGGAGACGTTGGATGAGATGGCTGGACGACATCGAGGGCGATATAAGAGCGATCGGACAGACAAACTGGAGGAGACTTGCTGTCGACAGGGCGGGATGGAGGCAGTTTCTTGAGAAGGCCAAGGCCCACACCGGGCTGTAGCGCCATTGCTGATGATCAATAACAAATATTGATCCGAATCATATAACTAAAATAGATAATTATGATTAAAAGTATGAAGATTCAATAAAAAATTGTATCTTTACTCTTCTGTGGCTTATACCCAGAACGCCGGCAAAGAAGTCAAAAAACTTACCTCTGTGCTACAGCGATTAAATTATACTTATTATGTAAAGTATAACGATGTATGATAGAATAAGAAATGAGGATATTAGACGAGAATGTATGATTGAAAGAAATATCGTAAGTAAGATGAAAATAAATGCCCTAAGGTGGTTCGGCCACATAGAAAGAATGAGTGATGACCGTCTGACAAAAAAAGTAAACAAGGCTGATAAAAGAGGAACGAAAAGTAGAGGTCGGCCAAGAAAAAGTTGGCACGATCACATAAATGGGATTTTGAAAGATGGTGATGTTAGAAGTAAGAATAATAGAAGAGCGTGTATGAGACGATGTATGGACGTGAATGAAGCGAGGAATGTATGTCAAGAGAGAGGAGTCTGGCGTTCGGTTCTCTCTGCCTACCCCAAATAGGGAAATGGCGTGATGGTATGGTATGGTATGGTATTATGTAAAGTAGATTTAATTACATACATATTATAGACTATCTTCCGTTCTCCCGGTACTGACGTAGGTATAGCTGTGAAACTTCTGTGTTTACAAATAGAATTGTACATTTTTTTTATTTGTTTATTTAAATATATAAATTACATTTAATATTTGGGGTTAAAGGTATTTGTAGTATGTAGAGCTTGCTAAAGTGCCAGAGTGGTCACTTGGTTAGAAGCGATTGCATACCAGTCGGAGCTGATATACACGCCTGTAATTGAGGTGGTAAGGTCGGTCAGTTGGACGTGTAGTTATTACCTGTTTGTCCGCCTTTGGCTACATTCACCCAAACGATATCTCACCTGCCTGGTTCGAACCTGGAGGCCGTCTGTTCGGAGAGTCCCGACAGCTGAGCCACAGATTGATCGACCAAGCAACTGCGATACCGTATACAATAGATTATTAAATATTACTCAGGTAAAAATGGTTGACAGATTGAAAGATGTAACAGGAAATTGAACTTACTCTTTTATTGATCAAGTTGATGCTTACAATTGGTGCTTATTAATATTACTTGGTACAGAAAATGTTGAATTATTATTTAATGATTATAAATGTAAATTTGGAACGCGGACGATTTGAACGACGACGAGCGGTCGGGCAGCGTGATGCCTAGCCTCGAGATCTGGATAAGCGGAATGCCTGGGAGCTCTGTGTTACTCCTTATATAGGGGTCGCGCTGTGGATACGGCGCAGGGCAAGATGGCGCCTGCCGACGTAACTCAGCTTCGCGGCGCAATCGGAGGTTGCGCCACAAGTACATGTTATAAAAAAACAACTAACTAATGTTTCCTTTCCTTATTTAAGCTGTAAGCTTGTATTTAGGAAAGCAGCAGCTCTTTGCTTACACAATAAAAATACTTAACTAAAATAAATAATTAATTAACATTTTAGCAGTAACACTTCAGGCTGGATCTGTGAGAGGATTAATATCGTAAGTGTCCAGAATATGGCAACTTGTTATTGGGTGATGCGTGTTAAATGTATATTCGACATAGTACAACATGTTAGTTACCCGAGAAGTAGAAAATAGAAAATGTATGTACATCATCCTACATTCCCTAAAATAAGCATAAATACTTGTTCTATAGATTATAGATGAACGAAATCGGTCGTGGTAGGATTCGAACTGGATTTACTAACCCAGTGCGCTAACCGCTCACCCATGAACACATTTTTCTAATAAAATAATTTCTCAACATTATAATTTAAGTACGTAGTTGTATAATACCTACAATTTTAGCAGGTACTACTTTACGTTGGAAATTTTCGCGTTTATATCAACTTTGACAGCTCACCAAGATCATTAATAAAAGTATTCTTGGATGTGCATTAAGGTCTAGTGTCGAATAAATGTTTAAAAAATGAAAGTTAAATTTTCACTCACTCTTTGGCCCTTCGCTCCAAACAATACAAATTCAAATGTAATTTTCAATTAAATAGAGCTCACAAAAAGTCTGACCATGTCAGTTGTGTACAATTGTCCGTGGAAAATGATTAATCACGATATAACTCTGATTATTGGCTCTGATGCCACAATACTTTGGACCATGTTAATCAGCCAGACCATTGTAGTAAGCAGACAATACCTTTACAATCTTCCTTTACTCTCCGTCATTTGAAATGTCCCATGAGAGATAAATAAATTAATCAGTATTTGTGACGTCATAACTTTGAGACAAAGAAGTCTGGACGAGTTTTATATATTAAACTAAAAAAAATATTACCGTTTTATCATCTGGGGGGCAAGTCTAGTTCGACCGGCCAAATCAAAACCCTAGTGATTACCCATATCATGGGTATAATTATCGTATGGAGTTCTATGACATCTAAAGATATTATAGAACTCCATCATATAATAATTATATCCATGATATGGGTAATCGTGAGGGTTTTGATTTCGCCGATTGAATCAGACTTGCCCCCCTGATGTGCCCTTGAAGAGAAAACAGAATTATGAACAGAATTAGTTAGTCCAAAATTAATCATAAAATTTATTACAAAATAATTTTTTTAATCAAGTACCTACAAAATTTATCAATTCATTAAGTCCAAACTAATTTTTTTTAAGAACACAATAAAATTTATAATTAAGTACAACATTAATGATTTAATTAAGCACGAAATTAATTAATTATTAATAATTAATTCATTTAGTAGGTACATGTACTTTGTGTAAGTTAATCGTTGGTGAGTTTTACACATAATATGTACATACATACATACATACCATCACGCCATGTCCCTTACGGGGTAGGAAGAGAGAACCGAACGCCATATCTTTCTATCCTGGCACACATTCATCGCCTCGTCAACATTCATGCAATCGTCTCATACATGTTCGTCTATTGTACATGCTTCTAACATTTCCGTCTTTCAGAATATCGTTCACATGGTCGTGCCATCCCTTTTTTGGGCGGCTTCGGCCTCTCAATCCATTCCTAACCGCATTGTATATTTTCTTCGTCAGGCGTTCCTCATTCATTCTACCCATGTGGACAAACCATCTCAGTGTGTTCACTTTCATTCTATTAATGATATCTTTCTTCATCTTACATTCTTTCCTTATGTTCTCATTTCTTACCCTGTCATACATCGTTCTATTGCAGATTCTTCTTAGCGATCTCATTTCAACAGCATTTATTCTGCTTTCGTGCGACTTCTGCCATGTCCAGGTTTCACTTGCATACGTCAATGTTGGCACTAAGATAGCGTTATGAATGGCAACTTTGGCAGCCTTTGATATGTTGCGATCATTCATAACTGGTCTCAGTGCTCCATTCACTCTGTTTCCTGCCATAACTCTTCTTTCGATATCCTCATACGCACATAATATGTGCGTATGAGTATATGTGTGTATAGTATAAGTCGATGGCGAAACGGACATATTATATTGTATGTCCACTTTTTAGTTAAATTGAGTGATGATAACATTTTGTAGAGCTCGACTATTCTTTGATCTGTGAAAATATAGTATGCCCATATGCAATACGGCAAAAGATATACCTAGTCAATTTAAAAATGAATATTACATGCAAATGTACCACCATTGTTAAAAATTCATGTTGAGCTAGTTTTCTCAATACTATCAATAATGGACATATGTAATATAGGTAATATTTGTCCGGTTAGCCATCGACGTTAGTTAGCCATTTTTCAACATTTTTTTTATTGACATTTTGACTTTTATATTTATTTTATTACCATACTGAAAAACAGCAGCTGTGATTACGCAAAATATAGAGAACGTTATTAATTTTTCGATTCACGTATAACCGTCATTCAGTCAATTGAAAAACTACACTCTGTTGTACAAGAATTGCCGTGGACAATTATCGAAAATAGAATTAAACTCACGAATTGTAGAAGAGCATGTATGGATGTAAATTTACAAAAAAACTTATATTTTTTTATTATTGCATATGCGCAAACATTGGATTTTTTTCCCTGTCGGGAGTCAAAGATATTTTTTAACAGATTTTTAATTATCTCAATAGAGACGAAGTTGGAAAATTTATTGTAGGAGAACCGGGAAATCAAGGCACCTACAGGGCTTACGACCTGTCATCGGCTGGTTTACGTGATCACTAAAGTGATGTGCCCTTGAAGAGAAAACAGAATTATGAACAGAATTAGTTAGTCCAAAATTAATCATAAAATTTATTACAAAATAATTTTTTTAATCAAGTACCTACAAAATTTATCAATTCATTAAGTCCAAACTAATTTTTTTTAAGAACACAATAAAATTTATAATTAAGTACAACATTAATGATTTAATTAAGCACGAAATTAATTAATTATTAATAATTAATTCATTTAGTAGGTACATGTACTTTGTGTAAGTTAATCGTTGGTGAGTTTTACACATAATATGTACATACATACATACATACCATCACGCCATGTCCCTTACGGGGTAGGAAGAGAGAACCGAACGCCATATCTTTCTATCCTGGCACACATTCATCGCCTCGTCAACATTCATGCAATCGTCTCATACATGTT
The DNA here is from genome assembly GCA_963576475.1 of Molanna angustata. Taxonomy (NCBI): domain Eukaryota; kingdom Metazoa; phylum Arthropoda; class Insecta; order Trichoptera; family Molannidae; genus Molanna; species Molanna angustata. The sequence goes on from OY754982.1 coordinate 27,105,749, forward strand.
CGTCTATTGTACATGCTTCTAACATTTCCGTCTTTCAGAATATCGTTCACATGGTCGTGCCATCCCTTTTTTGGGCGGCTTCGGCCTCTCAATCCATTCCTAACCGCATTGTATATTTTCTTCGTCAGGCGTTCCTCATTCATTCTACCCATGTGGACAAACCATCTCAGTGTGTTCACTTTCATTCTATTAATGATATCTTTCTTCATCTTACATTCTTTCCTTATGTTCTCATTTCTTACCCTGTCATACATCGTTCTATTGCAGATTCTTCTTAGCGATCTCATTTCAACAGCATTTATTCTGCTTTCGTGCGACTTCTGCCATGTCCAGGTTTCACTTGCATACGTCAATGTTGGCACTAAGATAGCGTTATGAATGGCAACTTTGGCAGCCTTTGATATGTTGCGATCATTCATAACTGGTCTCAGTGCTCCATTCACTCTGTTTCCTGCCATAACTCTTCTTTCGATATCCTCATACGCACATAATATGTGCGTATGAGTATATGTGTGTATAGTATAAGTCGATGGCGAAACGGACATATTATATTGTATGTCCACTTTTTAGTTAAATTGAGTGATGATAACATTTTGTAGAGCTCGACTATTCTTTGATCTGTGAAAATATAGTATGCCCATATGCAATACGGCAAAAGATATACCTAGTCAATTTAAAAATGAATATTACATGCAAATGTACCACCATTGTTAAAAATTCATGTTGAGCTAGTTTTCTCAATACTATCAATAATGGACATATGTAATATAGGTAATATTTGTCCGGTTAGCCATCGACGTTAGTTAGCCATTTTTCAACATTTTTTTTATTGACATTTTGACTTTTATATTTATTTTATTACCATACTGAAAAACAGCAGCTGTGATTACGCAAAATATAGAGAACGTTATTAATTTTTCGATTCACGTATAACCGTCATTCAGTCAATTGAAAAACTACACTCTGTTGTACAAGAATTGCCGTGGACAATTATCGAAAATAGAATTAAACTCACGAATTGTAGAAGAGCATGTATGGATGTAAATTTACAAAAAAACTTATATTTTTTTATTATTGCATATGCGCAAACATTGGATTTTTTTCCCTGTCGGGAGTCAAAGATATTTTTTAACAGATTTTTAATTATCTCAATAGAGACGAAGTTGGAAAATTTATTGTAGGAGAACCGGGAAATCAAGGCACCTACAGGGCTTACGACCTGTCATCGGCTGGTTTACGTGATCACTAAAGTGATGTGCCCTTGAAGAGAAAACAGAATTATGAACAGAATTAGTTAGTCCAAAATTAATCATAAAATTTATTACAAAATAATTTTTTTAATCAAGTACCTACAAAATTTATCAATTCATTAAGTCCAAACTAATTTTTTTTAAGAACACAATAAAATTTATAATTAAGTACAACATTAATGATTTAATTAAGCACGAAATTAATTAATTATTAATAATTAATTCATTTAGTAGGTACATGTACTTTGTGTAAGTTAATCGTTGGTGAGTTTTACACATAATATGTACATACATACATACATACCATCACGCCATGTCCCTTACGGGGTAGGAAGAGAGAACCGAACGCCATATCTTTCTATCCTGGCACACATTCATCGCCTCGTCAACATTCATGCAATCGTCTCATACATGTTCCCTGTCGGGAGTCAAAGATATTTTTTAACAGATTTTTAATTATCTCAATAGAGACGAAGTTGGAAAATTTATTGTAGGAGAACCGGGAAATCAAGGCACCTACAGGGCTTACGACCTGTCATCGGCTGGTTTACGTGATCACTAAAGTGATCACGTAAACCAGCCGATGACAGGTCGTAAGCCCTGTAGGTGCCTTGATTTCCCGGTTCTCCTACAATAAATTTTCCAACTTCGTCTCTATTGAGATAATTAAAAATCTGTTAAAAAACTTATGTAACAAAGCTTAAAAATACAATGATATCACACTGGTTTCTTGGTAAAGAACGTAATGACTGTGAAAGATACGTGTCTCATTTATTACGATAGTGTCATTGATAATATAATTAAGTTATATACATTTAAATTAAATACAACAAAACGATAATAATAATTTGATTCTATAATATAATAACCCGATTATAAAAACTTGACATACGATATAGGGCTAGTGGTGTGGAAAATTTTTTAGCCGATACTGGAATAAACCATTAGAAGAAGTTCTATAAAAAAACAAGTATATATACAACCAGCTTTGTCAATTTCTGGGGCAGTCCCCAAATTGTGGTGAATCTCAGCTCGATTGGGGATTTTGTGGGGATTGGCTTTTTGTGGGGAAAATGTGGGGATTCTAGCATTTTACCATTCATCGATAGCTGATACATCGATAGTTTGATGGTTATGGATTAAAACGTCTATTAATTTGAAAAAGATGAAAATGTTTACTGTTCAGCTATTACAGATTCTTTTTTACATGTGCCAAGATTTTTATAACGAATTTGTTCTAGAGATCCTATTTTTTCTATTGTATATATTGTGAATACTTCAAAAGCTCAACAGTTAAATCACTTACGCTTGTTCTGAAAGGATTTTCAGTGCTTGAAAACTTTGTGCGAAAACAAAAAAATAATGACGAGTTCACGCAATGCTGGATTTTACTCTACATGGCCTTGATGGATATTATGTAGCGGAAAGTTACTGGGGTATAGTGTTATGTGTTTAAAGTGTAAATATTATTGTTTTTTTATGAAACCATGTATTTTTCTTAAGATTATAAGTATGTGGGGATTTTGTGTATACAACCCTCGTCTTATAGCTAGCTTCACTCGCCTTCGGATGTTTGACAGTTAACACGCACATTCAGTTTTCTTGAAATCGTTGTGAATCAATTGATATATGTATTTATTTTAATTGATTTAAAGTATAACGAAAATAAACGGTGAAAATATCCTTAATGACTCTTCATCTTCTTCGATGGCGCTACAGCCCAAATCGAGCCTTGGCCTCCTTCAACAAGTGCCTCCAACCTCTTCTATCCTCAGCCGCCGTTCTCCAGTTAATGACTCTTAACAGGATTTTATTTGACACTATATTTTTCAATTACTTTAACAATACTCATATAATATACTAGATTTGTTATGAATAAATATAATTGATGAATAAAATGAAGCAGAGAATGTGTGACAAAACAGAACTGTGTGGCTTTCAGTTCTCTTTACTTCTGATACTACACTTCGCATGTTATTAGATAAAAACAAAAAATACGTTCATAATAATAATCTTTGAGAGACACAGCACTAATATATAATCAGAAGGCGAGGTTGAAAAACAAAATGATTAATAGAAGTTTTAGTAAGATCGAGAGTGAAGCGAGAAGGAAAAGTACAATATAATGCATCAGGTGGACTATCCGAGGTTCTTACCCTCTAAAATCTAAACGAAGGAGAGAGGGGAATTCAATAAAGATAGACAAGTCTAGAGCCGTGATCTGTCTATACGCCGCCGGGTACATCGAACTCAAACTAAGTCTATGATCTTCGTATAGAAAATACCAATATCCTCATTATTTATTATATGATGTTGTAGTTTGAAAATGTACAACCCATCCAGGTTAACCATCGTCAAGTGTACGGGTGTGCATTACCTTATCAAGGAAATACGACGACGACGTTTTGTTATTATTTAAATATAGATATTGTCTTGAGAACACGCCGACAAGTCTAGAAATTAGAATTACCGTGACTCACAATCAGTGTTTTTTTAAGTGCTAGTATATTATGCTTTTATAATTTTTCAATAAATAAAAATAATCAGAAAAAAATACAGAATGGGAACTTTTGGACTACCTACGCGATGTGTTATTTTGCGATTATCCGAGGCACTATTCTGAGCCAATGGCTCACAGTCGATTTAGTTACGTAATTAATATTTAGAATTTAATGAAATAAAAGTGAAATAATATAATACTTGTGTAGGTAAATAAATCGGTCTTATTTTATTTTTAGGATCTGACTAATATCGATAATTTACTGACAATCTTCAATAAAGTATGACAAAAGTATATAATATTATGCCAAAAGCACATATTACCGCCATGGTACAGTTGGCAAACCGTTCATTAAAATTCATTTCTCACGCAAATATTTCTTCTCTGGCCTGGAAACAATTGTTAGTTGGAAGAAATTGGCATATGACAATAATTTATTTTATTTATTTATTTAATCTTTTTGTACATATAATAATTACACTGGCGGGCTTATTGCCTAATGCCAATTTCTTCCAACCAACCAGAGTAAATGTGTAATATACAAAACAATGTGTACTATGGCAATAAGTGAATCACATTACAAAATAAATAAAGATAGAAGAAGAAAAAAAATAAAAAATAAAAAAAAGAACACAATAACAAAGAAGATAGGATATAAGAACAAATCATAGCAATGATAGGAAGACTGAGGGATAAGGAAAGGAAGAGGAGAGGAAGATGTAATCAGGTGTTGTCAGATTAATATTTTTGCTTTAGCCTTTTCTTAAAGATTTTTAGTGAGATAGACGACGTAATATCAGGACTTAGGCTATTCCATAGTCTAGCTGAATGTACTTCAAATGAAGAGCTAAAAAATTCAGAACTAAGACTAGTTGCATGTAACACATGAGATCCAACTGTCGATAGCGATAGTATGTATAGTTGAAGAATATGTACCAAACTATAAACCCATAAATACAAATTATTGAATATTGTCAGATATTTTGTTTTCTATACAACATACGTAGGTATGTATGTCAAGATAGGATAGTATGGAGGAAGGTCCTTTTTTCCTACCCAGAATATGAAAATAGCATGATGGTATGTATGTATGTTTGGAGATGAAGTATCAAACTATTAAGTCTTTTTACATATTGTGTATAGGCGACTGCCATACAAAATGTATGAAGCGATGTCGTCACTAAATTCAATTTTTATAAAAATTGTTAAAAAAAATTTGAGATGTACTGCTACAATGTTAATATTTTTTATATAAAATTAAATTATCTAGTTGGGGTGTTTCGGCTTTTTTCGATATATAAAAAAAAATGGAAATATAGGCAGTTAAACTCATAAATTTATCATAAAAAAAATACTTTTCTTAATAAAAAATGTTTGAGAAACCCTGGAATTTTTTTGAAAAAAATAATTTGAGATTTTGTATTTGTCTATATTTGTACCAATTCTCAGCGTTCTAGCGTTTATGGTTTCTGAGATATATGGAAAAATAAAGTAAAAATTCAAAAGTTGATAACTCCTGACTGAAACAAAAATTCAAAATTCTGAGTATAAAAGTTTTGTAGGCCTATAACTGTTTATATATTCTAAAATTTTGGGCTCTGTTAATTGAGCGGATCAAAAGTTATAAGGGGGGGACGGACACACAGACACACACACACACACAGACACACACACACACAGACACACACACACACAGACACACGAAATGTTCTACTCCGAATTCTGAGTAAATCCGTGTATGGAACATATATGCTGCGAAGCCTCTAAGTTGGTGTTTTTTGACTTCAAAGTTGGAAAAGCCGTGAAAAAAGTAGACCTCTCCATACAATTCTCGCGTATTCTGGCTTGATACATTGTCGATATGTTAAGAGAACAAAGTTCTCCTGAACAAATCGACAGTTGGAATAGGGATAAATAGTAAAGCACGTTCAGCAGATCGAAGTGGACGCCCATGGCTTTAAAGATAAGTGAATTTATCTTTGAGATACTGAGGTAAATTTGGATTAAAAAGGACATTGTATAGTAATGACAAGATATGTATATTACGTCGTTGTCGTATCTTGGACCAATGAAGAAGATTACGGTAATGAGAAATATGATCGAATAATAGACTCGCCACTTGCGCAGGGTGTAAGGAAATGTTTATTTATTCTTCTTCTTCTTCCTCTTTTTTTAGATCTATGATCTGTTTTTACAGGTCCTGGGACGAGGATGTCCAGCTCTCCCTACATCTTTTTGATGGTCTTCCCAGTGGTCGGCGTCCCTCTGGTATTTCGCGGTTTTTTAATTTTTGGCAGCCTTTCTGGATTCATTCTTTGCCTGCTCCACCTTACAATATCCTCCACATTGCAGATTCTGCGGATCTCCTCATTGGGGATTCTGCCTCTGAGGGTTCTGGCCAAGATAGGTCTAAGTGTTTTCATCTCTGTTGTTCTGAGTAGCTGTTTTGTTCTCACCGTGTCTGCCCTTGCTTCAACTCCATAAGTCATTATGGGTCTGATGCAGGTTTTATATATTCGGACCTTACTCTCCACTAGCATATATTTATTGGCCCAAACAATGTCCCTCATGCATCCGGAGATAACTGCAGCTTTATTTGTCTGTATATTTATTCTTCTTCTTCTTCTTCTGCTTGTTCTAGTACTGGGTACTGTTTGTTCTCGGATTCACTCCTGGGACGCGGATGTCCAGCTGTCCTTCCATCTCTTTTGCGGTCGTCCAGGGGGTCTGCTGGTTGACGGTATCTCGTCTGCCGCTATTTTCACCACTCTCACTGAATCCGCTCTTTCGACGTGATCTCTCCAGTAACGTCTTCTGTTTCTACCCCTCATCCTCGGCATCGCAGATCCTCCGAATTTCGGAGTTTCGTACTCTGTCTCGGATGGTTAAACCTGCGATGGGGCGGAGAGTTTTCATCTCGGTGGTTCGCAAGAGACTCTTTGTTCTCGTGGTGTCGGCTCTGGTTTCGATGCCGTATGTCATTATTGGCCTAACGCAGGTCTTATATAGGTATCCTCATTTTGCTTTCTTTCAACATGTGTTGATTTCTCCATACAATAGTTCGCAAGCACCCCGCTACAACGGCAGCCTTATTCGTTTGTTCCCTGACTTCTTCGTAAAGGTCACTGTTGCTTGATATTTCAGCGCCCAGGTACTTGAATCGCATTTAACTTGTTCTATTGTCTTATTGTCGACTACGAGTTTGCAACGTACAGGCTGTTTTGAAGTTACCATGCTCTTTGTGTTTTCTATGGAGATTTATTTATTAATTTAGTTAAATATATATTATGTAAATTTGTATGCTTTATTATTCTTTTTAACACTAACATACCATCATCGACTTCCAATAGATCTTTACGTTAACACCCACGGAATTTTGTGTTTGAGATGTGCCACCATCTTCAGTTGTGAGAGTTTTAATAAAAAAATATCCAAAAACTATGTTAAATGATGGCCTAAAATGATTTTTTCGAATTGGCAACAATAATATGTAACGCCTTAAGAGTTTGTTTTATAGTCTCAAATCACGTATTGAGAAAGAATTGCAATTTCTAAACTTGAACAACGCCATCTGTTATCCGATAGTTCAAATACCTGCGTTAAATAATAACAGGTCAGTTTTTAAATATATTTTTTGGAGTTTGTCTCTCATTTTTTATGTATTTATATTTAAAGGTATAAGTTAACTAGTTACTCGGCACTTTTAAAATGATGCCATGTTCTTCACAAGAAGAGAAAACCGAGATACACACATAGCTCTCTCGCCAAATATTTTTCTTCTGATCAATAAGAATTATTAAATATTATGTTTCAATGAAGTTAAAACAATATCTGTCATCTGATTATGATTATCGAGATCGCTTTACGTACTTACCTACGCAACGTCACTTAACCATCAATTTCATTAAGAATCATATTTGAATTTTGATATAAACTATGTAGCTATAAACCACTTTTTTTGTGAGTCACTTCGCGGCATGTTTCGGAAGCGCTGTCCTTCCATCGAAATGACTCACAAAAATAAGGGGTTTATAGCTACATCAAAATTCAAATATGGTTATTATTAACAACTACAAAATATCCGCCGAATCATTAAATGATAATCATTAAGAATTATTACAACTAAATGTTTAGACATATTTTAAAATATGTGACTTTATCCGTCAAAATAATATAGTAATGTTAACATTATTGCCAGATGCCAGGATTCACGATGGACCAAAAAGATCTTAGAATGGCGACCGAGAACAAGCCGAAGAGGTGTCGGCAGACCCCAGGCAAGGTGGTCTGATGACATCAAGAAATGTGCCGGAGGGAGATGGATGCAGTGTGCCCAAGACAGGGAGTTGTGGAGGATCAGGGGGGAGGCCTATGTCCAAGAATGGATGAATACAGGCTGAAGAAGAAGAAGAAGAACATTATACATTATGGAAAAAATCAATGTAAACAATTTCAGTAATGATAGAACTACTGAAACATAGATGTCATCATTGAAAAGAGCTTGACTTGTTATTATTTAGTTAACAATTTCAGTAATAGTACAACTACTGTAACATAGATGTCATCGTTAGAAAGATCTTGACTTTTTACCAAAATACTGTCCATGTCACACAATGACTTGCTTGCGTAATACTTTGTCTGTCAAATATAAAATATTAACATTTTAGATTTGATCGTCATTTCTGTAACCGCAAATTTTGCCACATATCTTATCGTTGTGACATAAAATATATTTGATGACTCTACCATCTTTTATAAATAAAAATTATATTATAATTTATTCGTCTTTGTGTGAACAATGTACAAAAATAACATATTTACCTTAAGGGGGGGACTGCTGCCAACGTACCTATTTTTCAATATGATATACCATCATTATTTCTTATCAAATCGTTTTGAAAAAAATAATTTCGAAAGTTTGGATATTAATAAACAATAATATACCTTAACTTTTTGATAATGTTCTGTATAAATTTTTGTAGAAAAATAATGGCATACCCCGATTTTCAACGTTTATCATATATTTTTATTAAACTATAAGGCGTAGAGTAATATATATTTTTTTTAATTAAAGAAGACAAAAATATCTAGAAAAAAATATTATGTGACGTTGCATTAATGCTTCAGGTTTAGTAAATAAACCTAAAAAACATTTATTTTCCAGACAGCGCCATTCCGTAATAATTTTTTTTTTGGTTTATTTACTTAACCTGATGCGTTAATGCAACGTCATATCATATTTTTCCAGGTATTTTGTTCTTCTTTAATTTATAAAAAAAATATTGCTCTATACCTTATATTTTTTTAGAAATTTAAGATAAATGTCAAAAATCGGGGTATGCTTATTATTTTCCTATAAGAATATATACAGAACATAATTAAAAAGTTAAGGTATATTTTTCTTTATTAATATCCAAACTAATTAGGTTATATTTTTAAAATTGATTCATTTTGTAGTAATGATGCAAATTCAAATTGAAAAAAATAGGTACGTTGGCGGCAGTCACCTTCTTAACATAACCAGGTATTTATAATTTTTGTCTTTGTAACAAGAATGAAAAAGAAAATTTTCTTTGCAAAATTTGAATACCTTGTGGAGTGATTTGTTAGCGTACTTATTGGATTTGTTAGTGTACTTATTGGATTTGTTAGTGTACTTATTGGATTTGTTAGTGTACTTATAGGATTTTTCACTCGTTTTTGTATTGGATTTGACATTTTTCGTTTTTGAAGAAAAAAATTCACCCATGTAAAAAAATTAATTTTTCGCGTATACTCGTAACTATAAAAATATTCGATAAATATTGTTGGTTAAAAATTGTATACCTAATTTAAAACGAATAAAAAAAAATTAAAACGAATAAAAAAATCTGTATGCGTAAGGAACAAAGAAATATTGATGCAAGTCAATATAAATACCTGGAAAGTTCAGACATATCTTGAACTATAGATCCATTGACGGATGCCATAGCCCACGGTGAAGGTATTGTAGTTCCCTCGATGGTGTAACTTAAATCTTGTAATCCAGACATTTTTCACAGATCGTTGTGGATTATCTGGAAATAAAAAAACAGTGGATGTTGTTAAAACAGACGTCAAGACAAAACACACGAACAACTAGTTTCATTGTATACAATTGATTTTGAAAAATCGATACACTCTGCTTTCTCTTCTTTACTGCCTCTTTCCAGTTCATCTAGGGTTGACCCTTCTGGTACGCAATCGTCAGACCTTTCGATCTTGCGTCATCTCTCTGATTAGTTGTTCTTCCCTTGGCTCCCTCTCGATAATTGACCACCAGTAGGCCTATTTCGATTCTTTTATCGCGGCAATACACACAAGTTTATGCGCTACATGCGTTTCTTATAGCAGATCATTATTCTGTTTAGCGCGGACACTAGCCCGCGTAAACTTCTGCTCACTATGTCGAGAAATCTGATTGGTGCGAAATATGTAAGACATTCGACCGGTGAATTAATTCGCAAAGTTTAATGCGGCATATCGAGGTGGTGTTACGATCTGTCTAAAGAAAAATTGTTATTTTTTCAGTGCCATTATGAAAGTGGTGTGACTTTTATCAATATGAAAATAAAAATTTTAAATTTCAAGTTTCCTAAGGTCACTATGAAATATTTGACAGTTAAAGAAAATGAGAAGCACAATTCAGATATCCTTTAAAATCTAAGGGAGACTAAGTGAGTATTAGATATAAAAAATTGCAGAAATTGAAAAGAATCGAATGAGTACTTCAGTCTATAATCGATAAAGTAGTAAACACGCCGTACATAGTACACAGCACACACACGATACATTGTGATAAAACTTTCAGAATACAATCTCAGCATGGTACTAGTTAATAATCTGCAATAAAAAATATGGCCTCAAATTTTCGTAAATCATAACTCCCCACTATATACCCTTGGGTTAGTGAGGAGTACTAAATGCAATAAAACAAACTTAAAAAAAGTTCACTATATACCTCGTCTCGATAATTTGATATCCCGAGGTTCTTTTATTACTTGTTTAATTTTGTTCGTGTAAGAGTCTTCAACTTCAAAGTCTGAACCTGGGAGTGGAGTCGCTTTCATTGGTGTAATTCTATCTCGTTAGAAAAAAATAAAACAAAAGTTATTTAAAGGAAACGCAGTCTATTCAATTAAGTATTTTCAATGGTGATGAAAAGAGTCCCAACAAAAGTCGTGCAAAATGCAAAATCTTTAAATGAACAAAATGTTTTTTTTTTACAATTTATTTATCCTTTAAACGACGACTAGGTACATTATGTGAAGACTTTTATACTCTTCACTAACCCAAGGGGATATAGTGGGGAGTTATGATTACGCAATTTTAAGGATATTTTTTATTGCAGATTATCAATTAGTATCATGCTGAGACTGTATTCTGAAAGTTTCATCACAATTTATCGTGCGTGTGTGTGTGCTATGTGCTATGTACTATGTGCTATGTGCTGTGTGCAGTTAGCTATGTACGGCGTGTTTATTTTACTTAAACGATTATAGACTAAAGTACTCATTCGATTATTTTCAAATTTTGTAAATTTGTATATCTGATACTCACTTAGACCCCATTAGATTTTGAACGATATCTGAATAGTACTTCTCAATTTTTTTAACTATGAAATATTTCAATGTAACCCCAAGCTAAGTAAACTTTAAATTTGAAATTTTTATTTTCAAATTGGTGAAAAAGCACATCACTTAATGGCATCATAAAATGGCATTGAAGAATTCTCAAGTTTTCATAATAAAATAAAAAAAATATTTAACACACTCATTTCATGAAAATGCTGAATATTTTCCATAAAAAAATTTAATACCTTCTTTATAGAATGACTTAGTGAGGAGTTGAGCGTTGGTCACAGTCCACTTGTTTTACATATGCATTGAAATTATTGAAATAACATATGCATTGAAACAAGTACATATACATCTTCCTACGTTCCCTAAAATAAGCATAAATGCTTGTGCTATAGGTGAACGAAATCGGTCGAGGCAGGATTCGAACTCGCGACCACTGGATTGTCTACCACCATTTAGTCTACCACCGTGACATAGTGTTTAATTATTTGAATTATGTGCCGGTTTCCTGAGTTCAATCCCCGGCCACTTTCATACTATACTTCAGGGGTGACATCTATGCGAAAAAACACTGTCGTCTCATGTATATATATCTCATGTACTGTTGCTTTCATTGTTCACAAAAAAAAAACTTCTCAATAGATGGCGTTACAAAGGTTTCTTCGTTACTTCATAGATGGCGATAGTAAAAATGTATGGTTTTGAAACGAATTGTATCCCATTATTGAAATAAATAGAACTTTCAAAAATTGTATTGATAAGGGAACTCAATAAGAAGGCATAATTGGTCATCACGCAAAACCAGCCGTTGACAGGTCGTAAGCCCTGTAGGTGCCTTGGGTTCCTGGTTCTTCTATGACTTCGTCTGTATTGAGATGTTAAAAAATTGTCAAAAATATCATTGACTCCCGACAGGGAAAAAATCCAATGTTTGCGTATATGCAACTTTATAAATATTCGAAAAAAAATATTTTTCATGCACATATTTTTTTTTATTTATTATATATAATATAAACATAGATAAATAATTCAAAAATGAAAAATATTACTGTCCCAATAAATTTTAAAAACTTGTGTTTGGGACAGGAGTAAATTACATATATTTTACTTACACATATTATTAATTTTTTTTTTTTTGGATATCCAACAGTACAGTAGAGCATAATTATATTAAAGACAATGAAAAAAAACAAGTAAATGTAGACTACAGTACATAATAATAGGACATCATATCAAATAATTTTAAAAGCTTAACATACAATCCAATAAATCGCATCCAATATAACACAGGGATTATCCCTAGCATATTGGAGAGCAAAACCTCTAATTGACAACAAAGCGCAAGAGAGTGTCAATGGTCTGGATGTGTCTGTGTACCCTTCCATTGTCTCTGTCTCAAATATATACATAATATTTTTTTTTTATATATACCTTTAATATTGATGTCAAACCTCTTAATGTACAATGTCATGTTTATTATAAATAAATAAAAAAACAATTTACGAATAATGAGAAAAAACAAAATTATAGGAACACACCTGAAACATACAGGGAATAGTACAGAGAGGATTATATTCTAGAATCATAACATGGGATTCTAACTTACTTAAGGATCAACGAAGAAGGTGTTGCAACCATTATGGTGACACATACATACACTCATGTATATACTAGAGAGTGGAATTTTGAGTTATGTTATCAGTGCAAAGTTGGCGCTTTATCGCAATTTTGAACGAGTATAGAGATTGGTTATGAAAAAAGTCAATGTCATTGAGCAGGTTGTTAAAATTGGAGGTGGCCCGGTTAGTATATTATATACGTATATACCGCGAATTACTTAAATTGTAAATTAAATTTAACTTACAGCTACTACAGATGATTAAAGTTCTTTTTTATTATTTGTGATATACAGCAAAAAATTAAATTTATCTAAAATTAAAAAAAATATAATGATAATGAAAAAGAAATATACTTATAAAAATTTATTGTTATTTTAAAATTTTGATTTTCTTGTTGTAGTTATAAAATGGCAGGTAGTTTATTAAAATATTGTATACCCAGGTATTTATAGTGATGTTGGGCGTGCGTCTTGTTCCTCGGCGGAGCCTGTTACCGCTAAAGGACGCGTCCCCAGGTGGCGGATAGGGGAATGCTAGCCAAATATGGAGGGTAGGAGGGAAATAAAATAACTCCCGCGGACCAACAGGTAAAACCCTGAGTGAGCCACTTGGACATATTTGGAGCTCGGGTCACTTCAGGGGCAAGAGCATTAGGCAGGATGCTCTGAAGGGGAAAGGCGAAGAACTAGGAGACTCATATGATACGGGAGAGTTCCACTGGCTTCCCCAGTTCCAGTTAGTCGGAACTACTTTCTTGGCGTCAGGTGGCAACCGGCCGGAAAACATATTACCCAAACAATGAAACTCCAAATTTTATAGACAGGCGAGTTTGGCGAAATAAAATAAGGAGAGCCGACCCCAAGTACCTAAATGAGACAAAGGCGAGGGCGAAGAAGAAGTTGGGCGTGCGTCTTGTTACATTTCGGTATCATCATATTTCCTATGAGATGCCGTCTCTGTTTACTGACCAGATTTTCAGTCCGTCTTCCAAAGGTATCTTTATGTATTTGTTGTAAAGCAATATTTTCATATACATAAGTTTTCTTAATCAGGTACTTTTTTTGTTTAAGGCAATTCACCCTGTAAAGAGTGCTATGTGCCAATTATTTCATGTCAGAGGAGAAAAGTTAATTTTATTATAAATTTATGTCATTCAATGAAAGGAATTTTGAAATAACGGACAGTACACGTGAATTATTAAGAGACAAAAGATGTTGGATATTAAGTGGAGATTGGTGAGTGATTTTAATTAATTGTTTGTATATATTTTTGTAGGCGGAATTATTTTTACAGTTAAAAAATACATGATCAATTGTCTCATCCTCATCACCACATTGGCAAAGTGGGCTATTTAGAACTCTAATTCTATACAAATGGGAGGCAATTGAACAATGGCCAATTCTCATACTAGAAATACATGATATTAATCGTTTAGATATGTTTCTATTATAAAACCATGGTTTAGAGGAAATTTTTTGTTGGATACCTGCATGATAAGCACCCTTATATTTTTTTGTTTTGTACCAATTTTTATCCCATTTGAAAAGCATATTTGATTTAAGGCGGGGAAAATCAGGTACTTGGAATATATCAAATAATTGTTTTGTAGGTTAGTATATTATAAGTAAAGTAAATAAAGTGAATAAAGCTGTTATTGTCCCAAATAAACACCAACAGCTCTGAGGTTTAAGATGTACATACGTCTGTAATTTAGAGGTTATAATTATTTTCAAACGAATGTCCGAGTAATTGACAAATAAAGTGAACGCATCATGTTGAAAGTTGAAAGGGGAAAGAATAGATGCATATAAATGTATAATTGTAGTTATAAAATAATGATATTAAATATGTAGGTAGTGAATTAGTGTGGGGTGTGCCAGTACCAGTGCGTGTCTACATTAATTAAACATAACAGGGTCATGAACCCAAGTACCACTATGTCGTGGCGATGGACAAATTTATAGGAATTTTTAGATGCATTTTTGAAGGACCGAATTCGGAATCTGAAAAAAAATAAAAATATGCAAAATACAAATATTGATATTTCTCTACTAAAATATTGAGGCGTCCTCATGGTAGGCATTATTTTTAAACATCCTGGGCTGCGTTCAGATAGAACACTCGACATCGAGTGTCGGGTATAGATGACGGGATAAGAAGAAATGGATCGAGAAAGGAAATCACCTATCAGTAAATAATAAATTCTCGTCTCGATCGCTCACCCAGTCCGACTAAAGATAAGCAGTCGATGCAGGGACACAGCACCACACATTGAATGTTTCCTATAACGATTATTAACGGATATCTCTCCGAAAATACTTGATCTCTCTACTTTTCCTTCCTTCCCTTTGCTACGTAATATTAACTAAAGAAGGAATATTTATCCCTAAACACCTGATCTTGACTTCCTATTCTTGTTCCTTCCCAATCTTTTTTTTTTGCTACGATGTTTTTTTATTTATTTTGGTCTTATGTATATTTACTTTGTTATTTTTTAGCTTTCATTTTTTTGTTGATGTACATGCATAATTCTGTCACTCTGTAATCTGGTTGGTTGGAAGAAATTGCCTAATGACAATAAGCCCGCCAATGTGCATTATATTTGTTTATAGTATGTACAAAAAGCTAATTAAATAAATAAATTATTCACGGCGATATTAAGCACTCAGTGCGACATAACGTGGTCCGAATGACATGCGTTCGAGGTCGGCGGCAAGCAAGTACTGGTTTGTATATGGCAGGAACGGAACAGAGTAGTTTCACGGAATTGAAGGTGTACAGTTAAAGAAAGGTGATTCACGCTACCGAACAGTAATATCGAACGGTAGAGCTTCTTTTTATTGGGTATTGTACTTCCGCGAACCTGTCGCCGGTTACCTCACATAGTGGGATATGCAGTTTTGGTATGAATTGATGAATAAACTGTGTTATCTTTTAATTAATTCATGACATTTTAAAATTGAACACATCGAATAGTTGTATTCGATCCTGGCAGACAAAGTTTGCTCAGATCAACGCCAAAGAAACAAGTACCTATGTTAGTTGTGTGTAATGGTGGAGTATAGATGTTATGAGAAGTAATCCTAATTGGTGACGTCATCGGTAATGTGTCAGACACAACAAAGTGCCCCTGGAACACAATACATAGATAGGTAGTTACTTACGCCACAGACACGAAACAGTACAACGACCAATTGATTATATTTTAACTATCCCAGAAGGTACTTAATACAAATTGCCGAACAAAATTGGTACCTATTCCCTTATACATATTTGTAAGCATGGAAAAAACGAACCAAAAGATAAAAAAAATAATATTTCTTTTTTTTCGAATATTTATTTTCAAAGTTGCATAAGTATGCTAATATTGGATTTTTTTCCCTGTCGGGAGTCAATGATATTTTTTTAACATCTCAAAAATAAAAGTAATATGACTGGCGCAGTTCAAGGGTAACATCTGTGCGTGAACATTGTCACCTCATGTTTATGGACTGTTGTTTTCATTATTTACAAAAAAAAACAATCTCTCAATAGATGGCGTTACAGAAAGGTGTCTTCGTCACTTCATAGATAGCGATAATGTTTTTAACCTTATTTTCAAACAGATTTACATGATAAAATAAATATAATTATAGGACCCACTGGACATGCGGACCTTGTAGCCACGAAGAGCAACTTTATGGCTTTCAAGACTTTCTGCCTTGAACTCGGTTCACTTTTATCTTCACTATCACTGAATAGTGAGCCAGATGTATCCACATGATTAGCCCTCTTGCAGTGTCTGCAAGGATTAAGAGTTCTCCGGAATCGTATGTTATTTATGTGTTCTTTCAGAGTTTTGCAAGGGGCCGTTATTAGTCCCCATAAGCAGAACGGGTGGTGGTGAGGGAAGAAAAGACGGCGTTACAAAAAGGTTTCTTCATTACTTCATAGATGGCGATAGAAAAAACAACATTTTCCAACGATCTGTATCTCATTACTAAAATTTAAAGAACACTCAAAAATCCACTCAATAAGTAGGTAGATATAATTGGTGAACGTTGTGAAAGCACATAAAGTGATCGCGTAAACAAGCTGATGACAGGTAGTAAGCCCTGTAGGTGTCTTGAGTTTCTGGTTCTCGTATAATATTCCAACTTCGTCAAAAAATATTATTTTGCCTCTAATATTTTCGATTACCCGGCTTAACGTTAAACCCAAAAATGGTGATAGTAAAAAAAGTGGAAGCACTATTTTAAGTCGGTGCCTCAAAGCTTAAAGTTTTAATCCAAAAGTGTTAATATTAAAAATTATATTCTGTGTTCTTATATTTACGTGTATAATTTAGGTAGCTAAATTTATCGTTTTACATCAATTTATAATCTGGCTTTACCTCGTAAAAAATATTTATTGTTTCCTTTTTTTCTTCAATAAGTAAGTGTATAAAATCGATTGGGAACGAACGATTGATACTTAGAAATTAAAACAAAAATATGACCCTATAAAATCGTCCATTAATATCACAAAAAATCCATTAATATCACTAATAAAAATTAATAGACCTTCAAAGCGATCAAATTAATCACAGCGTTTTTTGCCGGTGCGAAAATTATACACACAACGATTAAAGTAACTTTTTATGATACTCATTTCTTTGTATTTAAATCTTTAACTGAGAAAGTCTAATTTGTTGCCTACATTTAAATTATTTCATTTTCTAGGCTTGTTTTGAAAATATATATTTTTTTTTATTTTCTCTTGTCCGTCCGCATATTAAGCTTTCCATGTTGATTAGGGGGCAAGTATTCCCTCGAATTAAGGCACTGGTGCGCTAATCAATACGCACGGTAATATTTATAAACCTGTGTACGATTGAAACGCGTGCCTTGAATTGAACACGTATTAGCAAGAACAGTTTGCGTTGCTAAACCGTGTGCATTTGGAGGACACGTGCCTTGACTTCAACACGATTTGTAAGTGCATTAGTGCAACAAACTAGTGCCTAATTCGAGGCAGTACTTGCCTCCTAATCAACACGGAAAGGTAAATATGCTGTGCGACCTCTACTTTTTGTTCCTCTTTTATCAACCTTTTATACTATTTTGTCAGATGGTCATAACTCTTTCTTTATATGTGGCCAAACCACCTTAGGGCATTAATTTTCATCTTTTCATTACGATATCTCTTTCAATCATACATTCTTGTCTAATATTCTCATTTCTTATTCCATCATACATCGTTTTCCTACAGATTCGTCTTAGTAGTGACCTTGCGTTAGTTCTACTTTCATGCGCATGAAAATAGTGAATAACACAAGTGGGTCGTGGCCAACGCTAGTCTCCTCACTACCAAGTCACTCCACATAGTATTCAAATTTCGTATGGAACATTTTCAGTATTTTCATGAAATAATTTTATTAAATTAATTTTGATTTATGTTTTTTTATGAAAACTAAATAATTCTTCAACGCCATTTTATGAAAGTGATGTGCATTTTTAGCAATTTGAAAAAAAATATCAACTTTCAAGTTTCTTGTGATTGAAGAAATATTTGACAGCTAAAAAAAATTAGAATAATAATAATAATAATTGATAATAACTGATCACATAGTTAAAAAAACAGACAGTTAAACAAAATTGAGAATAACTGATCCTTCCAAATCTAATGAAGTCCAAGCGAGTACTAGATATAGGTACAAATTCGCAAAATTTTAAATTAATCGAATTAGTAATTTTGTTTATAATCGATAAAATAGAATAAACACGCCGTACATAGTACATAGTACACAGCACATACACAGATACATTGTGATGAAACTTTCAGAATACAATCTCAGTATGACACTAGTCGATAATCTGGAATAAAAAAAGTAGCCTTAAAATTTGCGAATTCTTAACTTCCCACTATATCCCGTGGTCAAGAAAACTATGTTTTCTTAACATATCGACAGAGTATCAAGCCAAGATACGCGAGATTTGTATGCAGAGTCTACATTTTTCACGGTTTTTCCAACATTGAAGTAAAAAAAAAACACCCACTTAGAGGTTTCGCAGCATATATGTTCTATATATATGGATTTACTCAGAATTCGGAGTAGAACATTTAGGATTTACTCAGAATTCGGAGTAGAACATTTAGTGTGTCTGTGTCCCCCTCTCCCCCCTTATAACTATTGATCCGCTCAATTAACAGAACCCAAAATTTCAGAATATAAAGATAGTTATTGGCCTGCAAAAAAATTATACTCAGAATTTCTGCTTTTTGTTTCAGTCAGGGGTTGTCAACTTTTGGATTTTTACTTTATTTTTCTTAAATTTTTATAAAAATTGAATTTAGTGACGACATCGTTTCATACAATTTGTAAGGGTGTATACACATGTACAATAATTAATCTACAAACATACATCATGATGTTTACATATTCTGGGTAGGAAAAACAGACTGACCTCCATACCGTTCTGTCCTGACATACTTACCAACATGTTTTATATAGAAAACAAATTAATTTGTATTTAAGGGTTAATAGTTTGGTACCTACGTATTCTTCAATATTATGCACACTATCGCCATCGACAGTTGGATCTCATGTGTTACATGCAACTAGTAATACTGAAAATATGTTGAGTTAACCATTCAATGATGAAAAGATACGATTAAGGATTTATGTGGAGCTTAGTACCACATTGTTATTTAGGAAAGGAAATTACATATTGGATAAAATTAAACATTAGCAAAGTAACTATATTCATTCCTCATTGTATAGTGTAAGATAACTACATCATTTATAATGTAAAATACCAGCACTAATAGGGTCACATTAATTATTTGAATTGTTATACTGAGACCTATACAACAAAAGGCCAAACCACATTCAATCCCAAGTTAAGTGTAAAACTGCTTCGTTTCAACTTCCTAACACTAGTTGTATATTTAAAACTTTGAACTGGGAAGACAAGGGAATAAAAATAAATGGAATAAACTTAAACCACCTCCGTTTTGCAGATGACATAGTGCTTAGAAGTGATGATCTGGAAGAACTTCATATTATAATAAAAGAACTCCACAATGCTTCCCTAATGGTCGGCCTGGAAATCAATATTAACAAAACGAAAATAATGAGTCCATCTAACAGCACTATCACAATTGATAATAAAATAATTGAAGCTGTGAATTGAGTGGAAGCTCTTAGAAGAGGCCTACATCCAACAGTGGAGAGATGGCTGAGAAAGAAAGAAAAGAAAAGATAGATACATTAGTTGTACCTAATTTAGTGATTGTATCATTGTAAATGGATGTACATTGAAACAAATATAATGACAACCGAACTGGCTACCTTCGTTTTAGCCAAACCTTTGTAATAATAATAATAATTTATTTGTATAGCGCCGTTTAATGATTCGAGATCATACCAAGGGCGCTGATAGTTTAATGTTGTGTTCTCTGAAACAAAGCTGTTATCAATCCTTTAGTGAAAGTGCTCTTGCTTTGAGCACTGCGGACATCTAGAGGCAGTAAATTCCACTTAATATAACCATGTAATCAGCAATAAAGTTGTATCTATTTATAACTGTACTGTTTGGCTGTGTGGACAAAATCATTTTATTTTTTAGTCACTAATGATCTATTGATTTTGTTACTATAAACAAACGAGTGGATTGTATCCAACTCCTCACTCCATTAAATATTCAAATTTTGTATGGAATATTTTCAGCATTTTTATGAAATGAGTTATTTTTTTGTTTAAATATTTTATTAAGAAATCTTGATAATTCTCCAATGCCATTTTATGAAACTGATGAGTCTTTTTACCATTTTGAAAATAAAAAATTCAAATTTTACGTTTCTTGAGCTTGAGATCACTTTAAAATATTTGACGTTTAAAAAAAATGAGACGCACTTTTCAGATATCTTTCAAAATCTAATGAGGTCTAAGCAAAGACCTTATAATAATGTATATATAAGGTCTTTGGGTCTAAGCGAGTATTAGATATAGATACATATTTGCATAATTCGAAAGAGTTTAGAATCGAATACTTTAGTCTATAATTGATAAAGAAAATTAAACACGCCGTACATAGCAAATTTCCTCAATTTTTTAACTGTCAAATATTTCAAAGTGACCCCAAGCTCAGGAAAATAAATTTTTTTCATAAATAAAATATTTAAATCAAAGATAATTCAACAAACTCATTTCATTAAAATACTGATAATTTTCCTTATAAAATTTGAATATTTTGTGGAGTGACTTGGTGGTGAGGAATATGACATTGGCCACAATCCACCCGTATTTATTTTAAATCAGGTTTATTCAAAAACCTATCAAGCTTTGCAGTCATTCAGTCGATTAAGACAGAGTTATATGCCGTCTTTAATGCGTGTATTTAACTCAAAACCCACACATAAGTAAATTTAGACATTTAACATGTATATAATAAAAGTAACGCAATAAAATGATAGAAATTGAAGAGACTCAAGTTGATTGGTTGAATTAACATTAATCGGATTCAGACGACACAAGTTTAATGACACATCCGTTGTTCATAAATTTAGCTTTGTGAATTGTCTTTTATTGTACAATATGAACATAATGTCCTACAATATTATATCTAATATGTGACTCGACATGTTCAATTTAATTCCCGCCAATTATGAATTCGTTCCGCCATTTTGGACGCCATTACGAAAGGGAAATTAATAGGGCTGACATTCTGCCTCAATGTGTATCACGAGAATGTATTTTTTTGTTGATAAAATTGATTATTCTAATTATTGGACAACGATTTTTCTTCTTTTTTGTTAAAAAAAATAAGACATTATCAAATCGAAAGCTAGACACAAATATTAAATAACTTTCTATTATTTGCTTAGGAAATATTAAATATTTCCTAAGCAAATAAAGTCTAACAAATATTTTTTTTTTCAATCTTGATTCCCTATCAGTGAAAATAAACATACAAACGTATACTAATAAAGAAAATTTTAAACTGGAGTTGTTGTATCTGCTTGAAACCTTAAGGTAGTAAAAACAAGATAATAAAGATGATTTTGGAGGCAGATAAGACCCGCCAAGGGTTGTGAGATTACAGAGAAAAAATGAAAAAATATTCGTATATTATTACCCCCTATTCACTAACTATTGTAACTCAAAATTGTAGATTTTAGATTTACGGTCTTAGTTCAGCGTTATAAATATCAACTTGGACTAAATCGAATTGGAACGTACTTATTTTGGCCGGAACGTTCTTAAAAAGTTACCAAATCATACGTATTATGAATAATTATGAAAATTATGAAATTTTCATCATTTTCATAATTATTCAAAATACGTCTAATTCAGTAACTTTTTATGAACGTTCCGGCCAAAATAGGTACGTTCCTATTCCATTTAGTCCAAGTTGATATTTTATAACACTGAAATAAGACCGTAAATCGAAAATCTCGGTGTATGATAGAATAATAAATGACGATATTAGACGAGAATGTATGATTGAAAGAGATATCGTAAGTAAGATGAAAATAAATGCCTTAAGGTGGTTTGACCACATAGAAAGAATGAGTGAGGACCATCTGATAAAAAAATGTAAGTATATAAGGCTGATAAAATAGGAACGAAAAGAAGAGGTCTGTCAAGGAAAATTTGGCACGATCACATAAATGGAACTTTGAAAGATGGAGACGTTAAAAGTAAGAATAACAGTAGAGCGTGTATGAGAAGATGCATGGACGTGAACGAAGCGAGAAATATATGTCAAGAGAGAGGAGTCTGGCGTTCGGTTCTCTCTGCCTACCCCAAATAGGGAAAGGGCTTGATTGCATGGTATGGTGTGGTATGATAAATTATTTTTATTTTAAATATTTTATTATGAAATCTTGAGAGATCTTTATTAATTTATATATTAATTCATCTTCCTGTACATAATATAAAAAAATATATTGCACATTGGCGAGCTTATTGCCATTAGGCAATTTCTTCCAACTAACCAGATAACAAAGTATGACAAAATTTTGTATGTACAACAAAAGAATAAGAGCAAAAGAAAATATATATAACACTAAGATACTATTAAAACAAAACAATAAAATACTTCATAGCAAAAAAAGGGATAGGATAAGAACAAGGAGAGGAAATCGGGATTCGGTATTCAGGGATAAAAATTCCATCTTTAGTTTTTTTCTTGAAAATACAAAGTGAGTTAGACGATGCAATATCCGGACTACGGCTATTCCATTTTTCCACTATTCAGATATCCTTCAAAATCTAATAGGATCAAAGCGAGTATTAGATCTACAATTTTCAAAAAAAAAAATAAAAGAATCAAATAAATCAATCTTAAGCCTAAATTACAAATAGTAAGTAGGGCCCTATGTGTATATGTATGTGTGTGTATGTATGTATGTGTATGTGTGTGTATACGTGTGTATGTGTGTATGTATGTATGTATGTATGTGTGTGTATGTGTATGAGTGTATGTATGTATATGTATGTGTGTATGTGTGTATGTGTGTATGTATGTATATATGTGTGTATATGTATATGTATATGCATGTATGTATGTGTGTATGTATATATATATATATATATATATATATATATATATATATATATATATATATATATATATATATATATATATATATATATATATATATATATATATATATATATATATATATATATATATATATATATATATATATATATATATATATATATATATATATATATATATATATATATATATATATATATATATATATATATATATATATATATATATATATATATATATATATATATATATATATATATATATATATATTGTTGCGTATAGAGAGAAGGGAAAATATTGCACCTACCTTGGCAGCCTTCTTCCTTCGTCTTGTGTAGTGTCTTCACGGAGGGCACTACACCAACCTCTATGACACAACACTGATTTACACTTTAAAACTTCCTCTGAACACGGTTCAGGAATTCAAAATAGCGCACGGCGCGTAGTTTCGATGATTGATGCGAAAAGGTAGAAAATATGTATATTTTCTCTTGAGTCGACTATATAACTTTCTGTCACAGTGCAATGCGTTCACACACGACGAGAGAGTATTGACGATTGTTTTTGTTCCTATGTAGGTAACAATATTTCAGGGATCGGAAAAGGTTGGAAGTGTTGCCACATTTACCGAACATCCTCCCCTCCGAAGAGGCCTGGTATGTATACCACGGCTCTTCTAAAACTATATGACAAACACCATAACGAAATATAAAAAAAATACATAAATTTGGAGACATATAGCAAACAAATCCCCAAACTTAATGGTCATGTGAAGGTACGACCTTCATACAAGCAAAAAAAATAAGATAAGCAAAAAAATAAGATAAACAAAAAAGGTAAAAAAAAGTATACCTAACTAATACAAAATAAAGGAAAACTTAAACTTTACAAATCATTGTCATTTTGACAAGGAAGTGGGCATAGCTTCGAAACTGGTCTCATCAAGATACCACTAGGTGTCTTTAATTCAACCACACGAGTGACTCCGTCCTGAGAGGAGACAAGCTTCGATATTCTACCCAATCGCCACTGCAAGGGTGGCATGTTGTCCTCTCGTATGACAACAAGATCTCCGACATTTGGAGGAATCGTGGCCTTAAGCCATTTAGATCTCTGCTGGAGAGTATGCAGATACTCTCGCTGCCACCTGTTCCAGAATGATTGGGAAATCGACTTAATTAATTGGTAACGTGTAAGTCTAGAAACGTGCACGTCATCCATACGTTTTTCAGGAACGGCTACAAGAGGTTGACCTATTAAAAAATGGCCTGGAGTTAGTACATTCCACTCTGAGGCGTCCTCCGACAGAGACGTTAAAGGTCTTGAATTCATGACTGCCTCTACTTCCGCACAAACCGTCATGAACTCTTCTAAAGTTAATATCTGCTCTCCAATTACTCTCTTCAGTAAGGTTTTAGCCACCTTGATTCCGGCTTCAAACAATCCTCCGCTGTTTGGGTAACTTGGAGCATTAAAATGCCAAGTGATACCACGCTGGCTGGCTTTGTTTGACAATACCTCCTGCACTGCTGAACTTGAGAGGTACTTATCAACTTCATTGAGATGTCTGCTACTCCCTACATAATTTGTCCCGCAATCTGATCGAATAAACGTCGGAAGTCCTCTACGGGATGAGAACCTCGAGAAGGCTGCAAGAAATCCCTCAGTTGAGAGGTCCGACACAACTTCTAGATGGACTGCCTTCGTGGCCAGACAGACAAATATGCATAAGTAGGCCTTAAAGGTTTTAGAGTTTCTTATTTTATTTGCTCGCATAGTAAAGGGACCACCATAATCTGTGGCGACTCGTTCGAAGACCCGACCGACTCGAACACGGTCCGATGGGAGGTCTGCCATCTGAGGGCACACCGACTTGGGGTTTACCTTAAAACACGTGACGCACTTATGAATACGACTACGTATTACACGCCGAGCAGAAACAATCCAAAACTGCTGTTGTAAAATAGCATTCAGCGCATTGGGACCGATATGGCAATGTACCTTATGATAGTTGTCTACAATCAGATTAGTTAAGTGAGAAGATTTAGGGAGAAGAATGGGAAATCTAGAATTATATGGAAGAGTAGAATGTCTCAGTCTCCCTCCAACTCGTATCATACCTTCGCTATCCAGGAAGGGAAATAATTTTTGCAAGTGTTTCACGGAGCAGGGACGGCCATTCCTCAACTTGTCTATCTGTTCAGAAAACGCAATTAATTGTTCCCATTTAATAAGTTTGAAGAGTGATAATTTTAACTCCTCTACAGAAAGAGGACCGGTACATTTTTTAAATTTGTGACGACAATTATTGATAAATTTTATGCAGTAAGCTGTAGTTCGTTGCAGTCGTTGCAAGGAACTAAATTTAATAACAAAAAACTCCTCCATGTCTGCACATAGAGCAATCACCTTGGTCTCACGGAGACCAGGGAGTTTGTGTGAGTCTAAAGACTCTCTCTTTTGGCACGGCCAAGTTTCGAAAGAGTCCTTTAGCCATGGTGGATGCCACCACAATTCATGATCCAATAATACGGAGGGATATGCACCCCTAGATGAAATGTCAGCGCAGTTTAATTTTGATGGTACATATCTCCATGTGATATGGCCCGTAGAACTTAAAATCTGGGAAACACGGTTTCCTTCGTAGATTTGTAGTAAGTGAGGCGGGGTTTGGAGCCACGACAGGCAAATAGTGGAGTCTGACCAACAAATTACATTATCAATTTTGATTCTACCAAGGAATGACGAAACGCAAAAATTTATTAAACGTGTTAACAACAATGCAGCATTTAATTCTAGTCTAGGGATAGTCATCTTCGTGCGCACAGGGGCTACCTTTGACTTAGCCGCCAAGAGGCTGACATTCACCTGACCCTCATTGTTCACGGTTCTAAGATACACGACTGCAGCATATCCACAGAGTGAACCATCGCAAAATCCATGTATGGATACTTCAGTTAAACCCTCGTGAAATGCTTGTCTTGGAATATTAAATCTCTCAATAACACTTAAATCAGCTACAAAATTCTTCCATTCTTTGACAATTTCTTGAGGCGGAATGTCATCCCAAGAAGTGTGCAACAACCATAATTTCTGAATGATTAATTTTGCCTTGAACGTTATAGGAGAGATCCAACCCAATGGATCGAATATTCTTGCAATAGTAGATAAAATCGCTCTCTTGGTGCATTCATCTCCGGGCACATTCACTCGATACCTAAACACATCAGCTAATGGATCCCACTGGATCACTAAGACCTTAATGCAAGGAGACGAGTCTGCAACGTCGAAAGATCTTGGCACTTCACAATGATCAGCTGGTACATCCTCAAGCAACTGGTTGCAATTCGATGACCATTTACGTAGCTCGAAACCTCCCATTTTTAGCAGTGAAATAAGTTCCTGCTTAAGTAGTACTGCATCCTGAAGTGTTGCAGCAGTGGTGATGATGTCATCAACAAATATTTGAGACTGTAAGACCTTCGAAGCCATAGGAAACTGAGACTCCCCAATCCTTGCGAGCTCACGGAGCACCCTCATGGAGGCATAAGGCGATGACGTCACGCCATATGTGACTGTGCACAAGGCGTAATGTCTAATAGGATCTGAAGGAGAGTCTCTCCAAAGAATCAACTGATATGGCTGATCCTTGGGATCAATCAGAATCTGACGGAACATCATTTTAATATCGCAAATTAAAGCTATTGGATGAATACGAAAGTTAAGTATGATGTCTGCAATATCGCGGTGTAATTTGGGGCCAGCATACAGACAGTCGTTGAGAGAAACTGAAGTAGATGTCTGTGCACTCGCATCAAATACTACCCTAATTTTTTTTGACTGATTTGTTGTTTTAAAAACGGCATGATGAGGTATATAATAATGCTTACCAGGTTGAGTCACACCCTTATAAAGAGTCATATGACCCAATGATAAATACTCATTCATAAAATTTGTATATTCGAATTTTAGGTTTTCATTTTGAGAAAATCGTTTTTCCAAATTTAAAAACCTACGCAGCGCGGCGTTGTAAGAATTTCCCAGTTGAGGGTGAATTTTCTTAAATGGCAGTCTAGCCATGAACCTACCGTTAGGTATTCTTTGAAGAGTTTTCATGAAAAACTCCTCACATTGATCATCTTCTGGGTTGCAAGGCATTACCTCAGGAAGATTTTCTGAGTGCCAAAAATTTTCAATTAATTTATCTAACGAAGTTTCTGAGTGGAAGGAATGTATCGCAAGATTATTGCTCAACGTGCGATGAGATGAATCATCATATGGACCACTAATAACATAGCCAAAGATGGTTCCTAATGCCGTGGGTATGCCTTCTGAGAAATGAACTGACGAGCCATCCAAAAGACTTGCATACAAATCTGCTCCCAATAGAACGTCTATTTGAGCAGGTTCATAAAAATATTCATCAGCAAGGGATAAATTTTTATATGCATTAAAAACCCTTTGAGGG